>VZTQ01012236.1:459789-513379 GCA_013400755.1 Pelecanoides urinatrix
TTGGCAAGCTCCTCCGCCAGCTCCCTCAGTACCCTCGGGTGGATCCCATCTGGCCCCATAGACTTGTGCGGGTCCAGGTGGCATAGCAGGTCGTTAACATCTTCCTCATGGATTATGAGGGCTTCATCCTGCCCGCCGTCCCTGTCTTCCAGCTTATGGGGCTGAGTACCCTGAGGATAACTGCTCTGACTATTAAAGACTAATATAGTAGCATTGTTGCCACATTGTTTATTACAAACTGAATACCTCGCCTTTTAAAGACTCAATCTCTTTACAGATTCATCTTCATAAATAAGCCCTCTTTACTTACCAACCTAAAATCAAAAGAAAGTGTGGTAGGTAGTCATATACCTAGAAGCATATGGATTTGCAATCTGCGGAGGGCAGGAATTTTAAAATTTGGCAGTTGTATTTGTACTATAGTATTTTTACTTGTCTGTTGTGAGGGATATTGGACAGGAGATAACCCTCATGATTACACTTTTCATTGCATCTCTGCTCTGTGCCTTTTAGATGGTGACTGAACCAGTGATTCTCATTCATTTAAATTAAGTCCTATGTCATAGAATCATAGAATAGTCTGGATTGGAAAGGACTTTTAAAGGTCATCTCCTCCAACCCCCCTGCTGCAGGCAGGGACATCTTCAACTAGATCAGGTTGCTCAGAGCCCGTCCAACCTGACCTTGAATGTTTCCAGGGATGGGGCATCTACCACCTCTCTGGGCAACCTGTGCCAGTGTTTCACCATCCTCATTGTAAAAAATTTCTTCCTTATAACTAGTCCAAATCTACCCTCTTTTAGTTGAAAACCATTCCACCATGTCCTGTTGCAACAGGCCCTGCTAAAAAGTTTGTCCCCATCTTTCTTGTAAGACCCCTTTAAGTACTGATAGGCCACAATAAAGTCTCCCCAAAGCCTTCTCTTCTCCAGGCTGAATAACACCAGCTCTCTCAGCCTTTCTTCATAGGAGAGGTGTTCCATCCCCCTGATCATTTTTGTGGCCCTCCTCTGGACCCACTCCAACAGGTCTATGTCTTTCCTGTGCTGAGGATTCCAGAGCTGGACACTGTACTCCAGGTGGGGTCTCACCAGAGCAGAGTTAGAGGGGCAGAATCACCCCCCTTGACCTGCTGGCCACGCTTCTTTTGATGCAGCCCAGGATACGGTTGGCCTTCTGGGCTGTGAGGGCACATTGCTGGCTCATGTCCAGCTTTTCATCCACCAGTACCCTCAAGTCCTTCTTGGCAGGGCTGATCTCAATCCCTTCATCCCCCAGCCTGTATTGATACCAGGGGTTGCTCTGACCTGGGTGCAGGACCTTGCACTTGGCTTTGTTGAACCTCATGAGGTTCACATGGGCCCACTTCTTGAGCTTATCCAGATCCCTCTGGATGGCATCCCATCCCTCAGGTGTGTCAACTGCACCACTCAGCTTGGTCTCATCCTTAAACTTTCTGAGGGTGCACTCAATACTACTGTCTATGTCATTGATGAAGATATTAAACAGTACCAGTCCCGATATGGACCACTGTGGGACTGTCACCTATCTCCATCTGGACATTGAGCCGTTGACCACTACCCTCTGTATGCAACCATTTCCTCATCCACCAGACAGTCCATCCATGAAATCCATATCTCTCCAGTTTAGAGAGAAGGATGTTGTGGGGGACTGTGTTAAAGGCCTTACGGAGGTCCGGATAGAGGACATCTGTAGCTCTTCCCATGTCCACTGATGTAGTCACTCCATCATAGAAGGCCACTAGGTTGGTCATGCAGGACTTGCCCTTGGTGAAGACATGCTGGTTGTCTTGAATCACCTCCCTGTCCTCCATGTGCCTTAGCATAGCTCCCAGGAGGATCTGTTCCATGATCTTCCCAGGCACAGAGGTGAGACTGACTGGCCTGTAGTTCCCAGGATCTTCCTTTTTTCCCTGGGGGTTTATGTTTCCCCTTTTCCAGTCAGAGGGAATTTCACTGGACTTCTCAAATATGATGGATAATGACTTAGCAACTTCATCTGCCAATTCTCTCAGGACCCGCAGATGGACCTCATTGGGTCCCATGGACTTGTGCATCTTCAGGTTCCTTAGGTGGTCTTGAACCTGATCTTCTCCCACAGTGGATGGCTCTTCATTCTCCCAGTCCCTGCCTTTGCCTTCTGAGGCTTCGGTGGTGAGGCTTGAGCACTTGCTGGTGAAGACCAAGGCAAAATAGTCATTGAGTACCTCAGCCTTCTCCATATCCTGGGTAACCAGGTCTCCTGTTTCATTCTGGAGAGGACCTAGCCTTCCTTTNAAGAGACCAACCCCCACCTCACTACAACCTCCCTTCAGGTAGTTGTAGAGTGCGATGAGGTCTCCCCTCAGCCTCCTCTTCTCCAGGCTAAACAGTCCCAGTTCTCTCAGTCGCTCCTCATCAGACTTGTGCTCCAGGCCCTTCACCAGCTTCGTTGCCCTTCTCTGGACACACTCCAGCACCTCAATGTCCTATTGGTTGTTGGACCTCTGCTTCCAGACATGGGACAATGAATAGCCCCAATGTGTAGTTGCTGCCTTGGAGCTGATATTGTAAATCCTAGAGAGAGAGAGCACAGCTCCAGCAGGGCAGAGCTGGCTGGTGCCTAGCCACTTGGAGCAGAAGTATCTTGGCNTCAACATATCTTCTTGATCAGCCATGCTTACTAGCATTTGTAGACAAATACTATATTTCAAAACAGTCCTTTGAAAGGGAAAACTATTGCTCAGCTGACCATAGGAACAAAGAATAATGTGTATGTATACGTATTTGCGCCCCCTCCACCCTACATAGACTCATATGCATATACCTATATATATATATGTATATATCAACCATGGTGTAGTCTTTCTATCTGCTATAGTCTAAACATAGTTGTGAAGATTATATTAAGCAATATAAGAATAAGAATATTGGTGAAAATGATGGATATGCTGCAATACCGATGGTTCCTCCAACTAGAGTATTACAAAGTATGCAAGGTATTTGCCCTGTCCTGTGGTTATAGAATCACAGAATCATTAAGGTTGGAAAAGACCTCTAAGATCATCAAGTCCAACCGTCAACNAGCTGGCTGGTGCCTAGCCACTTGGAGCAGAAGTATCTTGGCAAGGAAGCCTCTCTGCAAAAGACAGTGCATAGATATAAAACGTAATAAATTAACACAGGCAAACTCAAATACATTTTAAAAGTGCCTTCATTTCAGCTGTGGTCCTGAATTTTGTCTTATTGATTCATTTATCCCTGTCTACTACCTCCCCCACATTTTTCCCTTTCATCACATGTTTTCACCCTCTTAGTTGGAATGGTCCCAGCCAAAACCAGGACACATATATTAGGAATTCCTATTGTTCATGTACTCATATATGCTTCCTATTTTTTTGGTTGTTTCTCAAGCATTTTACACAGTGCTTTAATATCATTTGTGTTGCTCTTTCTTTCCTTCTTTTCAAGAATATTTGTTTTTAATTACTGTCAATGCTGTCATATATGCATGCAATACTTGAAGTTACAGTCTTATTGAAATTGAGTTATGCTGAGAAGTGAACAATAATGAATTCTGAAGCCATAGTGGGTTTTTTGTCTAGTATAACCTTGCATATGCTTGAAGATTTTTATTGTAGATGTCACATATTACTAGTTCAAAAGCATTTAAATCAAAGGATATATGTGCTGCTTAATGTTTGGGGTGTAGCAGGCACTTCACTTAGAAAACTTACAAGAAGTGCATATAAAAGCACCCAGAAGACAGGCAGAAGAGTTGCAACAGTTTCACCATCAGCTCCCTCCGATGAAAGGAGAACATCACTCTATCTCCATGACCTTGTCTCTGCAGCTGCACTGCATGAATCTGTTTTTTGATGCTTCAGTTTTCCTAATCATTGGAATTGTTCTCCCTAGTGTGTATGATGCATTTAGAGTGCTGGCAAGCACAAAAGTGACTAATCATTACTAATGTGGGGATGTTAAACACACAGGAGACAAACCTGGATGCTAGAATGAATTTGATATATCCAGTCAAACATGATCTATCTCCTTTTCTCTAAATTAATAGTTAGAGAATGAAATTAACCCTTAAGCAACTGAGGACTAAAATTTAACTCACCTTAAAATTGCTAGAGGCTAGAGGAATGCGTACTCAACACTTTATAAATTGTTGCATTTATTTTTCTTTTGGTAAAGTATAACGTTTTCTTTACAAAATATCATAAAAAAGTTTTCACATTTTTTTCTTGTTTTTAATAACCTCCTAAAATACCTCATCGTCCCTTCCCCCGTGTGAGATATCTTTACTCTCCAGGTGCAGTTGCACAGGAAGTTCATATTTCTCAAAGAGAATATGATATGAAATTCTATGGGATTATAGTGTGTTGTCTCACTTTGGAAGGCACATAGTACCTGACCAGTTTTAAAAGAAAAAAATGGGTTTGCATATATAGTTAGGATATTTTTGAGGAAGTTACTTTTCTTTGGGTCTGCTGGTATATGGGGGGGGGGGAAGACATTTTGTGGGAAAAGCTTGTTTTTGACATGAATTTCCTTGGGTCCAGGGTGGAATTACTGCTCCAGGAGGTAAAACCTACAAGGTAAAACCTACTTTGTGATGAGATAAATAATTCATTTTGGTTTATGAAAAGTCCTCAGTATTTAGCAGAGATCCAAACCAGTAGAGTAGGGATTTTGACCTGGGCCTGTCTACAAGCAAGATAAAGAATCTAATAATAAGGCCATTAACACTTCTATGGGGTTATCAAAAATCATCTTTCCAATATTAAATTTCATTCTGGTGGGAAGCCAGTAAAATATTGAAATCCTTTACTTTTTTCATTAAATAAAAGTCTTGTTTTCTTGCACTGTCTAGTTCGAGCACCTTATTTTGTCAAAAGCCTTCGGTGCAGGGAGGTAGTGTCGAATTGTCTTCACACAGAGCTACTGAAAAAGTGGAACTCTTCCCCAGGGAAGAGCAAAGGGAAAAAATGAAAAAACCCCAAGGAAATAATGACTGCCACTTTGGTAATTTAAGTGTAGGATGGGCAACCACTCCAAGCATTAAAGTAATTCTCCCTATTCCCCCATACCACCAGATTTTCTGCTTTTGTGAGTAGGTCATGTTACTGACATTTTTCATGAATGAAGAGTTTCCCTGGCTACATTTGTTCCCTTCAGATCTGAAGTTCTGGTAGGTATCCAGTGAGATGTCAAATGAGTAGCTTGCATGATGAAGAGCCCATGTAAGTGCTCTGAAAAAAACAATTCTAGAGGTGTCCCATGACCAGCACCACAAGAATGCCAGGCGTTGGTCATTGGCATTCAACTCATGGCAATGCCAGTGAGCATTGAACCTCTGTGTGTCATGCTTTTTTCCTACCAAAAGTTCTCACCTGACTCTCCTCCAACCACAGCTGTTGTTTAATATTTTTAATATTAAATGAAAAACAGCAGCCAACATGTAAAAGCAGGCATTCCATATCTGTCTGTGTACAAGTTACTGTCCATTCATAAATCATTAGCAAATCCAGAGGACTGCACAAGTTAGATTTTCAAATGAGGACATGTTTCTAAAAGCAAAGAACCTCATTTTTAGAAAGGGCAAAGTGTCCACATTTTGAAAATCAGCATCTCTAAGGCATTCCGTGAGATGTACCCCAAAAGTTAGGTATCCAAAATCATGAGTCATGGTCAAGTCAATAGCACTCTGATCAGAGCTTATGTTCCTTAAAAATCACACTTCCTGCCGGACCTTGGGTAATGCTGTCTATATGTGACAGCAGATAAAGGTGTATGACATTGACACAGCAGTACAAATTAAATTAAATATTTGAGTAGTAGTCAAACTGATTCAAAAATCAAAATAGAAAGCCAAAGTTTAATTTGTAAAGTAAAACTTATGATGTTTGGATAAAAGACGCATAAAAAGAAATAGTACAGACATCATTAAAACATCAGAGAGAAAGAAACTACCATGCAGCAGAAGTCTCACCGGTAGAGGTCAGAAATTATTATCGGACCTCTACAGAAGCTGTGTTGATATTGGCAGTCGAGCTAGGGAAAAATCTCACTCCACTCTGCATTACTTCAGAAAGCACCGAGTGATTTATACCTCAATTGCCTTACTCATTTGGCATGTTTATGGACAAGTCAAAATCAGACTGACCTTAAAACCAAACAGTCTCCAGATTGGGAAGGAACGAATCGTACTACGTCACAGATTTGTAGCAGCTCTCATATTGATGGATTACAAAGCCACCTTGCAGATCATATGTGCATTAGTCACTTTAGCCAGCCTTGTCTTTTATGGCCACAGTGTGACAGAAAGCAAGAACAAAGTGATCCACTCAGCATTCAAAAATGAAGATGGAACTGGAGTTACTGAATTAGTTTGTTCTTATAGCTGTGAAGCGTGACGTGGGATTGCTGATTAAAATATGTGATTAGGCCGTCAGCAATGGCTCTGCATATGCTCCAGTAGTGACTAAAGGAATGAGAAAATGCTCCCTAGCACAGTGAAAGAAGATGCTGCAGTATTTTTGTAATGTAGTGCTTTCGTGTTTGGAGCTTCTATCTACCGTGCTGTAAGGAAGCTGGATCTGTCCTAGAGGGTTGTGCTCCTGAAGACATTGCAAAGTCAGTGATGGTTGTGTTTTTGTAAGTTTATAAAGTAGAAGTAAATATGGGACAGAAAGTGTGACAAGCCTGCAAGTCTAAATTGGGTTGCTACATATTATGGTTCACATCAGCCACTCTTAAGAAATGAGGTCTGAGTCAGAAATAGGAACTTCATTAAAAGCATTCTTCTCAAAACAAAATTAGAGGAATGCAGCAAGATGAATGACCAGTCATTTTGACTACATAACAGAAGCAACATTTTATAATTTTAGTGAAAATGAAAGAAAAGAATAAAGGGAAATAAAAGATGACAAGTGAGGGAAGAACAGTTCTGTGAAATCTAGTTTTCTGACAGGTGCCCTCATACTTTCATAAATGTGAAATTGATATCTCAACATAACCTCATCAATTACATATAAAGGACAAATGATACAGAGCTGTAGTACTTTTTAATCATTTCAGTTGACTCATCCTTGCAACGGACTTATTTTGTTCTTCACAGTCCAGTTGTGATTAACCTGCAAGAAACTAAAAAACCCACTAGATAGAGACTCATATAAGAAAAACTCAGCTGAAATCAGTGCATATCGTCTAACTCACTACAATTATTATCTGCTAGCATCCTCTTCTAAGGATCCCCATTAAAATGCTAAAGCCTTTTTGTTCTCTTCTTTTGAATGTCAGTCAAAATTTTCATTTTGTACCATTTTTGCAAATAGTTTTAAGCTATTCATTTCTGGATTTTAGAAAAAGAAAACAACTCAGATATGTGGGTGTTAAAACCTGAGGCACAATCCCCTGTTGCCAAATTCTCTCTCATCCTGCACTTTGCATTTGTTCCTTCTCAGGAACCAGCTCTGTGGTTTTCAGCACAATCTCTTTTGAACACTCTCTCAGGTCGGCACCCTGCGACTCTGTAGAGAACACAGTGCATGTAGGATTTGTTTGTGCATGGCAATGCACTGAGAAAGGGCTATGTTAACCTCAGCAGAGCTGCATGCTAACACAGCCAGACAGCTTTTCCTACCAGAGCCAGCCTGTTCAGAATGAACCTTGTCCTGAACAAGGCTGTACCAGACATGTAACTTTAAATCATGCACTTGCAGTGGTTTGCACAGGTTGTTCTCCATTCATCAGGACCTAAAGAACCAGTCCTTATTCACTCTCAGAAGTGTATTTGCGTAACTGCCTCTACAAAAACCAAGAGTTTGTGTCTTGTCCATGTGTACGTTCTTGAACTTTTGCTTGGAGGGATGACAGAGGTGCATGCACTCAAAACAGAGACACAAGTGGCAATCTAAAGCTATCTGTGGTCAATGCAGCTGTGAGTGAGAACCTGGTTGTTTAAAGGCAGCCAGAGATGACATTTTCAAAGTCAGGTTGGATGGGACTTTGAGCAATCTGACCTAATGGAAGATGTTCCTGCCCATGGCAGGGAGGTTGGACTAGATGGTCTTTAAAGGTCCCTTCTAACCCAAACCATTCTGTGATTCTATGGTTCTGTGGTGCTGGCTACAGAACATCTTTGCATGCTGTTGGCCTAGGTGCTGCTGTGCTTTAATCTCAACTGCCTGAGGGGCCATCAAGGCTGGGAAAACCTTGGCACTGAGCAAAAACATCTGTCACTTAGAAAGTGTTTGTGGAAAACAAGAGCTTTTCTTCTAGAGAGAGAGGATTATCAGCTTCATGAGAGAGAGGCATATCAGTTGTGCAGAATGAAATATAAAAAGGGAAACACGTTGTAAACGTTGCAGATTTTGTAATGATCATATTGGACATCAGCCTTCTTTGCACATTGCCGTGCTCCTCCTTTTATGGTGCTGTGTAATGGCAGTTCCTGTGAAAAGGAGGACAGCATATTACAAACCATTATGCATAGGGAACTGGCAGCTTCTAGAGTTTTCTTGGAAAAAGCTCTGCTTAGCCAGTGAAGCTTTCTGCCTATCAGCAAATGCTTTCAGGGGCAAAAAAATCTATAGAAAGGACTAAAAGGGAGATATCCACCATCTGAAATCAGGTATCTGGGACATATAGCTATACTAGCTGGCATAAGAGTAGATTTGTAGATAAAAACAGCTGGTGCTGACCATCTCACACCAACTCCCATTCCAGGTTTGCAACTGAAAAATTTGTGTGGATAAGCTACAGACAGGGTATAGGAAGATGTATGTGTATGAAGCAGACTGCTAGGCAAAGTCACTGAAGCTAAGGACAGAAAATGTTACACTGAGATGTGTGTTTTAAACCTTATAATAATTGTGGTGTCTTAGCTTGGTCTTAAGAAAGGAATTTCCCACCATTTGGCTTCGCAGTGCATTATAATTTCCTGTAAATAGGGTTGTGCTCTCAAATACCTAACAAACTGATTTTATGTAAAAAAAAAAAAAAAAATTTAACAATACTTACGTGAATGAAAGACCAATCTAAAATTCATGTATCACAAGAATATTTACAAAAGAAAGCCACAAGAAGGCCAATTATATGAGCAAGGAGCTAGAGGATGAAGAAGGCAAGTTGCTGTCTTGCTTGGCTAGTTTGTGTTGAGGCTCTGAGGACACTACCATGTGGCCCTGATGCCCCTCTATTATGAAACATATATTAGTTTGTTTTCTTGCTCATTTATGTTTCTGCTAATTTTTAAGTTGTGGAAAGGTTGATAAAACATATGTGCCATCATCTTAATTTGATAAACTATAAATTGTAGACCAAAAGCTTATAACTTTAATCCACTGCTTACAGATCTGAAAGCACAGATTCTTTTGCCTGGGGCTCAAGCTGTTGTTGCCAGCCTGCTGCAAGGCATTGAGGGCATTTCTGTACTCCCAGCACTTGCTCAAATGTCATGAGGAAAGTCCATTTGCAAATTTCCTCTCTCACTCTGACATTATTAGCTGTTAGCTCTTCAAATCAGGTTGCGATACTCAGGTTCCAACAAAGGTCCCCATCATAGGAAAAGGACCCGCTCCCATTGTTTTTTGCAGCAGCTTCTGAGCTAAAGGAGTTTCCCTGGGGGAGCTATAAGACACTTGCACACATTTTTAGAAAGTATCATGAGAAAATCCAAGTCTCTTTGCAAAGTGCATGAAGTGCTGCTTATTTCTTCTTTGCTTATTTCCCTAGGGGCACTTTTTGTACTTGGGATTCCATTTTCTCCCTCACTGGCAAAACACACTTTTTAGTCCTCATCAAATTTCATGTACAATGAATAGACAGACCTTCATGAAATGAACATTGCTACCTATTTCACATGTAGCATAGATATTTGCATATGTGCAGGGCTGGGTTTAGACCTTCTTAAGTGCCTTATTTTGAAATCCAGGGAAGTGTCAACATTTTTAAACCAGCTACTTCTACATTTAACCTATTTCAGAAATGATGGGAAGGAGGACACATTCTGTCCTGTGATGCCAGCAGCTGGAAAAATTAAAACTGCTATTATATCACAACCAGACAAAAGCTTGAAATAATTTGTTAACCTCAGTCAATACAGCGAGAATTTCTGTGTCTATATACAAACTTATAAAGCCCACGGGCTGGGTGAGACTTAGAAGAACTGTGTTCTAAACCTGACAGCTCCTTGTGTTAACCATGGAAACATGGCTTTCATCCTTCTTTTTTCTTCCCATTTGGTATATCTGTTTTGTCAGAATACAGCTTTAGCTGGCTAACAGCAAGGGCATACTGCAGTTTGCAGAGAAAGAAAGGAAGGTAAAAGAACAGGGGTAGCATCTGCATTTGCAAAGTGAAAACCTAGGTTTCATATTTCTTTTTATTGACATGTATCAGTCAACACATTCAAGTAAAATCATGAAGTGGAAAATGAAATTAGGGATACAATCTGTACTTGGGATTTGGCAACAGGTTAGTGTAGAAAATACTTTGCAAATTGCAGTGGATCTTCATTTAAGAATGAACTTATTTTAAAGAAAATCCTGAATATTGTTGAGGAATATTGTATCCCTTAGTTTATCTTAAACGCTACAGTTTAAGTCATTATTCTGCTATCTTTAAAATGGCATGGATCTTTCAGCCCAGTGAATGAAGACCTAACCCCTGGCAAAATAAAACACTGCACTGATTAATTAATCATGATGTTTGTCCAGACCTCATGTGATCAAATAATTGTGAAACTTGTGGGCTGTGTCTATTAGAGCTCTCCAGTACTATTTTGAAGTAGTCAATTAACCTTTCTCTACAATGGTGGTATTCATTTCTGCACACTATGCTTGTTGCATCCTTCATTATTATCTTTATCTTGGGTATCTTTAACAATAAAGTCATAGGGTAACATTTTACTTAAGCTGTTTATGGAGTCAGCTTCAGTTTGTTTGTGATCATAAACATTACAACAAGCACAACCAGACTCACTACTTTAAGGCTCATATTTTCTTCCTTCCTATGAAACACTGGCACAGGTTGCCCAGGGAGGTGGTAGATGCCCCATCCCTGGAAACATTCAAGGTCAGATTGGACAGGGCTCTGAGCAACCTGATCTAGTTGAAGATGTCCCTGCCCGCAGCAGGGGGGTTGGACTAGATGACCTTCAAAAGTCCCTTCCACCCAACTATTCTATGATTCTATTATAAAGTTGGTTTTAGTCTTCTGGCTTTATGGGTTAGCTAGCAAACCTCCATCAAGGCACCTCATTATAAGGAGAAAATAAAATACAAAAAAGCATCACTGAAAATGACTGGATGAAATTGAGAAGTGGAAGAGGGGTCTGATGATAATGAGATAACTAAACAACAGTGAAACATTTTAGAGGTGATGACTTCAGGGAAACAGGGAAGACCCAAGCCCAGATTGATCCTCCTATGTTGCAAATGCCTATCCAAGGGGCATGGGTTAGGTACCCAGTTGCTCTACAGTCCATTTATGGTCAGTCAGTGCAGGGCAACCACCAACACTGCCAGTAATTGGGTCAGGGCCCTGAGATCTGAACAGCTTCTCTGGGTCACCCAACACACACCATGGTGCACTGGGTACTACCAGAGGCAGCTGGTTCTCCAGAGTGTGATCAGTGGAACATAGTGAGAAAGACCTGCAAAAACATCAAAAAGAAACCTCTGAGACTTTGGGAAAATGGTGGTTTCTGGTCTGTTTGGTAGTCCATAGATAGACTGCTGAAAAACTCCACTTTTGTCAAGCTGACAAGATTTTTGCTTTGACTGTTAAGTCAAAAAATATTAATTCATCAACTCGGTGATCTGTGAATGTTCAGGGACATCCTGATTTGGTTAAAAAGTCAAGGATAACCTGATTCACTAAGTGAATAATCCAATCCTATGATTGCACACATCAGAAATAATCACCCAATGAACTTCAGATTTGTTCCTTTTACAGATTGAGCAATTTATTCTCCTTCTTCCTTCTTGGCTGTAGAATGAAACAAAGGATATTTCACAGGGGAAGCCTATAATATTTACTGGTTTTGCTATCTTCCTTACAAGCAGCTTTTTCAGCATATATGAAGTCATGACTATTCTGATACTAGTAAGATGAAAAAAGAATGCCAGGAGGAAGTGAAAAGACAATCACTTGCTTTTAAATGTGAGTGGAGACAAATACTACAAAACCAGCCCTAGTCCCTAAAAGTGCTAAGAAAGTATTATCACTGAGAATGAAGCTTCTGCCATTTCACATTATTTTTCCTGTATGCCAGAGTTTCTTTGGAATCTACCTAGCAAAAAAAGAAATATCTCCATACACAGTAGAAATGTGGAAAACTTTTCAGTCTTTCAGAAGTTCAGAATTGACAAAATAAAATGAACCCAGTAATTTCACCCTCAAACTTGACTTTTGCTCACACCAACCTCCTCCTCACCCTGCAACCCCTAAGTAATCCAATACTTATCAATTTCTGGTGTTGCAAAGGCCAATTGAAATTGCTAAGGAATTTCAGGTCAGAAACTGAGATTGTTTCTTTGCAATTGTGAGCTATTTTCCTGCATTATGCTATGCCCAGCTTATTGTTTCCCTCAGTCTTTCATATTCATGAATGCTAGAGCTTGTCCTTGTCTTCACTAAACAAAACATTTCAAAAGAGGGAAAAAACTACAGAATGCTTTTAATGACCTCATGCTAACAGAACTATTGACATTTATTAGTCAGCAAACTAGTCAGGTGCTCTTCTCCTTCCCTTTTTTATTTTAGATGAATGTGCTGCTTCTATTCTACTGTGAAGAGTTTTGTATGATTTCCACACAAATATAAGCAGAGCTGATTTTTTTTTTTTTCCCTAACAGGTAAGCTGTACTTAGTGTGAATTTTGTTGATAGCACAGTAGGATCAAGGTTTAGATAAAATTAAATCACAAAGGATGAAAAACTCAATAGAGGTTAGAGATCAAACAAGCAAAGGAAAGCTGATATTTTTTGTGCTGAGCTACTTCAAATTCTCAGAAGCAAAGAAAAGAAGTGTACGCCTGAGGAAAGAAAAATTAGTTCTGGATAAAGCTTCCACAGAAATCTTTAACGTTCTAAAAATAGAAAAAGATCTCCAAACTCTTTGCAGACTAAATTCACCTGTAAACATGTACATTAGAGGTTGCACTCTGTCTTCCCTCCTCACCCCTAGTAGATACCATTCATCATGAGTAAGCGTGGCAGAATTAGTTCCTTTAGTGGTATAAATTCTTCAAGGAAAAGGTGTTCCAAAATCATCCTAGTATTACATAGGGCTGTTTCTCCACCCTCATTCATTCATGAAAAAATAGTAAATAAATAAACAAACTCAGGTTTATTAGGACATAGTTAAAACATTCAAATAACCCTTCTAACACTGCAAAGCTGATAGAGGGTCTCTTATGCTTTCAGAGGGAGATAGCTGAGCATGCTTACAATGGTTGCTTTTCTGGAAAGAACTCAGAAAAGTCAGTCAGGGAGGACTTCAGGACTATAAGCATCAGGGCAGGTAGAAGAAGAGCTGGATGGGTTCTCTGCAGGAATACTGCATGTTTTCTCTGCACAGAGAGGACCAAAGATAAATATTGAGCAAGGCTTAGGTTGCCCTTCAGAGCCAGAGATCATACACAATCTAGCCTGGGCACCCTCTGTTAAAGAAAGGAAGAGCTTAATGCTGAGGATTTAACCAGTCTTGGTGATGGTAAGCACCTGCCCTTCATTAGCTGTGACACTGCATCTTTTTCCATTTGATACCTCAGGTAAGCATAATTAAATGCAGCCTGAAAGTATTCCAGTAATTGATTTGAGGCACTGTTAGGTAAGCTGCCTATTTTTAGCCTTTTTTTGGGTGTGTACAACAAATCAATGCTACTTTGGCCATCTTCAAAACTACTAACAAAAACATGGAAGCTATATATAGATAGCCGGACTGCCTGCTGATTTAGACAATGTCTTGTTACTAGTTTAGTCCCAAATTAGAAATGCTGAGAACTGGCAGCTGTCCAGCTCTGTACATTCTTGGGCAGTGCCTGCAGTACAGTGCTGTTGGGTGTTGCTCCTTCCTTGCAGAGCACCACAGTTTTGGGGGCTTTGGGTTCCTAGAAAGGAGTCTGGGAGCAGCACACTATGCAGAAGAGGAGGTCAAATGCACCAGAGAGGGCTGTATCATGTGGAACAAAGTGGAAAAAATGCTTTACTGCGAGATTCAGTCTCAGAATAGGCTAACAGACACCTGAAGAACAAGAGGACAGACAAGAGTATTTAGAAACCAGCAGCATGTGAGGCTGAGGCACACTAGCTGCTCTGTGTTAAGCCTTTCCTCCTCAGTTCCTCCCAAGACCTGTGCAACATGGATTCAAGGGCCTTGCATGCTTTTTGATCATAGTATCCTTTAGCAACAAGCACCCACTAGACAAGTCCCCCCGTGGTGTGCCAAAGAATCATAAGGTAAAAATTTAGTAAGGAGGAACAAAAGAAGTTTGTACATCAGAGCAAGGTTTATTTGCCAGCGAAAGAGGACATATCTCATCGTGGAAAATTACAGTGAGAAGATATAAATGGCATAAGCATTTAAAAAGTTGTTAAAGGCTAAAGTTGATGTGTCAAAATCAACCTCAGTTCTTCCCTGGAGTGCTTCAGGGTATCTTACCTTCACACTGCTAGCGGTTAGGAAGAATCTTTCTTTATTAGCAAACTATACCAGCATGTTCTGCTATTAAGACTTGTTGTACCTTTTTCTTTGGTGTGATTATTGAACTTTGTCAGGCATAGGTGTAAAAGTGCAATCACTTGGGCTTAATGCAGTACTGTACAGTAGTCTTTGATTACAAGGATCACGTACTGTTTCTCAAATAACAGAAGAGATATTATGCAAAAGAATGACCCTATTATTGTTAAACAGGACTGAAGTAGTCTACTTTTAAATGTGGTGCGCTGAAATATTTATAGGGAAATTTTGCTCAATCAGATGAGAAGAAAGAAAGAAACGTTTCAGAAGCATCTTACTTTGTTTTCTTCCTTTCAATTGCCAGGAGTGGTTTCTCTAATAGAGTAGATTTTAACCAAAGGGTCAGCCTGCTTCAGTAGCTGTCCAAACACAGGAACAGAACAAATAATCTCACTGTTATTTTCTACTCTGACTAGGGGTGATGTGGAATGCTGACTAGTGAGTCTTTGCTGAATGTACCAACAAAAGCACAGAGTACAAAGTGGTGTCAGCTTGTGAGTGGCAGCAAATAGCAGTCTGTGTTCTGGCTTATTTCTTTACTTAACAAAACATGAACACTTAAGATCTTCTTTAGAATTCTGTAAGAGATGTTAGGTTCAAACTGTTAAAACAAAGAAAAACTGTTTTTTCCCCAGACCTTAAAACTTCTGTGTTAATTAGCCACCTCTGACTATGCCATTCAGGCAGAAATATCTCTGACAACACTCCTGTTTGCCTGCTGGTCACATCTGAGAAAATCTTTAAACAAGTAAAATGCTCTACTATCATGTTTTTTAATGCCTGGTATCTCATAACATATATTCTTTACATTATCTTTGCATTACTGTCTTTTGATAAACATACATAATGACCTACTTAGACACCTCATGCAAAATGATTCTTGCTGAGATTCAGTCACCTTTTTCTGGACCAGTAAAGCTAATGATGGTTTGTGTTCTTTAGACTGCTTCTGTTTTTATATTTTCGATTAGACTACCAGAAGATGTACTTGGCTACTGTTATTTTTACAAGTCTACTGTTATCTTCACCCCTCATGTATTCATAGCTTTAACCTTTACCGTCTATACAGCATTTTATAGTCACATCTCACCACCCAGTGAAATGCAGCTATGTGCTAAGTTTTTCTTTGTAACATGATAATACATTGGCCAACCCCAGTACAGTGAAGACACAGTACAGCTGCCATCCTTGGTGGGAAAGGGTGTGTGTGAGTTCATGATCCTATAATATTTCCAGTGTTTTACTCTCCTGTCTATCACTGGGTTGTACTGAGAGACTTGGGTTCTGGCTGCTGACCTGAAATCTGTTTATATTCATTGCAACATAGAAGAACAGCCTTTGGATGAGAGCTCAATCCCCTTTTTGTCCACAAACCTAGCAAATCATGTTCATTCCTTCATTCCTAAGGAGACTTCAGGCTTTTACCACAGGATGGAACAGTTTCAACTGGATGAATGTAAAATATTTCATCTTGTTGTAGCCTTTCTCTCAGTGGTTAGAGAGATTTAAGAGTCCTGTCAAACCAGGGAGAAGATTGTCGTGGGGCATACCATGTCCTGTGTGAGTGGAGTAACTACTTGGTCTTTATGGAAAAAAGACAGCTGAAACTTGGACAGAGCACAGGTATATAAGTCCAGAAGAGCATTTCAGACTGTGAATCTTAACTGTAAATAGTTGCTTCCTGCAACTTGGAGATGGATCTCCAAATGTTGCAAAAATATAGGACTTAGGTGTTGACTTCACCTTTTGTCTGGCTTAAGAAGTTCCCTAATCAGTGTTTGGGCAATTCTGCATCCTGCTCTGAAGTACCTATTTCTTCCCATGAATGGAGGCCTTTGTGCTCAGCTAGTGGAATGGATTCAGATCTATGCCTTGTCTAGAACAAAATTAATCAGATAATGAGATGCTTAAAAGCCCTTTTGGTAGCCTCAAGTAATTTATCAAGATCACAAATGCACTTTATGATAGAGAACACCACCCTTTTACATCACAAGTTCATCCTCCTCTCAAAGGTGCAGATAGCTTTGTGTTGTGTTGAAGTTAGGCTCCCACTAGACTCCACTTGCCATGAAAATCCTGGTGACAAAGGAGGAGAGGTTCATTTAAGATGAACATGAAAGATGGAGGGAGGAAAGCAGACCTTTAAAGTGTTATACTGGTCCTTGCTGTGCCCTGGTGGATATGCAACACCAACAGGTTGCATGCTCATTGTGAAATAATTCTTGGGAATGCAGGCACTGTACTTAAAACTCCTGTTTCTGTTGCTGATTTACTACCAACTAGGAACAAGGTCTAACCTTGTAAAATGCCTGAAACATCTCATTCAGCCACAGGAAACAAATTAATGTGAGAGGAATGGAGATATTAAGCTACCTGCTATATCCATACAAAAAAATATATGCTGAAGTCAGATACAGATGGGAGGTTTAGATTTATCTCTTTATGGAAATTATATGGAAAAATGACTGATCTTTGAGTATCCACTGTACTGAAAAAAGCATGTGGTTTAAAGTGTTCTCCTAATTTAATTTTGGGTTGTAACAACACAGCATTCTTCATTTTGAGCATTTCTGTTACCTGATAACACTAGAGCAGTTTCTTAGTTTTATTTGCAGGTTTTATTGGATGAGAGTTCTACATATCCTGTAGCTCTGTTACTTGAAAAATACAGCTGATAATAGTAAAAAAATATTAACTTCTGTACTTGGAAGAAATCCTTTTCTGGAGTTCCCTAGTATGAAATAAGAACTCTTGTGGGAATCATGTTAATTTTTGACAGGATTGTAGGATTTGATGGAATGAGTAGCATGACTGTATTTACTTTGTACTCCCATGTGAGCATAGCATATAAATTTGGGGTTCTTAAAACACTTTGTAAGCATCAGCCTAGCAACTTTAACAATACTAATATAGGATGTAAACTCTGATGGCTCTCCAATTTCCCTTGTTGCCTCTTAGGAATTGCTGAGAGAATGAAACTGGCTAATAGAGATGTTCCCTCCACCACAGGTTTGCATAGCCTGTGCTTTTAGTGAAACATCTGATGGAATGAGAGAAGGACTGCAGGATGATTGGGGAAGAGGGATGAAGGTGTTAGAACACAGAAGAAAAATTCACAAACTTGAGTTTTCAAGCTCTGTCTTCCATTACAAACCTAAATCCCCCAAACAGGAAAAAATGGAGGCTTCAGGCAAATGAATTCTTTACAACAATAGAAGAAACGTTTATTAGAAACTCACATTGTGACAATGTGTAACAACCCCATGCCATAGGTTGGTTCTGATATTAATCTGTTGGGGAGATCTAAGGAAAACTTGACAGCATGGCTGTGACCCTTTTGTCTAAGCTCCTCTGAGTTTATCCCTTTTGCCTTTGTCTGTTATCAATAAACGCCACTGACGAATTGGAGTATCATTCTTGTACTCTATACAGAACTGGCTACACTTAAATACCTTTTTTGGGGGAGGTTGAGTTTTAGTTTCAGTTTCGGCTGAAACTATGTTTCCTGCCTCTCAATCTTTTCTTTCAAATAGGCAAGTCTTTATGATCAGATACACCTGTCACTATTCCTGACAGTCTCTGGCTGTTACAATGACAATCATTATGAAGATTAAATAGTGTTTACATACCCTTGTTCAAAAGCCATTGATGGGAATAACAAAAATATGAAGGTATATGTGTATGATGAGACTGAATGGAAGCAAAAAACAGAGGAGAAGCTAGCAGGTTTCTTAAGAAGTAACCCTCAACCTTAAATGTGTAAGATATATTCCCCTTAGAAGGGGAAATAACCTGATCTTTTTACACACCTGACTGCTGTCAAAGTCTGGAGTTACAGTAGTGTTTTGGGAAGGCTTGCAAAAAGTGCACCTTTTTGTATATCAGAGTGTGTCCCTCAAAATGGAAAGGATGAATTCTCAAGAGTTTGTGGCTCTGCTGAAGCAGTGTTGGTGGTGTAATTAGATTTGTATGTTCTCATCTCCTTGGAAGCAGAAGTGGATCACGTAGGCTAGCTTTTTGCTACAGGCATGGAGAATTTAATATAATTTGCCCCAGATCATTGCAGTAAGTGACTAGTAGTAGAGTAAGGAACAAGATCCAGGTCTCTTCCCTCTTGCCTTGCTAGACCTTGTTTCCACCATGATGAAACAGTCCTGTGGCTCTACTCTGGCTTCTCTCTTTGACCTGCATTGCTCGCTAGAGACTGGTGCATGTAGAAAGATTTTTTTTATTGCTATGCCATTCCAGTCCAAGTCTAAATTGAGCAGGGTTAAATAACAAGGGTTCTTTTTTTCACTTTTATCCACCTTCATTCACTATAATAGAGTTTTTATGGCGCATATGCATTTTGCAACTACTTCAATGGAAAGCGATAATAACAGATTTGCCAGCATTAAAGGAAAAGAATTCTTGCTGATCTCAGCTATGAATAGCAATTAAACTAACCAATGGTAAGCA
This sequence comes from Pelecanoides urinatrix, assembly GCA_013400755.1. Taxonomy (NCBI): domain Eukaryota; kingdom Metazoa; phylum Chordata; class Aves; order Procellariiformes; family Procellariidae; genus Pelecanoides; species Pelecanoides urinatrix. The sequence goes on from VZTQ01012236.1 coordinate 479,001, forward strand.
CAAGAATCACTGGTGTTATGCCAGCATCACAAGTGAGAAGCAGCTTCTGTGCTGAGATGAGAACAAAAGCAATACCAGCAGCTGCTATTGGCTGCAGAAGATGCCACTGACTCTTCAGAACAGCACTTACCTCAAGAAGACAATAGCTGAGAGCTATTAAGAGCACAGGGGCAACTGGTCAGTTTCCATAGCATTTATTTTTTCCTCTCTATAGTAAATAATTATTTAACAGATCTCAAGTCATAGAAATATATTGTAGGATAGAGTATGCAAAAGGTCATCTAGCTGAGGATGTTCCAGTGAGGTGTTACCCATCTTAAACTGATGAGGTTTATAACTATTGAATCCCATCTTAACTTGATCATGAACCAAGACACAATAGTTTTTCTCTTCTGCGGTCAAGATTTTACAGAGTTTTGAAGAACTTTATATTAGTTAGAAAACATAGCTTATGAGTTTGTGAGACAGGAGAAAATACATCTTTCTTTGCTTTTAAGAGAGTATGATTTTTTTTAAACATTCTTCTTAGTTGAGATAGGACATCAATCTTTGTTTAGCTGATGTGCAGAGAAAAAAAAGTCAAATTGAGTTTTGCTAATCTGGCAGTTAAAAAGCTGTAAAAGTTGTCATACTAAGAAATCAGGTCAAAGTTACAAACTATTCTTTCAACAAAATGCTTTGTGTCTTTTACTTGATGGACTGGCCAGTTATGAACTGCAATGCAGTGTTGACATTGAGACTGGTAGTTTCACTCAACTTTCAGGCTTAAAATAAAAACTGCTACCAAGAAAGACATTTAAAAAAAAAAAACAAATGGAAGGTTATACTCTTCTTACACAGATTAGACAAGGGTGTATAAATGAAGTTCCCAAGACAAAACTTCATCTTTTTTACCAATGCATTGGTTTTTGAAAGAAGAAATTGATTCTTTCTAAGAAGCCATGGCAAAACTCCACATATTTTCATAGCTTTCAAAACTAGAGCTTCTACTAACATGTTGAGTTTGAAATAAATACTGATTCAGTTTCAGTGAAACTTGGAACTGTGGTAAAGAGATGCCATAAAACAGTCCATACAGTTTGACCTCTCTGGAAGCCTGGATTGCCCAATGTCACAGAGGCCAAGCAGATGAGTAGCTTGTCATCATTCAGCAGTTCTGCCATGGCCTTGTGGATGAAATACTGATGAAATACTGTTCAGGTGCGTGTTATCAGAGTGTTTACTTAATCCATAGCTTCAGTACCAGGAAAACAGACTTGTGCACTTGTTTTTTCTTTGGTCAGTATTAGCTATGAAAAGTGGAGAAGGAAGAGAGCCCTCTTCATTTGCCATACAGCTGTAATTTGGCCAGTCAAAGGAACAAAGAATACAACAGCCTGTCATATAATTAGGCTCTTCTGTGATTAGGAAGGAGAGACTGGAGAGAACAGCAGGAGTCTTATTTATAACTAAAAGAAGAGAAGGAAGGAGCTTCTATTCATCTTCCATTCAGGATCAATTAACCATATTTTGATCCCTTGAAAGGTCTTTTGTGAAACTGTCCAGCATTTCTGTGACTTCAGATAAAATGTCTGTCAAATGTTATTGTTAAAATAGCTGAAGAGAAAGTAATGAACAGCACAGCCAGTTGCTCCTCGGGAACCACTTCTGCAGTGGTTATTTTAGGATTGTCTCACTTACAGACTATGTCTACACTGCTGAGCTGGGTATATTACAGTACCTCTCTGGTACAATAAGACTGGCCATTCTGTTGGGATAAAAGCTCAGCTGGGTACACTAATACAGCTGGAGTAAAAACCAACTGACTAACTAGAGGCATAAAATTCAGTCCTGGAAAGGAGTATGGATAAAGAGGGTTAGCAGAAAACAAACAGAGATTTCATTCAGTACCTGACTGAATCATTTAATTACAGCTGAAAGTGGTGTAAAAAACAGTAGAAAAGAGTTTAAAAGAGTCTGAAGAACTAATGCAATTTGCAAGGGCCAGTCTAAAATCACTGGCTTGCTGTGCATTCGTATAGCCAGAACTGCTATGAATCTGACCTTTACTTGTGCTCTCAGTTTCCTAATTAAATAGACCCTATATGCCTGAGGTAGCTGATGTGGAGAAGGAGGGAAGAAGAAACGAGAAATGAGATCAAAAGAATCATGTTTTCAGAATTGTTTGCAATTCCTCTGATGTGGCTTGTGCTGTAATATACTAGTTTCCGCATACTAGTATACAGAGGCAAAAACCTAGCTAAAACAGATGCACTCCAGCACTCATGCTCAAGTGCCTGTTCTCTGTGGTTTCCCATGTACCCACTCTTCTAACTGGAGACTTGTTGCTTAGATCCAGTAGAAATTAGTATCAGAGGAACTGGGTTTAAAATAGCTTGAGGATTAATCTTACTGAGTCTGTTGGTGGGATGAATAAAGTCTAGATACAGGGCTCAGGTGTCCTAGAGGTCTTCTCCATTTGGCCAACGTTTGGGATCTTTGAGCACTTCCCATCTCCTAAGCCTTTGTGTGTTCTCCAGCCAAGTTCTGGCTGTAGCTGGAGAAGACTCCAAATTATAAAATTTTCTTTCATTCCTCTCATGGCAGGGAAACTGGGCACATGGGGTTGAAAGAAATCACGGCACATTTCTTACCTGGATTACCTGCAAGTTGGATGTTTTGGGTATGTTTGTGGGATGAAGTAGCCTCTCTGTTTATACATAGTCTCAACCTCATGTTGCTCCTCTGCTTTGCCCCTGCATAAGCTAAGAGTTGTTCCTTTCTGTCTATCACTATGGATCATCTTTTCCAACAACAGACTGCAACCTCTCCCAGACTGCTGTGACCCAGAAACATTTGTTTTCTTCCAAGCCCTTTCCCTCCTGTGAGCTGTTGTCCCTATTTCTATACTGTAAAGACCTAGATTTTCCTAGTTATTTTGATGAATAACCACAGTCCCTATTGTTTAGATTGTTTTCTTGAAAGTCAAAGAGGACAAAGAAAAAGTCTTTCATTAGCAGTTAAATTGCCTATTATAGAAACAATTAAACAAGAGGGAGTTCCAAAGAAGATACCTAGTTAGGGGAAAAGATCTTGTTATAGTTCATGTTCAAAATTTTAAGTTATAATGATGTGAAATTAAGTCATTTAATGGAATGGTATGGAGCTGCTCCATATAAAGTCAAACTTGGTCCTGAAAAGGTGAAATTTAGATAGACTTCTAATGACAGCAAAGATTCTCACTCCCTTACTTCAGTCTCTGGGTAAATGTTCTTCCTTTACAGAGATATTGGCAAGTGTGTTAATTTTCTTTCTATTTAACATTTCAAGGAAATATTATACTTCAGGTGACCCCAGGTTATAATTAAAAAACCCTTACCCTCATCCTGCATAAAACCCCATTTATAATGCACAAAAATAAGTAGCGTTAGCTAACATGTTTGTATTTTTTTTTGAGATTTTCCAAGATTTCTAGTTTTTCAGACAGCAATTTTCTTGATAAAATGCCTTCTGTGTACATGGTAAGCCTCTATATTCCATTTAAAATCATTTTCAGAATAATCTGGTTAGTATTAAAAATTCTCAATTCCCTACCAGGGAATGCTCAATTCCCAACTCCCTTTCCTGCCAACAAAATTCGTTGTTGTTATTATTATTATTATGTCTTTAAAATCATTGGCAATGTAAACTCGCAAATACTGTGCAGCAAGAGAGGGAGAGAAATATCAGCCAGATTTTGGTAGTGTTTCATTTCATACCTCACTTTTACTAGCATCTGCTGTACCTCTTCCTCATTCTGCTAAAGGCAGGACCTTGCTGAGGTAAAATACGGTAGGTTCATCTTGCAAATTGAGGCCTTAAATTAATCATGTATGTAAATAATTAACAAAAGCGTGTTTCTGCCAGCAAAATTCCAACTAATGAAATTCTGGGGAGGAATCAAGCGATCAGATTAAATAGATTTTTTTTTTTTTCATTCTACACTGTGTTGGACTCCTGGGGAGGTCTTCGCAGAAAGGGACTGTTGCTTTCCCTATTTATTGCTTTCTAACTTAGATGTTCAGCATAAGCTGTCAATTCCCTGTTGGTCATGTCATTCCAGCCCAGTCTTTTTGGTTTTTCCCATATCTTATCCAGTTAGCAGTTGTTACCTAGGTTACTACTAAAAGTGGGGCCAAGCAACTCCTTTTGCAAAAGTAACACACATGTGGTTGGTGCTCTTCTTGCCTTTTTTCCTCAGTGTTTCTTCCTCAGTCACCTGCAGACCTCTTGCCTCTCAGAGTAGCTGACTTCAATGAGAATGTTCTTCAGTTCTTCATGGAGTCATGACAAAAATAGCCCGCATGTAACCAGACTTTAGGCTATTTTAGGACAAGGAAGCTTCAACAGATCCACAGAAGTAAAAAGAATCTTCAGATATTTAATGTCATAAAATATTAATGTGGCAAATAAAAAAGCCAGAGGGTTCCTGTGCCCACCTATACAGAATGACAGGTGAAACAGTGACAGCAAGAACTGTTATTCACTGCAGTTCTCAAATTGTTTTCAAGACTTTGACATGATAATTCAGATCTGTTGTACCATGAAGGAGTGAGGATTCTTCAAGAAGATTAATATTCATATTTAGGACTATTCTCTTATCCAAGTACCATGCAATGGCACATGTCCGTTGGAGAGCTGAAGGAATACTTTATTATTGATAAAAACTTGCTGTCTTTTGTAGGGGGAGGAATGGAAAGTATTTCTGGCAAACACTATAATTTTTAACTAGTTTTGCAGGTATCTTTTCATTACAGAATGAAACAGGCACATTAAAAATCACCTACCATGTGGAGTCGAGTCACATGAAGATCAAAGACAATCAGGTTTAATCTAAAATAATGGGAATTTTGTTTTAAATGAACAATTACCTACTGGAGGAATCGCAGAATTTCTTATGAATGACCAAAAAAAAAAAAAAGTACCCCAAGTGCCCCACAGGTGTAGGAAGTTGCTGTTGACCTCATGGAGAAAGGTGTGTTTCAAGAAACTTTCAAGTATGGTTTATTTTGGGGGTTGGCTGAAAAGCAATGAATACTATTGTGTGAAAAAATCAGTTTCAAAGTTTACAGTTTAAAAAGTGACAAAAGCTTTTTGAATGCACATTTCCGTAAGAAAATATTTATATTACGAAAGTTTACTGTCTTAAGCTGTTAAGGAAACTAACATTTTAAAAAGATTTGGAAAGAAAAGGTCATTTAATTTGTGTTCATTGGTAATGAAGATAAAATAAACTATTCATCAAGTTCTGGCAGGGCAGAAACTATTCAGAGAACAACTGACATTTCATCAACAATCATTTTGCCCAGCCTTGGACTGTGGGATGTATTATCTTACAATACAGGCCCTAGGGCCCCAATTTGCTTGATGCTTATAAGAAATTGCCTGTGGCAGGGATTAAATTAAACACAAAGCCTTGAGTTTAGGCATGTAATTAAACACTTTGCTTATGAAGGACTACAGACACAATTCACACTGGTAATAATAATTGATAAAGTATTGATTAAAGCATCTAGCAGAGCCATTAAACTATTTATATTTTGTTGCACTCCCTTGCCAAGAAAAGCATAATTGGAGTTCACGCATAGGCTTATGCACAAGCTTTACAGAAAGGTGCAAATCACTTATTAAGACCGTAGACATTTCTAGCAGCTGACACCAGGAGGTTTCCTCTGCCTCCAGCCCATGTGTATGTCCCTGCCCTCCTGGCACAGGACATGCAGCGGGTAAGTGGGGTGGAAGGCACCTGTGAGGAGGTAGCTGTGGCTCGGATGGGGCTGGGGGGATGGAAGAGGCTGTGGCCATAGGTGGGCAGTACAGGAAAGGGAAGTAGAGGGGTGGGGTGCAGTTGGGAACAGGGGTGCTGTGGTGGCAGTGGTGGCCAGCAGCTGAGGGGCAGTAGCCCTTTTCAGGGTTTCTCAAAGTTATGGTCCTGTACTTTCTCTTCCCCTGCCCAACCCAGCCCTGTTCCCTGCCCCCTGTCCCTCTCCCCCAGCCTGGGAAGGGGATAAGCGTCCTCCCACTTGGTTTTGGCTGCCTAGAGAAACGGGGCACCGGCATCACTGCTCTTTGAAGATGAGCCACTGTTCCATATACCCAGAGTTTAATGTTGCTTATTGCAAGAAATGTGATTAGAGCAGATACTGGTAAGCCTCTAGCGATGGCATAAAGGTAGTGCAGGTTGGAAAACTCTATATTAAAACTGGTTATAGAGCTGAGCTGCCATTTTGGTCAATGGAACTAAATCCAGTTGGAGACCGGTCACGAGCGGTGTTCCCCAGGGCTCAGTTTTGGGGCTAGTGTTGTTCAATATCTTTATCAGCGATCCGGATGAGGGGATCAAGTGCTCCCTCAGTAAGTTTGCAGACGACACCAAGCTGGGCAGGAGTGTTGATCTGCTGGAGGGTAGGAAGGCTCTGCAGAGGGACCTGGACAGACTGGATCGATGGGCCGAGGCCAACTGCATGAGGTTCAACAAGGCCAAGTGCCGGGTCCTGCACTTCGGCCACAACAACCCCAGGCAACGCTACAGGCTTGGGGAGGAGTGGCTGGAAAGCTGCCCAGAGGAAAAGGNACCCTTGGCTAGACTGCTGCTGCCATCCATGCTTCTTACATTCAAGCTAATGGGGTATTCCTTCACCATGCTGTAGCCAATGAAGTGATGCAAACAAAGTTTAAAAGAATCCTTGGGAACGTGACTCTTTTGCCTGTCATATCGAGTTTCTGACAAGGTTGAGTCTGACATGCACCTTGCATACACCATGCATGCCACGTTCATGCCTTTGGCAGCTGCAAACCAGCAGCTGGGGACCTGAATGTGATGGCTCATCTGAGAAAGCCCTTAGGAAAGGAAATGGAACACAAATTTTTTATGGATTGGTTCTGTAAAGGCCAGTGGCCAGAAACTGAATTCATACCAAATTACTTTACTGTGCCAGGTCAGTTTGGGGAGCAGTATAATGGCTTGCAGCTGAAAACTCAAATCATTTTTCAGATTGCTGTATTGATTTATAAAGCCAAGCACCTCATGGAACCTGAATATATAGCTGAATTAGTATGCTCCAGAAATACAGGTAAAATGCAGAAAAATATTTTCTGTTTGGATGAAATACCACCCATGAAGGGACATTCTAATTTATTTAACTCTCTTTTACAAAAAAAAGAGCAAATATTATTTTTTAGCAAGGTAGTTGTCAGGTGGTTTTTTAAGATACATTATTCCTCCTATTCAGCTGAGAAGAACAGCAAACAAAAAGCACCAATGTTATGGTCATAGGATGTGCATAAGGTGAGTGGTAAAAAATGCTTAGACTTCCTTTTCTTACATATCTCTTAATTTATTTAATGTTCTAGAGTACATAGTGGGCCTTGCAAAGACTACAGCTTTAGTTACTAGACTTTACATTAAACTACAACAGAAAGGAACTTCAGCTAAAGATGATGATTCAGTGAGGCTGCACTTTTATTTAAGGCAACAACTAAGAATATAGGTTCCACCCAAAGAATTTAAAATTAGTTACATGCCAAAGAAATGTAGAAAACCACTATAAGAGTATAAAAATATAAAAATTTTTAGTGGCCTGCTCCTCTGAAAATATCACTCTCTTTATTTTGCCATTTTAACTTTATTAAATTGTATTTTGTTTTTATTTGTCATAAAAATTTGGAAGTTTGAATTGCTTCTTTTCCATGCAAAGAATTCTATTTTTTTGATATTTCCATTTCTGTCACCCCTCCAGGTGGCTTGTGGTTCTTATTCTAATACAGAAATAAAACAATTTAACTGATGTTTTCATTTTAGTTTTCTAGTTCAGAGAAAAGTGTCGCACGATTTTGATTAAATGTTGTCATGATGAAACAGCATAAAATACCGCTGTGATGACTCACAGGCCAATTTAACTTGCTCTGTAGTCACTTAATACATTTTCCTGGTTGCTAAAATTCTGTTCCTGAACATGCCTAAGACTCTTTTTATCAAGGCTCACTGAAGCAATCCCCATGTCAAGCCTAAAGCACATTGCCTCCACACCCTAGTTTTTTTCGTTGCATATGTCCTCCACAGGCACAGTCTGTTTGCACTTGCAGCACCATGTCACTTGCCTTCATCCCAGCCACCAAACTAGGAAGAACACCAGTGTTTATACACTCAGTGCTCTGCCATGAAGATCTATCTCTCTAATGTTTTGGTGATCTTTTTCTGCCCATAGAAAAGATTGTTATCCTTTGCAGAGCAAAAGGATGAATAATGAGTCTTTGATTCCTGTGGGGGTTTTTGGGTGTGACTGCAATGGCAATAAGGCCAGATTTGCAATGGAATTCATCTCCTGGTAGCTCCCATCATTCCCAGAACTACTAATGGCCAGATCAGCCAATATTTATGTTCCTAACTCCTGCCTAGATAACATGAGCTTGCTCTTGGTTTTGAACCGAGGTTCAGTGCCACACTACCGTGTCTAACTTCACACTCAGCAGGCAGACAGGAGAGCTTTCCTCTGCCAGCAGTAGGTCCTTCGGTGAAGCCTGGGCCAATGCATTAGTCAATACAGTTGAATTTCTTATTAATTCAGTGTGCACTGTCAACATCTGAAGTAATCAGTGTCCTTTGTATCGGTGAAGACACAAGTGTCAATCGTCACAGTAGATGTGATAAACACATTGATGGGGATCTGGTTAGAGGAACAGGTAGTGCTGTGGAGTGGAATCTGGTCTACTTAGAAATGGATGCTTTTGCACTCAAGAAGTAACATTTTAAGGGTCTTGTAGAAAATTCTAAGTTAGGGTTTCTCAAACATTTAAAAAGGCAAGGTGGGGTTTTCCTTTCTTGCCCCTTTCCCAACTTGTCTTTGTATGTCCACATTTCACTTAACATAGTACTTAAGGAGCTTAAAGTGCTGTGTTGAATTCCATACAGTAGGAATATGAGACAAAGTTACAAAGAGTATTCAAATATATTTTAAATAACTGGGGGGAGAGGTGTGGAATAAAGAAAGATCATTAATTATTTCAGAAGGTTATAGTATTTAAGCAACCTGCCTTTTTGAAGCAGGTTAGAGGAATGTGTGACATAAGTGACAGACACCAGATGGCTCCACCTCATTAGAAATCAGACTTTCTCAGAGTTTGAGCAGAAGGAGGTAAGGTAGACCCGGCGGGAGGGACTGTGATCAAAGCCTACCTTGGAAGTAGGGTGGAATGGACTTGTAAAATTGATTTAGTAAGTTTGCACTTTGTTTGATACACTTTAAATTATAGCTGGGGGGGATATAAAAAACGAAGCATTGAAATTAAGTGAAGAATGTAATTTGATGGCTGAACAGGATAAGAAACTCAATAAGGGAGCAGTATGAAACTACAGGAGATATGTAAATTCCTGATTTAAGAACCAGATTGGACCTACTTGACTTACTAGTCCTCCTTCACAGATAAAGGTTCTCCCAAATTTAATATTTCATTATTATTATTGTTAATTTAGCTTTTATGGATCTGAAGACGTCTTCTGAATGTGAAGTACTCTTGTGTAATTCTATTGACTCACAAGGAAAACAGTACAGAATATGAAATACAGTAAAAGGTAAATGATAAGTTTGATGCTGCAAGATCAGCTTTTTTATATGTTTTGTTGTTAGGGACTTAACAAAAACATTTGACTATGTACATTATATCTATTCTGTTTGTTTCTTCTCATAGTGTGAATGAAGGACAGGAGGGCAGCCATTGCAGCCCATTTTGTTGTCAGTGTGGTATAGTCAGTGGTTTCATTACACACAGATACTGAAAATCTAGGGAAGTACAACAAGGCACTAGACTTAATAAAAGGGTTTTCCACTGTGCATGAAAGGAATGAACAGTCCCAAGGAAACACTGTATCTACAAATACAGTGATACTCCTTGGCTGAATGATTGAGTAGAGTGATGGAAGACATGTATAGAAGAACAGTTTAAGTACAAATTGAGTGTGAATATTTCACAAGCAGTGAACTTCCATATGATGAGTTCATACCTTTTGACTTTTAAGTACTAAACACCTGCATAGGAATTATACTATATGTCTTATTAAAAATTTCCTAGGGCACAACTCGTCCAAAACTAAGTAATTAGTTCTTTGGAGAGGCTTGTGGGACAGAAAATGTCCTCATCTCAGAGCAGTGAGATAGATCTGAGCTAAAGGAAGAAGAACCTAGAGAAATCAACTGGGCCATTAAATTGAGTAATTTTGTATTCACTTAATTGAATCAGCTGTCAGTCCTCCTAAAATGCTCCTGCTCACCATCACCCAGGGAGCTTACTTGCAAACCTGTGGTCCCTGTTTTGAGGACAGTGACTCGGATCTAGAATTAAGTGCCTGGACCCCACAGCTGAACTGCGTGAGTGTGTTGTGCTGGAAGCCCTTTGTACTTAGAGGGTAAATGCAAAAATTAAAATGATTGTTGGAGAAAAATGACTGCCTACAACAGTTTCCACATATATGTATATGAATAAGATGCTGTGGTATTTCCCCCTCAATTAGGACAAGTAATAAAAATAGAATGAAAGGCTGTTGCCTTCAAAGATATGGCATGTACCTGAGTTGACTCTAATGGGTGTAACACAGTTGCATGTACTAATTAATAAGAAATGATGGCTATTTTAATAATGTCTGTTGCTTTTTCATGAGCTGCCAGGCTTGTGCAGGGGTTGCTTCTGCTCATAGTTTGGCCTCACATGGGCGGCCCCATTTCAACTGCCTTGGCAATTTCTTTGTTATCCCCAGCAGTTGGGTTTCTCTTGCCCTCGCAATGCTTTGCAAGCGAGTTGAATTTACTAAGTGGTTTGCTAACTTAATGTCTACAGCAGTCTTTCTATTGCTAGGGCTAGTACTCAAGGCACACATAAAAGGATTCATTTTGAGATCTGAAACTGGGGTATTTTTATTTATTGGTAGATAAGTAATCTAGTGTTTTTAAACCAAACAAATTTGTATCTGGATTATATAATGTCCACTCTCTTTTTTTTCTGAGTACTGTCATACAATTAAAGTCAGGAAACTAATTATATTTGCTTTTAAAACTAACATAACTATGTAAATATAAAGTTCCCCTGCAGACTACTTGGGAATATCAGACCTTTCATTTAATTCCTCTTTACAAATACTTCTGAACATGCTCTCACATGTAAGCTTTAAAAAGCAGACAAAGTAGACATATTCTTTAATACTGATGTGAGAAGCGGAAATAATAAATAAATTATCATAATTTTGACAGACACATTACAAGAGAAGGTCTCCCAAGCAACCTATCTGCATATGAAACTATCTCTGAGTTTAAGGGAATTCGAGACTGACTGACAGCAGAAGCAATCACTGTGTGTTTTAACAGGTCAGACTCAGATCCATTATTCTCTATGTTGGCTTTTAAAGCTGCGTCTTCTGTCTGAGACCTGAAGAAGGGCACACGTTCCTCCAAATGTTTCATCCCCCGACAACTCTTTCAGTCATCTAGTAAGAGTTATTTCTGCCCTACAAATGTAATCTTACCTCTGTCTCTAGACTGTCACAGTCAGAATAGCACCGTCTCTAACCTCTCTGCTGCTAATCCCCACACTGCAAGAGATGCACCTGTTCCTTGTTTAAGTAGGACTGCAACAGTCTTCAGGAATCTGCTGAAAACACCAGGCAGGTTCCTACCAACCTCAGTGAACTTTGCATTTTGTAGGAGCAATTTCAACTTCAAATTCTTACATTGAAAATATATAATAAATATACAGTTGACTCTCATAAAGACAGGCAGCTGGTTATAGGGTTGTGCATGTTCTAGAATTCAGCAGTTGGGAAGGTGAACTGTGGACTTCTATACTTCCTAACACAGAAAGGAAACATGAAAAGATGGCTGAAAGAAATTTAAACCAGCCTAAAGCACAAAATTAATATAAATTACACTCCCAAGAAGAGTGTGTGAATAGGCAGATGCTGTAGAGGGTAGCTCCATTAGGCTGCTTATTACAGAATAAATGATAGCATCAAAAAGTAATACAGCTCAACGATACAGGTCATTGACTTAGTCTTCTCCGCTGGGAATGATTAAAGTGGCATTTAGCTCTACTGGTTGACTCTCTAGGGTGCTGAAAAACATCACATCAATACAAATCTGCTTAGCTGCTCACAGAAAGAATGACGTCATGGAAATATAAATAAGTTGCTGACTCCCAGCATGAGGAATAACAGCAGCATTTTGGATTTCAGGAAATAATGAATAGCACAATGGAAGATAAAACAAATGAGCTAATCAGGCCACGTCCAATGTATATTGCATTCAGATATGGTCTCCTGCCAACAGATCAGGGCACTGGAGTCTCATTCTTATGTGTGGGTGAGGAAGCAAACCCACTGCTATTCAAAACCTCAATTTTGAAAAAGCCACCTATAAAAAAGTAATTTAAGAGAGAATACAGGAAATGCTGGAGGGGTCTCTATAGATATCTCAAATGCAGCAGGGAGCATTGTTAGGGCTTGTTTTGCCAGTAAATACATAAGCAGTGTATGCTGTATTTAATTGAACATTGTTTCTATCTCTGCAGGAAAAACTGCAGTATAATTATCAATAATTCTGAATCGGCTATCTCTCTTCAGGCAGGGGCAAGATGTAAGACATCACTCAGCTGCTGTATGATACTGTTTCCAGTAACAAGTTTCAGTGGGACTGGGAACTAAGTTAAACCTCAGGCCTTACCAACTTTTTGTACAGGCACGTTTGGATTTCTTTTTGCACATTACAAACCTAAAATAGGAAAGGTCAGTGAAGGGTGTCCTTTTAGGAAATCAAATTATTTTATTTTTCTCTGTTATTCCTGGGGGCACAAAAAAAAGTCTTTTCTTACTTTAAAGTGTGACTTAGTCAAAGAATACCATTGGCTTCTACTGTGTAACACAACTATATTTTCACAGAAGTACTGAGTGAAATTCTGTGGGTCTTATAAACCATATACATGTATACCTATGCAACTCAAATCTCCTTAAGAAATCAGTCACAATTTTTATTACTGGGGGGGATACTTTGAAAGTCACTGAAGGCAGATTTTTTTGCAGGAGACGTCCAAAGACTGTCTTATCCCTTTCCTGCGGGGAAATTGAATGGTGTTGCTTTAAAGAAAAATGAATTGTATGTTACAGTTAAAACGCCAACTAATTATTCCTTTTGATAATAGAGCAAGATAATTTTTCCGAGAAGTATATATTGCTTTTGCAATTTCAGTAATTGTACAGTGCAAAAATAGTAGCCAGCTGCCAAGTAACACCACCAAGGCATGGTAATAGTGGACTATAAGGAGACAAGCAATAAGCATGAGTTTAATTTAGAGAGTATGAGTTATATACCATGGGGTAGGAATTAAAGTTTCTTGTACATAAAGATTTTTGCTGTCATTGCAACTTAATTAAGCTGTGGAAATGCAAATTCTTCTACACTTGAATAATATCAAATTAGAGGGATGATATCTATACATAAGTTTCTTCAGTACTGATCTTTGTAATTCTGCAGTGGGTTAACTTTGAAAACCAAAAGTAAGCCTCATTAGTGCAAGAAATGTTTTTAGATATTTTGAAGCAATCAGTACCCTAGGATGAGATGAGGAAAAAACCATGCATCTACAGAGGAGTCCTGTCTATGCACAGGACCACCTATTCACTATAATCACTAGTGAAAATTCACCACTGCAGGGATCTTCTGTTTAATCTTTCTAGCATAGACTTTCAGTCTGAAAATGAAAAAAAACAATGATCTTGCTGCCTATGTGGTATAGATGATATTTCATCAGGAAACCCTGAAGGCCTTTTAAAATGTTTATAATCTGGACTCCCCTAAATGATCTGGACAGTCAAGTCAAAAGTGGTGAGAAAAATAACACTTTAGTGTATCTGAGTTCTATTAAACAAACATTTTTGTTGTGGAATATTACTTTTACTCTGCAAATTCTCTTTATTAGCATGACAAACATTTGTGCAAATGATAATGTGAGTATGTATAAAATGCATCTGCCTTCTGCAGGAGAAATGCTGTGTTTATTTGCCCTCACACAGAAAGCGTGGTCCTTTATGCCTTAACAACGTGTTTATCATTCTCTCAGTTCTTGTGTTCGGAGGTGTAGAGCTACAATTCATCAGTCTGTAGGCAGGAAAACAGTCATAAGTACCGGCTGTTTGATTTGGGTACAGTCTTAGACATACCTTTTGTTCTACCCTACTGGTCTATGAAGTGGAGATGTTCTTCCCAGGGAAAATGAATGCATTTCAACCAGTCGGGAGATGTGAACCTGCAGAAATTACCTTTTCCGCATACATATGCATGGGAAATTAAGGCTTTCGCTTTAATGGGTAGGTGGGAAGTACAGGAGAAAATTTTGCTGAGCTAAGTGTGAACAACATGACCTTAGGGAGAGGTAAGAACTAAGGATGGGAATGAAGCCTACTAGATGTGCTTTTATATCAGATAGATCAAGAACTGTTGACTTTCCTCTACTTGACCTAACCTCTTCCAGCTCAACCTCATTCTGAAGTGTAGTGTACTGTTCGCTGTAAGTTCAAGCCATAAATCTTTAGGGGTGACGTACAAGTAGTTCCAGAATTCACTGCTGTCAGCCCCAGCAAGTGTGCAGGACAGTTGCAGTCTGTAAACCAAAATGAATTACCACTACATTACCTTCAGTTGTAGTGGAGGGGTAATACTTTACCTTCTAGCTAATTGATAGCCACTGAGATGACAGCCAAATTAGTTCACAACAAAAGTGCATGGCACTTCGTTGTTCTTGGGTATATTCAAAGAGCTCAGTTATGCTGCAGTAAGACCAATGTTGAATTCTAATGACTGTTGTATAATAAGGGGATGTTTTGATTAAGTCTGTCACATACTCTTCTTCTTCCAGTATATTTGGTCTAATAAAAGATGTTATTGGTCTAAATAAAATAAGTTATTTGGAGCAAGCTTTCCTTGGACGCTGTTGACCAGAGGGTGTTTCCTCTCTCTGAAGGTAAGGGTGAGGTACATCAGAAGGACCTCAAGCTTGTTTGCTAACTATCCATGCACTTGTTCACCTAGTTCGTTATTGATTTATTTTGCAGCTGGGATGAGATAGAGCAAGTATAGTGAATTACCACATCTTGACTGATAGGGACATAAATCTAGTTTTTATTCATATAGTATGTTGATGGTGCAAAATTTATAGCTAGAAGAGCTACAAGAAAACATTATTTGTGAAAATTCATAGCTGAAGTGTTATGATTGGGTTTCAGCCAGATTCTTCTGGTGTAACTCTGCATGACTTTTCACACATCCATCCACCTGACTTCTTAGCTTCCTATCTGCCAGGCTTTCTTGAAGCACCAGTTTACCAGATTCCTCAGCTCCATCACTTTTCATTACATATCCTCATCTATTTTCCTAGATTGAAACAAAGCCAAGTTTTAATTAGTGTTAAAATACAATTCCTTTTCTAAACCAACCATACCATTGAAAGCATAATATTTAATTTAATAGAAAAGCTACCCAGTGAGCAGAACTGATTGTCAAAAAATTACAATATGGGAAGTGATACATTTCAGCCCAGACCTCAAATCGAAATATTCTAGAAAAAAGAAGGTAGAAGGGAAGAATGACAAAATGCACTTTTCAGAGGGTAGCTTTAAAATGTTATTCCATGCTAATTTTCATTCCATATGTTTCTTATCTGGCAAAGGATTGTGCATCTGTTTAATTTTAAATATGAATAAAGCTATTGGTGTTCTTGGAATTAAGTATAAGTAGAAGACTTCGTAGGGCTTTTTAGACTATAGTTTAGGGCTGTTCAAAATATATTTAGGAAGCTGCAGGACATTTTTAGGATCCATAAATCTTTTATGCATAAGAATGCACTACCAAATACAGCTTAATTGAATTTTAATATGTGTAACTGAATAGGATCTAGTCTTTAAAAATTCATTAAACCAGCAAGAAACCTGAGTAATAATTGCAATTTGACATTAGGTCTGTCTCTGCATCCTTATCAAGTACTTTATTCCCTACTTCTCTGTACTTTCTCCCAAGCAGGGAGTACTTACGCTCTCTGAGCAGCAGAAGTGTTAGCTTCTGATTTGACAGACAGCCTCTCTGGTGTCTATTGCAAACATATTTCATTGAGGACTAAATAATTCCAGCCAGGGAAATTATGGATTGATATCTGATCTCTAATTTCATATTAGTAAAGCATAACATTGACATATAAAAAATTTTCAGGCATTTTTCTGCCATTACATAGAATACAACCTCCCCTCCAAAAGGCATTCACAGTAAAGAAATATAGAAATTCACCAGAGCATGCAAATGGTTCGAGAAAATACTTATAGAATGGAAAAACTGTGAACAGATTCTTCTGCATCTGTATTTATATCAAAGTGCCGTAAATAAATGCAGGATACACCAATTCAAATATGCCAGTTTGGCAGCATACAGCATGTAGAGCACTAGTTTTAAATGAGGTTTAGCTGACATTGCAAGGAGTCAGTCACTGCATAAAGAAAGTTGTCACAATAGGATGGCAATTAAAGAAATCTATAGATCTGATTTCCAATCAGGTCAAATGGTAAAACAGAGAAGGGACAATTTTACTAAACCTTTTTTTAAAAAGTGAGCTAGAAGATGCGGAGTTAATCCCTCTGCAGACTTTGAAAATCTCTGGATGCAAAGATCAGAAAATCCTGTTTCCAAAGGGGAATAAAGAGCCCCTCTGATGTCAGTGCAAAGAATTTGCTTTCCTCCAGACTCAGAGTGTCATGACAGTCTTTTGAGAACCAAACACCTAAAGTTTGCCTATGCTGAAAGGCAGCATACGTTAGCTCTACCTCAGCACTTTGTGGCTACTGTCACGTTACTTTTGGCTGTATTTTTGGCATGGAAAGGACTGAGGAGCATTGACTCTTGATCTATGAGATGATTGTGCCCTGCTGCAGCATCCTGCTGGCTGCGGCAGGTTTGGGCCAGCTTCTCGGATTCATTTTGCTACCTGTGCAGAGTACCATGCTAAAGTAGGGGTTAGCTGCTGCAGCTAACAGCTGTCTTGGATGTGTCTTCATTAAGCGGTGGTCACAGTGACTGGAATTCATCCTTGACCAGACATTGACACCTGCATCTGAGCTAATCACTTGGCGCTCCTTAGGTTATTACTCTCCATTATAGTCTGTGGAGAAAAATGGGCGGTTTTAGAGCACAATTTATCTTATGCTAAAGTAGGCATTGGAGATAGGTGAGATGAATCACATTCTGTGAGTGCCTCTTTCGGTCTGTCAATTAAAGCCCCCTAGGTGTGAGCAGGGACCCTGAAGACTTCTTGAGAAGTCAGATGAGATGAATCTTCCCTCCCAGGCTGCAGAACAAATGTGCTTAGGATGGAAGGGTACCTCCTGAAATATTTAAGTGGAAAAGCCTCTACTGTTTTCAGGACCAGTGAAGGACCCTGCTGTGTTTATATTAAGGAAGTTACTTCTCCTCAGTGGGCAAAGCACGAGGTTGTCTGTTAGAATGTATAACCCATAGTGCATCAAATGCATTGATGCTGGGAATTGAGAAGGCATCACTAAAGATTAATATTTCGGTGAGGTACAGAGCAGTTCAAGTCACACTGACTCCCTTAGACTCCTCCAATCTCATTAACCAATACAGAGGTGTAAAACAGTTTCATATAGTCAGGTATATGAACTGACTGAATGGTTCATATTAGAAAAGAATGGTTATGTTAAAGAAAAGAGGAGCTTTGTGTTTAACTTTCTATTACACAAATTTTTATACCTTTTTCTGAAGCATCTGTTACTTTCTGCTACTGGAAACAGGATCCTGCACAATGATTCCAGACAGGCCCAGGATGAGAAGTCCTTTTAGTCAGCTTTTCAGCAGGATAGGACATGTTGGATATTCTCTGAGGAACAGTTTGCTAAAAAAAATTCTGCTCTTTCTGGGTTCAGCTGTATCTTCACCTCCCACGCTGATTGCTAAGCTGAGCTAAGGTCACACACATATCAAAGGGTCCTCACATTGGAATCTCATCTGCTTTCCTAGCCCTGTACAGTGCTAGGAATCTCATAAAAGATATTACTTCTTCCTCACTGCTTCTCCTGGATAGTGAGACATTGTCCCATGTTTGCTGTTATGTGTTTACAGACAATCACATGAATGCACTGCTCTGATTTCAACTAGTTAATCCACATGTGAACCAGGTAAGAATTATCCCCATTTGCAAAGGAAGTTGAGACAGTGTGAATAATAGGCAAATCTGTGCACAAAATTTTTCTGTTTTCCTTTTGACACCTTCATGAAAATTAGATGATATCTAATGCAAAAATTGCAGCCAGCACAATGCTAAATGAAGAAATCCTTATTTGTATGAAATTGGCTTCTTTTCTAGAAAGATGTATATGCATATCTTTTGAGCTTAGTTATTTAGAGCAGAAGGAAATAAATTTCAGTGGAAATATTTTCACGTAAAAATGCAAAGTAGAAAGTTAAGTTCCAAATCTCAGCAAATGAGAAGTACACTATCCAGTTTATATTTCTAGCTGTAAAATAATATTGTGTGAAGACTCTCTAAGAAACATACATATTCTGGTTTTACCTGCTCAGGAAGCAGTTCAAATTAGAGTTATTCCTAATAACTTCAAGTAGCTTTATCAAAGGGTGTATGTTTTCTTTCCAGGCAAAAATACACAGGAAGATAAGTAAGAGACTACGGACTTGAATCAAGCATGGTCTGAGACTAGGGCAACTCTTGGTGCTTAACCCTACTTAGGGCAAAGACAATAACACAGGAGAATTGTTTCTTGGTACTGAAAAAAAACACCCCACAATGTTTCTTCGGTAAATATTTCTGGGCCTTTAAGTCTGCTAGGTCTCTTTAGATTTCAGCTTGCTTTGGTGTATTCAAAGACTTCATTCTGATAGATTTCCAACAGTGCAATTCCTGCCAAAATCTGCAAGATTGCTCCTCAGTTCAAGGGCATGTGTTGCTTTGTGTAAAAGCGGGAGGATTCCCGTTTCCTGTGGCTGAGTGAAGCATCCCAACAACGCTCCCAGCAGCCTTTATCCCAGTAGCTCCATGTTCAAACCCACGTGGCTGTGCTGTACTGACCCTGCGTTTCGTAAACCAGCATGGAATCATAGAAACACTAAGGTTGGAAAAGACCTCTAAGATCATAAAGTCCAACCGTCAACTCAACACAACCATGACCACTAAACCATGTCCCTAAGTGCCTCATCTACACGTCTTTTAAATACCTCCAGGGACGGTGACTCCACCACTTCCCTGGGTAGCCTGTTCCAAGGCCTGACCACTCTTTCAGTAAAGAAGTTTTTCCTAACGTCCAATCTAAACCTCCCTTGACACAACTTGAGGCCATTTCCTCTTGTCCTATCACTAGTTACTTGGCAGAGGAGACCAACCCCCACCTCGCTACAACCTCCCTTCAGGTAGTTGTAGAGTGCGATGAGGTCTCCCCTCAGCCTCCTCTTCTCCAGGCTAAACAACCCCAGTTCCCTCAGCCGTTCCTCATCAGACTTGTGCTCCAGACCCTTCACCAGCTTCGTTGCCCTTCTCTGGACACGCTCCAGCACCTCAATGTCCTTCTTGTAGTGAGGGGCCCAAAACTGAACACAGTATTCGAGGTGCAGCCTCACCAGTGCCGAGTACAGAGGCACGATCACATCCCTACTCCTGCTGGCCACATTATTTTGGATACAGGCCAGGATGCCGTTGGCCTTCTTGGCCACCTGGGCACACTGCCGGCTCATGTTCAGCCGGCTGTCAATCAGCACCCCCAGGTCCTTTTCCTCTGGGCAGCTTTCCAGCCACTCCTCCCCAAGCCTGTAGCGTTGCCTGGGGTTGTTGTGGCCGAAGTGCAGGACCCGGCACTTGGCCTTGTTGAACCTCATGCAGTTGGCCTCGGCCCATCGATCCAGCCTGTCCAGNCACCAGTTTTTAAATTCCGATACTTAAAAAAAATTATGAAAGGAATAACTGGTTCAAAATAGAACCTTATTCTCTTATGTCTTGACTCAGTGCAATGGTTCAGGGAAACTTCAGCACTTTTCATGAGAAAAGTGGGAAACAGCTTTGTATTTTAAATATAATAACAAATTGGTGAAAGCTTTGGAATTTCAATGAGCTGCAGGGGAGGGCATTGATGAGCAGAGGGCAGCAAGAATGGGTTTAATGGTAATGAGTTTACCCTAGGTTTTTGCAATTCAAATTTCTTTCACATCTTCTATATAAAGACCAGAAAGCCCCCAAATAAAATCATGTTTCCTAGTAGAACTATATCACTTAGAATTACTCCAAAAAGGCCAAGTTAAAATGTCATGTTTAAATAGGAATTGGAGTCTTTTTAAAGGAGTGAGCTGATTTTTCATTACATTAAATTAATAACTTCTCCTAGGCTCTTTAAAAAATACTGAAGAATGTCTTGAGTCTTTTGACTTCATGTATTCAGCAGTGAGCAACCCTGATGTTGTAACCCAAATTAATTCAAATCTCATTTGATTGCCTAAATGAAATAATTTAGATGTATAGATGCTTCAGATCTTTTCTGAAGGGATTATTGTGGGTGATGTCCAGTACTGAACCAGAGGCAAAATATTGCATCCATATGAAGGATTGACCCTGAAGGCTAGGCTGAAAGTCACTGTAAAGGCAATCATGAGGACAAACAGAGAGAATTTTTTTTTTTTTTTTGTGGCTTTCTCTGATAGGGCTGAGCATGTCCCTTCTGTAATATTATTGTGTTCTTAGGAGAGAAAAATTACTTTTATATTAACAGCAAAATCATACTTTTCATTTTTTGAAGAGGACTTTGAGAATCAAAGTCATTTGGTCTAACGACAGAAGATTTTAAATGCCACACTGGAATTGTAGCACCTGCTGCAATACCCCGGAAAAGAAGCCACATCTTTTGTATGTCTGGCAGTATGCTGCACCTTTGGAGAGAATCTACAGCATATTTCTATAATGAGGGAAATAAAAGGACGAAATACCACATTCAGAACTGGTATGAAGGAAATAGCTTGATAAGTGACTTTTGGTCTGCAGCATTTTGCTGAGAGTCATAACCTACAGCTGCCTGTAAGAAAAATGTCATTTAAAACATCCAGAGGTTCAAGAGGTGAACTATGAATGCCAGTGTACTTGATTGCATGGCTGTATTGCCATGTCAGAGAAGTAAAGAGATTAGGTGGCTTCTTTGAAAGTCAAGATTTTTCTGAGCAAAAAATAAAATAGGAGTGTAATTGCTTGATTAAATTGCTGCCACAAAAAAATTTGGATGAACTATGTGCTTCCTCAGAGCAGAAGCTGGTGTGAAGGGGTTTAGAAATATTGGACTAGCATTTTTCTGGTGTCAATAGCATCAGTTATTTCTGAATGTTATCAAATTCCAAACTAAGACATATCTTACAGTGTGGGACAGTGTGAGCAAGGTTGCTAGGCACCCCTGGGAATATATTTTATTAATGTACACATCACAGGATCAAGTGGGTGTATCATTTCCAAAGGAAACAGCAAATTAACAAACTCCAGATCTGTCAGAGAGATTAAATTCCCTTATTTTATCTGAGGAGAGAGCGAATTTTAGTAAATTCGAGGGTGATTCAGCATTGAGCATTGGCTTTCTGAGTGAGTTACACTCTGAAATGAAAAAAAGACTCTCCCTCAAAATATAGTCTTAAAATTAAATTTCAAAAATAACAAGAAGAGTGCAAAATTGAGAAACCCTGTTAGGTAGGGAAGCACAAACGGGCTGCGAGGGGAACTTTTACTTGAGTCATCCCTAACACTAGATACTCACCGTGTGATGCAGCGAATGCAGTTCAGCATTAGCTTCGGCGGCAGTGATATTTCTGACACGGAGGCATTCTCCTATTTTAACTCTGAGCACCTGCTTCTGCACCAGGGGCAGCGCTCATGGGTTTTGGCTGCGGGGGACCTCAACATAAAATTTTCTAATATATATTTGCATATTATTTTCTAGTAATTTTCTTGTTGTGTGTATGTGCACACATGTGTATATGTGCCAAAGAACCCAACAGAGGCTTAAAAGAGCAGAACTAAAAAAAATAAGCAGAATATAGGTTATCCAGGGTAACATATTTACTTGTTACATATAGGAAAACAGGAAAGAAAGGGACACTACCTTGTAATTATCTTTTAAGTTTCATTGAAAGGTGCCTTCTCATGACTCAAGTGTGTTTCTGCAAGCTTGGGGATAACCAGCAAAACTCCTGCTGAGGACTACTGAGCAGGCACATGAATGCATGGGAACTCTCTGATGCGCTAGCAAATTGTGTATATATAGAAAATTGATATATTTTAGAAAAATTGTTACCTGTTGTAACAGGCTTTTATGAAGTTTGTAATTACCTTTGTAAGGCAGGGTAAGCCACTGTTGTGTCATGCTTTCTTGTATGTCACCATCAAGACAGAAACACAAAGATTTTAGAGAGGTTTATAAATTTCTGGTGGTGATGGACCCCACTGTCCCCAAGGTAAGGGCTGCTCTGTTTATAGCATGTGCTTTTCAAATTTTGTCCGTGCAGAGAGGCTTTTACCAGCTCTTGATTTCGGTCCCCTGTAAAAATACATGAAAGACAAGAGAAAGTTTAAGAAATCATTGTTTGTTATCAGTTCATTTGGGATTTCTTTTGCAGGAAAGGTGTTCTTTACATGAAGGACTATTTTTTACACTTTTGATGAGGCCTTTGGTAGCTTCACTGCAGTGCACGTAGTACGTACCTAGCATATGAGCAGTGCAAAAGCGGAGCCTGAAGAGAGGCTGGAGCTGGAAGTATTCAAGCTTGCCTCCCCATTTGTTGCACTATTTCCATGGCAACTGGGTGCTATAAAAAGATTCTTGCTAAATATATTGTTTGTGCTTTTTTCTTGCTTTATATTTTTCTCTTCTAGTTATAAATTACTATTAAAAATAGTCTGCCATAATGTTTTATTTATTTACACTTATGCAAGTGGCTTTGTATTTATTTTGTTATCATTAGCGGCATCAATTTTAACTGCTCACATTACCAGAGAAGATAGAAAGGTAAATGATGAGTCACTGTGGCAAATAAAAATATAAACTCTGCCAATGATAAAATAAAAGGGCAAGGTGAATATGTACATCAGTAAGTATCAGACACAGAGGTTTTTGTTCATACAGATTTCTTTTTCATGCCCAGTCCGCCATTTGCTGTTAGCTGTCCTATATGATCCTATCTTAGCTTCCATTCAAATACAGCAAGACAAATCAGTTGTGGCAGAGAGTTTCCCCTTTCAGTGCTCTGCACTGCATGTGAGAGCCTGGATGCTTCCAGGCAGGCAGCAAACAGTGGCAGTGTAAGCCAGAAATGACACATCAACCAAAGTTCAAGGAGTGCCATTCAATTGTGCTCTTTATCTGGTAACAAAACAGCTCCACTGATATGCCAGGGTTAGCTAATGAACCACCACTGCTTAGCCAAGGAGCATCCAATCCTGCTCAGCCATCAGACACCACCACGTGCTGGGGATGAAAATTATTTAACAAAAAAAAGAAGACTGGATTGCACCTGGAGTCCCACTCTGCAATGGGTGGCAGCCAAACCACCACAGGCATGAGACACAGCTCCCCTTTCTGTCATGCAAATAATCGGTGCCGTGCATGACTCAACTAGGTTGACAT
This sequence comes from Pelecanoides urinatrix, assembly GCA_013400755.1. Taxonomy (NCBI): domain Eukaryota; kingdom Metazoa; phylum Chordata; class Aves; order Procellariiformes; family Procellariidae; genus Pelecanoides; species Pelecanoides urinatrix. Next base: position 502,711 of record VZTQ01012236.1, read on the forward strand.
ACAGAAACTAGTTACAGGGTCCATCACCTGCCTTTCTGCTTCATATCACTGAATCTGGGATGCCGGTCACAATTTCTCCACTTTGTATGCAAAGGAGATGACGTACATGAGTCAGCAAGGCAGGCTCCGCTAGCTGGGTTATCCTGCAGTGGAGTAACGATGTGGCACAGACAGGGAATGATGGTACTGCTAACAGCAGCAAAATAAGACCGCTCACCTGTCAGCTGAAAGACAAAACCTGGGTCCCTGTAGTACCAACAGTCAAATGGCAGCCAGAAAAAAAAGGTCCAAAGTTTCATAATCTATGAAGGGGAAGGGAACAGCATGAGAAATTTGGGTACCACTGCTCTACTGTGACTAGATACCTTGGCCCTTCATTTGTTTGAAGAATTAGTTGGGAGTTTATGAACTCTGTGCCAAAAAAAGAATATATATTCCACTGAAAGAAACTCTGTGTGTGTGTATAAATCACCATGATTTTTAAAAATTCACATAGAACTGGAAAAGTAATGAAAAATTAGACAAACTTGCATGGAATATGACTCCTAAAAGGATGAAAAAGGACCCTTTTTCATATCACACACTGTGTTCCTTAACGGTGGAACAAATATTAACAAACTATCTTGTAAAGATTTGATTATGAGAAGATGATGAGAAGGTCCCAAAAATCTTTCCACAGATTTCTTCAGCTCTGAGTAGGGCCTAGATATTTAGAGAACATGGCAGTAAGGCTCAAATAGTGGAAAAACCTCAGGTAATGCCTTATTATTCACTATTCTTTTCCATCGAGTCTCCTGCCATCCATTTTTCTGCAAGAGCATAAAACTGTAATGTAGGCAAGATGAACAATAATCTGTTACAAATAATAATAGAAGTTGCAATTAACATTGTGTGAATAATCTCCAGACTCAGAAACTGAACTGTTTTTGTTGAACTATTGGATAAATAAAAAGGGACAACACTCTTGAGCAAAAATGGCATTCAAATAAGGACTGTTTTTTGAATGATTCAAGAAAAGCAGCTTGAGAAATTTTATCCCATCCTTCAGTCATGCATGGGCCTACACATTTGTTCTGGTTTAGACATTTTGATTGCATGTATTCCCTTACTATTTAAAATGCCAGAAAACTACTATTCCTTTGTGTGGCCAGGGCTCTTCAGGTATGATGTTTGCCTTTTCAGCAGCCCCTTGGGGCTCTATCCTGTATCTGTAGCACAGTACTTTCCTAGTAGGTTTGCTGTGGAAATGAGCTGTGCTCCTAGTAATCATCCACAATGCTCAAACCCACACTTCTCAGTATGTCACCAAATCAAGTCTAGCTCTTCAGCAGCTGTCATGTGTAGTGAAATGTTTAGCTTTTTGTCGGTGTGCAACAGGGATCTGTCAGACTTCTCACTTCATTCAACCACTGAAACAGCCTATTCTCTTACATACACAGGAGAAAATGAGTGTTCACAATCACTATGGAAATGCAAAATATGTTGTAAAATCTGGAAAGATTACTTTACCATAAGGCCCTGATCCAGTAATATGCTTCAAAACATGATTCAGTAGTACCCACGCCAAGTGATTGCTGTGGTTTAACCTGGCAGGCAGCCAAACACCACACATCCGCTCACTCGCTCCCCCTGGCCTCGGTGGCATGGCAGAAAGCATTGAAAAAAAGAAGTAAAGTTCGTGGATTGAGATAAAGACAGTTTAATAGAACAAAAAAGGAAGGAAAAATAATAATAATAATGATGATGATAGAATATACAAAATAAATGATGCACAATACAGTTGCTCACCAGTTGCCAACTGATGTCCAGCCAGTCCCTGAGCAGTGATCACTGCTCCTCAGCTAACTCCCCCCTGCTTATATACTGAGCATGACATCATATGGTATGGAATACCCCGTTGGCCAGTTGAGTCAGCTGTCCTGGCTATGCTCCCTCCCAGCTTCTTGTGCACCTGGCAGAGCACGGGAAGATGAAAAGTCCTTGACCAATGTAAGCACTACTTAGCAACAACTCAAACATCAGTGTGTTATTAACATTGTTCTCATCCTAAGTCCAAAACACAGCACTATACTGGCTACTAGGAAGAAAATTAACTCTATCCGAGCCGAAACCAGGACAGTGATTAAAACGGACTTAAAGTTAGCCAGCCAAATGCTTAGTTTTTTCATCAGTCCCAGAAAGTTTGTTTTCTGATGACATATTTCAGACAGGTGAAGTAATTCAGTTTTAAACCTAATGTTGAAACATTCCCAACCAAAATAATAGCCAAGTTTAACTTATGCCTTTTGAATATCCGCAATTTTAGATTGCTTAAATTGCCACACTAGCAGATAAAATCTAAAAAAATATTTCTAATAAAAGTCTCAGTGGACGTGAATGAGATGAGAGTCAGAAACAAAATCCTGCAGATAACTGACTTAATTAAAATAATTAGTAACGTAATTAGTGTGATGAAATGTCCATCTAAACCTGTTTTTCATGGGACTTAATATAATATGCAAAGGACTTTTTATTCTTGTTGTTCTAATTTAAAGGATAAAATTATATAAAACCACAATTACATTACTGGAAAAAAAAATACATACATGAATGTCCTGCAACAAATGCCACCAATGGTCAATGATAAGGATAAGACATCTGAAGTCTTGGGGTAACCCCTGCTCTAACAAAGGATGATGGGATAGATATTGTGCACAGTCTTGCCCCCACCATGTCCTACAAATTTTGGAAGAATATAAAGATGAGGTGAGCCTTTACTCACTCATTGTGTTCTACTCTCATCATTGCCTTCCTAATAAAAAATTTACTTACTGTGCTAGAGTCCTAACAGGCTTAGAGGTTGCATTCAGGTGAAGAAGAACTAGTGAGGAATGTGGTCTCACGGATAAAGTAGGACCCTGCCATGGCAGTTCCTAGCCTCTCTGAGGCTGGGACTTGCTATAGCATAGTATCACCCCAGACTCTCCTCGTGTATGAAGAAGAGGATATTGCAGCCCCACAGCAGCTCTAGGTAACAGGAGGAAGCCCTTCAGCCGGGGTCACCCCCTCAGGGCTATTCCCTTGCTGTCCTCTGCTGCTGGAATAGTGAAAATCAGCCAAAGTGGAAGACTTGGTCTTTGAAGGGTGCCGCTAGTTTTGGTGTCAGTGGTATCCACCCGATCAGCCTTTCACAAAACAGATTGCTGCTTTGCGAGTCTCTGAGATACATACAGTCTTAGGAGCAGTACTACCAAATTAGCAGAGAAAGACAGATAAGAGTGATTTTTACTGTAAGTGGCTTGTATTACATGTGTTTCACTGTCAAAAGAGAGTAATTTATCCTATTTTATGTTAGAACAAACTAGGACAATGACTTCAGACTTTACTTTAGTGTTTCTAAACTAAATACGTACTACACAACGAATAGTGAATTTTCAACAGATACTGATGGAGCAAGACTGAAGACTTTACGACCCTGGAGTAAATTCCATACCGGTATAATCTTTACTTCCACAAATTAACTGTATGGTGAAAGATGTCCAGTAAGGAATACAAATCTTCTAAATAGGAACTCATCAGTTTTTAATCAAGTGTGTGCAACAATAATATCCTGTGGAGAGGTGACGTCGGGTCCCCCACTGTGTCAAGGAAGATGAGCCAGTTTGTTCCAGCTGACAGTAAGGCCTACAACAACATGTTGATGTGAGGCTGGGAATTCTCTTAGCTTCAGTAACCCAAAGCTTAAGCTTCCAACATGAGTAAATGAAAGAGAGAGAGAGAGATGCTTTTCCTGAGTAATTCATGCTACCTGAAGACAAGTAGGGTGAATTGCCCTTGGTTGCGCTTCTCTTTCTCCTTTGCTACATATGGAGTCTTGTAGATTAGCTACCTGAACTTTAGGTGCCCAACTGAACTGCTGTGCAATCAGGATCATGACAATCATTCTGAGAGGGCTTTTCAGACTTAATCACTCCCTGGCTAGGACTGGAACTGGTTTATTTAGTTAATTTTTTAATATTATTATAATTTAGCAGCAAAGACCATATATTTGTAAGTAAAAATTAGCAGCATGGTGCTTGTGCCTTTTCATTTAAAGCGTTGCCAAAACTTCACTTAACGAAATAATAACTCAGCACTATTTGTTGTACTTCAGCTCCTATAGAAGCAGCATGTGCAGTGCGATAGGTCCATTAAAAAGTGCCAAATGGAGTCATTATGTTAATTATTACCATAAGCTACCCACCCTCCCAATTTAAATGCATATTTAAAGTTATTTAGGTCAAGCTAATAAAACGTAGGAGTTGACCTCTGTTAAAATTTTGATTGCATTAGTTAATACCATGATTTTTAAAGCACTAAAATTAAAACAAATATGTTGAACCAGAAAATGGCCATTTTCTGTCTCAGCTTTTCCCTCAATTATAATTTACATGTATTCATTAGGAGTCATTTGTCTTGCTCAGCAACTGATCATCTGGAGTGGCTTTACTGCAAAAGTGATTCTTCAATGGTTATTAAAAAAATCCCAATAATTAAGTGTCCCTCAATGATTATACAGTATTGGTGGCATGCAGTTTTCAACAGTCATCACTAATCTTCTGCATCAACTGGTTTATATCAGTCATTCTTCAGGGAGTCTGTGGGTTTATGTAATTTAAAATTTATTCTAAGTAAAATTAGAGCCTGCTTACATGCCCAGCTGTCCCTTATCCCCCTTTCTTACTGGAAAAACAAATCCAAAGATATGTACTGTCAAGCAGTGTCGTGCCTGGCACAGGACCAAGGAGTGATCAGCTCAGCTGCCAGCTAAAGCTTTAACTTGTGCCCAAAAAAACAACTCGGAAATGCTCATATCAGCAAAAAGACTCTTGGGAGCAAGGGACACTCTAGGAAAGCTGGCTCCAGCAGGACAGGAGTTACAGAGCCAGGAGTGACCAACCTTTGAGGAACAGAGGCATAGAAGAGTCTCCGCACAATCTGGGACTTGAGTCAGGAAAATGAGAGACCAAGTGAGCCCTGCAAAGGCAAAAGCAGGAAGGACGGGTTGGATAGGGATCACTTGCTCACTGGCAGTATGGGAATCAGGCGAGCTAGCAGGGAGCAAGTCCCTTTTGGGCCTACTCATGCTAACAGTTAAAAAGAGATTGCTAAAAGAACCCCAGTATGGTGCCTTTATGGCTGCTTTTAAGATCATTATTCTAGCTTTCCCTTCCAAGGTTTACCAGCAAATCCATTCTGGGCAGCAAAATAGGCAGAATCAGAATCTGTCCCTCTAGATGTTGATCGACGTTGGTGTTTATACCATGAAGGCCATGGGAGAGGGGGTAGGTTTGTACTAGTGGCCCATGGAAAGTAATTGCTGCTGGACAGCAAAATCTAAAGGAAAAACATTAGAATCCCAGCATTTTGTGTTATTTTTTTATGACATCAAACTTCTGTGTTGAATTTATTTTTATCCCCCTTTTTGGAAAAGAAATAGAATAATGTATAATACCTTGGTTAGTAGTTTATGATGTACGTGGATACTTACCGTGTAAGCAGGATTTGATGCTCTGTATACATGATGTCTGAATTTGAATGTACCTTAGTGCCTCAGAGTTTGCAGCTAGCAGTTCAGTCAGGGACAGGATCCATTTATTGTGGCAAAAGTGGTGTTTATCCAGTTTTTCTCCAGTTTTGCATGCTCCCATTTGATCTTGGAAGCACCTTGAGTTAAGCTTCTGATTTGTAAAGCATGTTTAACCACTTCTGCAATATGTCTTGCACTGAGCTGATGAGCCTGTGGGAATTCTGTTCTGTTCACCCTCTGAATTTTTACAACTCAGAATAAAATGAGCCTCTGTCTAACATTACAATTTTCAAACTGCCTCATTTCAGAGGCTTTGAAAAGGTGCAATCCTTCTTGTTTCTTTTTCAGCCAGACAAGAACAATAAGCACAAGTCAACATTAACCCAATGCACATTTTCAAATATTTACAACTTTTTTTAAATAAACCTGCTGTGTTCAATTAATGCAAGCTTTAGAGTAGCTCCTTGTGCTCCTAAAACAAGAGGGAGGGCAAGCCTTGTTGCATTATGGAGTGTCTGCACTGTCATGGTGGTTGTTCAAAAGAGATACAGAGCTAATTATCACTTCTTGGTGGCAGCGGGGGCATGTTTTGGAAAAGTTCTGGCCATCATTAGAAAAGTCAGAAACTATCCTCTGTTGGTTTTTTTTTTGGGGGTTGTTTTTTTTTTTTCAAAACTTGTGGCTGATGGTTGCACTCTGTACTCTGTATTTCAAAATCTAATCCCTGCATATCTGTGAAGGATTGGAATTAACCTGACATCTTCAAGATGAATGTGCATGCATTTAGCACTTGAAGATAGTTTAAAGTCTCAAAAGTCTTCTCAGTAAAAGTAAAAGCATTTTCTGCTTCTTCTTCTTCTTATTATTATTATTACTATTGATACCTGGTGTGTTTCTGTGCATTCAAATTACAAGTAAACGTATCATGTGTTTTATATACCTCCAAAGAGTGTCTCTGCCTGGTGTTGGTAGGTCTCTCACATCACCAGAAACCTTTATTTCTCCTTTCAGAGTACTCTTCTTTTTTCCTTGCTTATGGCTACAGCAGACCACCTCTCCCTGCCCTCTCTGAAGCTAGCTAGTGCCCAGCTGCAGCGCTGAGCTGTTCTGCACAGCCGGGACACAAACCCGGCACAGCACTGGCGCAGCAGCGTTAATAAGGTGCCACCTTCTGATTGCTTAAAGATGTGCATCCCACACTGCTAGTTTCTAAAGTCCCCTGAACAGACAAACCACTGGCCAAATATTGTTGTTTGCTTGTCTGGAAAAATTCAAGGAGCATCTAGTTTTGGACAGTGAGGAAACCTCCTTTCTTTAGATGCAAGGCTGTTCAGAAATAACAAAAATGGACACAATTTTGAGTTATATTTAAAAGATTCCTGAGTACTTATAGGATCCTCAAGTTTCAAGAGTATTTCCAAAGTCCTGTATGAATTTATAGCTTTGTTATTTTTGCTGAATTATTCTAAGTTTGTGATTATTGGATTTTTAATGTATGTTTCCTTTCTGACTTGTTTTCCATTATGATTTCATGAAACAACAGTGGCTAAACAATAAATCTGTAGGACCACCCTCTACCAAAGGTGTTAAGATTTTGTCTTCTGCGTGGTCAGGACGAAGGAAAAGGAGGGGTTCTTGCTGGACATCATCTCTGTTTCTCAAGTAGAAGTTACTACATTCTGTTGTCCCTGTAGGTAAGCTCATTTCATACAAAACCAGCTTCTACATCAAACCTCTCATAGGCAAATTAATAAGAACAGGAAAAATTTTGCATCAGACTCTGTAGGCATGGGTAAGCTGTTAAAACAAACCATGCCTAAGGGCTTATTTGGAGCAAATTATATGGTGGTTTTGAGCTATCGATTTCTGTTAGAATTTGATAAATTTTCAGATGCATCGTGCTTACCTGAATGTCCCAATAGTACAAGCCAAATATGATGCCAAGTATAAATATTCTGATAAAAAATTAACTGTCAACTACAAACAAACACCACACACTTGTGTTTCAAGTTCGGTTTTGAGAGTGGCAGTTTCCATTCCTCATTCCTTTCAAAGGATGTCTTTTAAAATAACCTTGACAGGAAATTGCTGTTTTCTGTCCTTCTCCTCCTAGGAAAGAAGAAGGGCTTGAGGACTGTTCCCCTATGGGGCCTGTGGCAAGGGACAGGCTGTGTGACTGGGGGGATTTGGCGTAACCCAGCTTCATCACTGTGGGAGGAAGGCTGTTCAGCTCAGCAGTGCCAGGCATTTTTCAATGCCTCTCTGCGTTCAGCAAGAAAAAAGTTGTCCTCCCTTGCTGTTCCCAGAGAGTCTTCTCCTCTTGGCTCTCCAGATTTTCTGGTTTGGTGCTCTTGGCCATGTGAAGATTTGTGGAAGTGTGGTTCATGAGGGCTGGTCAGCCCTGTGACAACACCCTCTGCCTTTATTTACCATTCCCATATATCTGCAGAATCAGATATTTTGTTCTCAGGGTTATAGCTTATGATATGTATGTGTGCATTTCACTAACACTTCATTTGAGTTGATAGGCTTTTCTATGGAGTGCAGTGCCATGGGCTAATGTTTGTCCAAAGTGACATTTCTTTGTTTTTCAGTTTAACCTTTAGACTCCTTGTGTACATGCCAGTCACACACAGTTCACAGACACCCTTTCCACTTATAGTTCTCTGCCTCATTGTCTGGTCTATAAACAGACTGCTTTTTCAGAAGCCCAAAAGCACTGGCAAATGGACACGCTCCATCCTGCGGCTACAGACAGCACCTGACATATTTAAAAAAAAATGTAGAGGTGTCCTGCTATTCTTCTGTAAGTACATACACCCCTCACAACGGAAAGCAGTTTGGACCTGTGTTCATCCCAAAGACATGGTCCGTGGAATTCCTATTCTTTCATTCAATCAGTTAGTTCCCAAGTTCTTCCAGGTAAAATAATCATATGTGGAGATATTGTTTCTAAAAGCAGGGAGCTGTGCATGACACCATTCAGTGTCCTCTAACAGCGCTTCCAGCAAGAGTCCTCCTGTCATTCTGTGCTTGCAGACAAATTCTCTCTTAGTTGCAGCTATAGAAATGCATTACAGTTTGATAAAGAAATGTACATAGTACTGAATCCCTTTCAGTCTAGTTTTCTGGGGAAGCTTGGGTGCCCTAAGAATGTGGAGGACCTGCTGGGAATTACTGTATACCAGAGCACTTAATGGTTAGGGCTTTCTGTAAAAAATGAAACTTTTCAGCCAATAAAAAGGGAAATCTTTTTAGAAAAGCTTTCTTTGATGTTCATGTTTCAGTAGTATCAGCGTGTCCAGTTCTGGGCTTCCCAGTACAAAAGAGACAGAGAGAGTCCAACAAAGGGCCACAAAGATGGTTAAGGGACTGGAGCATCTCTCCTATGAGGAAAGGCTGAAAGAGCTGGGACGGACTGTTCAGCCTGGGCAAGAGAAGGCTCAGGGGGATCTTATAGTATGTGCAAATATCTGAATGGAGGGTGCAAAGAGGACAGAGCCAGGCTCTTCTCAGTGGTGTCCTATGACAGGACAAGAGGCAATGGACACAAACTGAAACACAGGAGGTTCACTCTGAGCATCAGGAAACACTTTTTTACTGTGAGGGTGACAGAGCACTGGCAGAGGTTGCCCAGAGAGGTTGTGGAGACCATCCTAGGAGATACTCAAAAGCCTTCTGGAGGTGGTGCTGGGCAACCAGCTCTTGGTGGCCCTGCTTGAGCAGGAGTGTTAGACCAGATGCCCTCCAAAGGTCCCTTCCAACCTCAACCATTCTGTCATTCTGTGATCAATGAGACAATGTCTTGCATTTCAAAATGTATAATGTAAATCCTTTTTTCCGTAGGTTGTTATTGTCGTTATTCAGCTTTGTAGCCTGCCTGCATCAAAGGGGAGGTTAAAATCAACTTACAATGTGTGAAGGGAACATTCATTCAAACAGGCTATTTCATTCAAGTATATAAAGAAACATCATTATAGATTGCAAGAATCACTCTGTTTCTGGAAAAAAAAAGGAATGCTCTACCATCAATTTATATAAGCTCTACTTTTGTAAGAGAGATGTCCAAATGATTGGTGCCTGCTTTTAATGTGCAAATTGCTGGAGTTGAGTTATGCCCATAAGAGGACACCAGTCTTTGAAACAGAGCTAAATCAATTGAAAGAATCAGGTGGGCTTTCCTCACAAAAACAAGGAAGGTTCTGATGTGCTCACATGTTGTAGAATAATAAATTTTTGTCACAGTCATGCTACTCTGAAAAGGGAAAAATCATGACCTCCAGAAATAGTATTCTATTATTTAGGCTAACTTATAAAGTTCCAGATGTGGAAGAGAATGAACAGAGCACATTCAAAAGAGAGTTAAGCATTCATTAATAAATATTGACATTTATGGTCTGTCCTTGGACATCAATTATTTTTGACCTGGCCCATATATTCTGGTTATTTTTCTCTTCCTCTTTTTCTCATACCTTTTAAACATTCAGGCCTACCCCAAGAACTTGCTTGCAAGTTCCTACTAAGTATCAAGGCAATATTAAACTTTTCTGAGTAAACCTGGTGCTACTTTGTTCTTTATTGCAATCTAATCAATCTCAATAGTTCCTGATTCAGTTTTTTTACAGGATTTTTGAGGCAAAAGTAGTAAGCAATATTTGAGCCTTTGTGTAAAGTAATAGCTTTGATGACTATGGCCAATTTTTTGTGACTTATTTGCAATTATGTTTAGCAACAAAGCAAAAAGTGTGAAAGCCACTCGGTATGCACATGATTAATGAATTACTCTATGTCCTAGGGATCTAACTATTATCAGAGCACCTCCCTCCTACAGTATAGTACATTAGCAATAGACTAAAACATATATATACATTGCCAGTTGCCCTGCTGTTTGAGGGAGAGCTGCTAAGTTATCCAAAGAGGGTCTTTCCCTTCAGAGCTTACTTTCTGCGTTTGCTGCAAAAGGGTTGACTTAATCACCTTTCAGTTGCACCTAAAATCTTAAGTGTTTGTCATGCTTCTGGAAAATGTGGGCTTTGTATCTGTGTGATAAATTTTGGGAAAGTAAAAGTCGAATCAGGAGTCTTGGTGAAGCACTTTTTAAGTGTGATAAATGATTGAGTC
>VZTQ01012237.1:0-87416 GCA_013400755.1 Pelecanoides urinatrix
TTGTTGTTGTTGTTGTTGTGATTGTGTTTGTGGGTTTTTTACTTCAATTATTAAAGTAATTATATATTAAACTGTCTTTTTCTCAACCCACAAGTTTTCTCACTTCTACTCTTCTAATTCTCTCCCCCATCCCACTGGGAGAAGGGGAGTGAGCGAGCAGCTGTGATGCTTAGTTGCCAGCTGGAGTTAAACCACAACAACGTAGCAGAAGTACTTACCTACCTATATGTGTGTGTGTGTGTGTGTGTGTGTGTGTGTGTGTGTGTGTGTGTATGTTCTCGACCTCAACTTGGTAAGCTTTTCATGTACCATGAAAAAGTAAACCAGCTTCTGAGGCCATTGAAAAAGAGACACCTACCATTACTGACCAAGTCATATTGGAGGGCAGGTCTCCAGTGATGTTCCTGAGATCACTGTGATCTGTGTAAGCTATGTGGAACTCACAAGTGGTGAATTCTGGATGATGGGTCAGATCGACCCCTTCTTTTTTTAACTGATGTCCAGCACCCCATCCAAACCTTCAGCAACTGACATCTGCAAAAGCTCCAGACATCTCTCAATAGCAAATACTTCAGGAGGAGTTAAAAAGAAGAAATCAGATAAGCACAAGGATGTGACTTGTGCTAAGATTCGAGCCAGTCAACTCTAATCTTCTCTCCTGCACTGAGTGAATCATGGTGGCAGTTTCTCCTCGATAGTCCCTCACTCCGTCCTGCATTGTGATGGTAAAGGCCAGAAAAATACTGCAGCATTCACTGGTGGTTGTCAGCCTTTGGGATGGACTAGCAAACTGAAAGTATAGGGATTTGGGGTTTGTGGTTTTGTAAAAACATGCATTTTTCATGTTGAAAGTATTAATTCTAAACCAGTCACAGTCAGCCCTGTTTACCCACAGGCCAGCTGTCGTGCTGTACCGCCCGCACGAGGGATGTGACACAGTGACTTCCTTTTCACGGAGGCCTGGCCTTCTGCTTCCTGAGTGAAGTGGTCCTACCGGACATCTCCAGAATAATTGTCAACCACAACATAAACATCAACACATACACACACAAGATCACAGAAAAACTAATATTCTGAAAAATGAAACCATCATAATGTCAAGAAAATGAGTATGTATTGCATGGAGTGAAGTCTATGTTTTCAGATTTAACACACTTCTATGAACATTGTCAGGCAATGCTATAATCAGCGAGCAATCTTGCTGTGTGAGAGCATTAAATACTTTTGCTCTGAGCCCAATCTGTTGTGGTTACATTGCTTTACCTTGCGATAGAACTCGTGAGCAACCAGCACGTACATATCCACGTTGAGGTCACTGTGATGACTCATAAAGGGTTTTGCTGCTGTGCCTGCTGGTGTCATACCCATACTCCACCTTTCAAATGGCAGACATCTGATGGCTTTCTAAAAACTGTGTGCTATTCAGCCTTGGAGCCCCAGGGAAGGTTCCTGTCTCTAGCCCATGGATCATTCACCTCCTCCCTGGGAATAAGNAGGCCATACCTCCGGAGTCCATGATTATATAGGAAGTTTCGTAGGAAACTGATCATATTAGCGCTGATGATGAAGGGACAAAGTGTCCAGTAGCCCAAGCCTGTTACTCCTGGACATCCCATGTCCCTGCGCTGCAATTCATCTCCAGCTTTAGTGAAAAGCCTTTGGACTTGAAAAAGAATGTGACAAGAAGCAGAAGCCCACTTTTAAGCTCAGATTAAAAAATAGAGCAAACCAAAGAATTTTATCCGTAACAGAACTAATTCGATCACTGGAGGACAGTATGGATTTATTTGTGCATATAAGAAATGAAATACATTTCTCGGAGCTGGATGCAGCTTTCTTCTGATGCGAACCGGAGCCATAGCACCACACGCCGTGCGTGGGAGCACACACGTCGCTCCATGATATAATGGGCTTCACGACTAACAGCAATTAAAAGTCATTGAACTGCCACCTACTGGAAATGACAATGCTGTAATCTACAAAATGTGATCTGGAAGAACATTTTAAGCCTAACCATTGCGTGATACTGTGGGGTTTTCTTTTTGCCCCTGTATAGCTTAACCCCTCAGACAGGTTTCTTTCACTAGCCCAGTGGGTCTGGCTGAGGAGGAGCAGGCGAGGCTGGAGCACAGCTCCTCATCTCTGAGCACAGGGACAGGGTACAGAGCCCGTGAGCACGAGTCCCTTATGAGCACAACTGCCCTAGGTGAGCGGGAGGGAGTAAAAGCAGGTCTGGAAACAAGATCCAGCTGAACAGGGGTATATTGCCTTGCACTGCAAGTAGTCTAACAGGTAGACTGGTCGAGATTTTGCTCCCTCAGCTGACTTTTAGTGGATATTGTGAAACACGTGCAAAGAGAAATATGCAGGTTTGTGTCTCGGACATGCATCTCACAGACCTTAATCTACAGCTGCTTCAGCTCCAGGATTATGCAGGTGATGCCTGTTCAGGAACTGCTGCCTCTCCCAACAGCCTGTGTCTCCAAACTAACCAGCACATCGCAGCAAACGGCCAGGGAACAATCCACAAACTCAAATGTGTTGGCAATGAGCAAATTATTTTTAAGAGTGAACAAATATATGGGAAAAATAAAGCAATAATCTGCCCATCTGTTCACAAGCAAAAAGGACGGCAATAATGGACAAATATCTCTTCACTGCAAATAGCAGGTCCAGCCGCATCATACATGGCTCTCATTGAACGTTTGCTTAGAAGTAGGTAGAAGTGGGAACACTTACGACTTCAAATATCTTTTTAGTCAACACTTGAAAGTTTTACATTATTTCATGTCTATGCACATTAATTAAGCTTTCTAGGAGTTTTCATAATAGATTCTCAGCGATCATAGAAAAACGCCAAGAAGTTGAGAGCGGATCTTGATTATTCTCACATGACAAAAGTAACAGATGCTGCAGAAAGGACTGAGCTTTCCTATCACTGAACTGGGAACTTTATTAGGAGACGATAAATAATATTACCCTAAGCCCACTCAGCTCTCTTTTCGACTCCCTACAACATTCCCTCTACAATCTTTCTGGATTTCAAGCAACAGTAACTACCATCAGTAAGTCCTTCTTTATCTGCAAAGAATGCACACTCCCTTGGCTTTTGCCACAATTCATAGTTTAGCACCATCCTCCTAGACACGAAAGAATGACAGCTTTGCCGTGCCAAATCTTTTGCCTTGAAGCCTTCATACAAGAGCAAAGAAAAAGGAAAGTACAAAGAAGGGTGGTTATTTCCCAAACTGTTTTAATTACCAGACGACAATGAGATGGAGTTGCTAGACAGCAATTTTCAGCAATGAGATGGAATTCCCCATCCTCAGCAATTTTTAGACCTCATCAGTTTTTAGAAACTATCCGACAGACTGGTGCTCCCTGTAGCACTTCAGTTATGGCAGCTCTATCAGTAGCTGTGGATCAGTGCTGTCATGGTTTCAGGGCCCATGGCTTACAGTTCCAAGTCATGAAAACTGAAGTTTCTAATGCAAAGTGTAGTTTATGCTGAATATAACCTATTTTCATATTAAAAAGGAGATTTTGAGTGCTTGATCTGAACACAGTACATTTGCTCAACATTCTAGGCAATAAGTTTCAACCTATTTTCTACACTTCATCATAAACAACTGTTAAGGAAAGAGTGTCAATGATTCATTGAAAAACAAACAGAATTAACAAATGTATTTCATTGGCAGCCTCATGGTCCATAATATAAATATTTTCTTCCATAATCCAAGGAGATGATAAGAAAAACAGTAAAGATGACAAACGTATGGGTTACTGACCTGCATTAGCATCAAAGACAAGCCCATACCTCAAAGAAAATTCAAGTGAAGCATCTAGATTCTTTTTTTAATGCATTCTTCAGTTTTCCCCTTCTGCATGTTCCCCAGCGTGCCCTCACTTGCCTGGGGTATGCCCAGGATCAGCTAACCAAGAATAAGCTTAATCGCAAAATTACCTTACAGTCACCCTCTGCAAAACCTCCTTCTAGGCTGCGCTCCTTATCTTGTGACCCAGAAGCTGCATATACCCCCCCACATGACCTGTTTTACAAAAGTCTCACATGTTGATACTTAAAAATCCCGAGAGATCTGTGTACTTTCTCTTGGCTTGGTGCTTCACTTCAGTGCTCTGTCAGAGACTCGCAGGAGGTGCTCCCCAAGATGTGGTCACAAAATTCTGGGTGACACGGTTGTGGCAGCCCTGCCTGTGTTTCTCAGGACAGCCCAGTGGCTAAACTGATCACTGCCATGTTGGATGCTGAACCTGCATCCCCTCTTAAGCCTTTGCTTTCCTCTCTGGTTGTAAAATGATTCTCCACCTAGAAAACACTTTTAATAAGGCAGAAATCTCTTAGGCATTTTGTGTCTTAGTTTCTTTGCCTATGCAGTTACTCAAGCGCAATCTTGATAAAGCAACCCCTCATTTTTATCTCTTTTGGGAAAGAAAAAAACACCGATATTGCATATAAAGCAACCATCACTTTCCCTGCCAGGTGTCCACCCTTTTATCGTGTACCTTCATTTCCCAAAATCAGAACCCCAGAGGCAACCAACAGTGGTTTTAGTTATGGCAGTGAACTAAGGAATAAACACACGTTTACATCTGTTGACTCTGGGCAACAGCACAGAGAGAAGATAAATGAGAAGAGAGGAGCTGTAGGTGTCAGCCTTTAAAATCTTCCCCGAACTCCACATGTGAATCAATGCATCCTTTCTGGAGGCACCCTCAAGAGAATCATGTGAATGAGTCTTTTGAGGTGGATTAGTTTAATTTCTTTACACTTTTGTGTGGATATTCTCATTCAGAATTAAAAAATTAACGTGGCCTTAATTTAATTTACCTAATTTCCAAGGAGAACTAAAGCAGATGGAATTAAGGACACCGTAATTCTGGCTAACAGTGTCCACGTAATTCTGGCAGTTTGATTCACGCCATTTCAATTCACATCTTTAGTTTTTTTGGACTGCATTTCCAGCGTGGCCCTGAGAAGGCAAACACCAAATGCATTAGCGTTTGAAGAATGTCACAACAGCGTGCAATGCTAAACAGATACATATTATTTCCTCTCCCAATTAATGGATCATATAAATATTTCCATAGATACTGCTACTCAGTGGAGACAACGGCATAAAGAAGGTCTGCGTGCTCACATGGCACATATTTTGATGCTTCTGTTAATTGCACCTGGAGTTTGCATAGAAAATGTATTATATCAGAGGGTTCTTTCAACTGTATATAACGTTTATACTTGCAGAAACTACTGTTTTTCATACCAACATGCCCAGTGTAAACAGATTAACTCCTACTTAGCAGGAAAACTATTTTTGATGTCTGTACTTCCCTTGGCTCTCCAGACCTTCTCAGACACCAATCATTACCTCTAAAACCCCTCTCAGATTGCTCAGTATCAGATCAAGACCAGCCACAGTGCGGGACAGGTAGCTCAGTCGGGAAAGCCATGGGAAGGATTCAAGCTTCATGGCATTTTCCAGTCATAATGTTAATATCCCCAGTTCATTAAATTCTCTTTATAAAACCTTAACACTGCAGACGAGCCAGCAGGTCCCTCAGGGGTGTTAATACTGAATAGCAAGCCCTTTGCAGCTCCAGTCCATCAAAAGGCACGGTCCGGGAAAGCACAGCCTGCAGAGCAGGCGGCTGCCCTGGGCTGGTGGTAGTTCTCCATCTTCATCTCCACCATCCTTGGTGTTGGTGGCGGTGGCAGAGGTCCACACGAAGGGGAAAGCAGCACCCAGGGGCTTTGGGGCCTTGTGAAAGAGGGGCCTGGAGAAGCGTCTGTGGGCTGCCTGTGAGAAATCAAGTCCAGGTTGAAGCAGAAAAGCAATAGATTGGGAACTATGGGCTCAGTCACTTTGATTTAATGATTTTCTTCAGTGTAATCCATCTTCCCTCATGAGTGACTGATAAGTAAGTCAAATATTGTGGGCAGTAAGAGATTTCTACCTCAAATACACTGGCCTGGTGAAGACATTTTTTTGCCAAGCGGTTTTCTGTCCTTCAGGCAAGTGAACTTCACAATTAGCTCCCCGAGCATGGTATTTGCATTAAAACCATGCCATTAAGGATGCTCTCTTTGTCTTCCAGCTGCTGCACTTCAAACTTGACAGCATTGCTGTGTTGTTAGAAATTTGAACAGAACTAAGGGTATACAGAGAGAACAGAAGGCACACCGTATTAGCAATTATTGTTTGATGAATACAAAGCGATAGTGCTAACTATAAAAGCTAGAAAAGTCCTGCTTACAGTTGTTTAACAACTTGGAATTAAATTTTACGCAGCAAACATCTGCTATCAACTGATTTCCACCCCCCTTCCTTCACCAAAAGCTTCAGCCAAGGTAGTTTGCCCATTTCTGGGGCGAAGGCTGAACAAAAAACGTGTCTCCATTTCTCCTCCGCCTGATGTAAAATACCAAGACCCCCTTCTGGCAGTTCCAGCAACCTCCGATTTGAAGCAGGGATCTCAGATTTGCCTGCAGACAGCTTCTGCTGCAGAAACGTGGCCTTTTCTTCCTGTGAAAATCCAGGTAAATTTTGCCACTACACCAAAAAGTGATAATTAACCTTGTTTACTTCCTACAAGCCAATGCCCTCTGCCTGTGGTTATCCCCCAGTAACTGGGACTGGCAGCCCTTCCTGGGTCATGGCACCATCAAATGCCTCGGGGCACCCAGGCCCGGGCACCCCAGGGTGACCATACCCCGCTCTGCCCTGGCTGCTGGGTCGTATCCATGCAGATTTCCCACTGGGCAGCAGGAAATCCCCCGGAGCCTCGCAAACAGCCTCTTCCCAGCACCCCACCCTTTCCTCTGGGATTTATGGCAAGCAACAGGGAATAGCTTTCTTGGAAAATTGGTAACATCTTACTTCTTATTCTTGACCGAAATTTTTCTGTGTGCTGACAGATCCTTGCATCCTTCACGCTCGGGAAAGTGAAGGCAGCTGAGCAGCTCACCGCTGAATCAGAGTTGTGTGGCTGCAAAATCCATTCGGCAGACCCAACATAGCCGCCGTGGGGCGGCCGGGACCTCTCCTTGGGCACCCAAGAGATGACTTCTGATTAAAGCAGAGCTGTGAGATTCTGCTATGGAGAAGAATATCAATAACTAATAAGAAACTTATTTAGAAATTTATTCCGACATGGATTTGTTCTTTTTTATCCTCCTGTATGTTGAGAGCACTGGCAGCTTATCCTCAGTAATTGCAGGGACTGGCAGATCTGGTTTAATTAGCACATCCCACCTCACCCTGGGGACGGGTGGCTCCTTCAGCCACCACGTCACAGTTACACCCAGTCATGTCCATAATCCCTTAGGTTTTTCCTGTCGCTATAGAAAAGGTGATCAGCAGAGACTGGAGCAGAGGTCTATAGCAATGGAAGAGGATGTTTTTCCCCAGGCATTTAGCAACAGCTCTTATGGAATATTTGCAAACTCACATGCCCTGCTAGCGATTGAAAAATTTGAAAAAATTACCAAATTGTCTTAGGTCACCTGTATAAACAGTTTAATTCGTACAAATGGCACTCTGCAGAGATGCTGGGGAGGAGGCTGCCAGCAGACAGCGGTGAGGACCCACTGGGATCCATCATCTCTTTCCTTGATACACTTGGGTCAGGAGAGGATTTATTTCCATGGCCTAACAACTGAAACTCCATAGTTCTAAGCACAGGTCAGACTCATTAAATCCACTCTGATGCCTTTAACAAGTCTCTTTTCCCACTTCAGAGTTCCCAGTGTGGTAACTGGATTAATCGGTGTTTACACAAAGCTTTGTGATGGAAAGTCTTGGTAAAATGTGTTCTGTAGATTTAGCATTGTTGGAACTACAGATTCAAAAAATTGCAATAGGAAGTTATTTAAGGGTCCTAATTCAGCAAAATACTTAAGAGCATGTTTAAAATTAAGGATTTGGGTTAAGAACTCCACTAATTTCAAGCCTAGTGTTATTAATTTCTTATACAAAATGAGCAGTTTTCCATGTTCGCATGCCAGATTTCAACAATGTTTTATTTAAAGGTGTAAGGAAATTACACTTTTGTCAGACATCTGTAAATCCTACTGAAAATGTATCATCTGAGTTATTTTGCATAAATAATTTGTAAATGTATATTAGGAAATTTTAAATGTTCGGAGGCAGATGCCTCTTCTACATCCCTGAAGAAAAATTGAGAATAAAAGTGTCTTTAACTGTTTAGAACAGATGGTAGGGCAATAAAAGCGCTGAACAGTTATAAAGCAAGCATCAGAAAATGACATCCATCACAGAAGAGCCAGTAGCAGTGGGATGCACAAGTAAGATATTAGAGAGAAGTTACTTAAGAGTAAAGAACGAGACTTTTTATCCCACATGTTATATTCTGCCAGCCTCTATCTTTTTTTGGTCCTCCTGATGCCAGTCTGCAACTGAACGATGAACAAAAAATACTGGAAACATACTGGAAACTTTACTGGAAACAGGTCCAGCCGTATTCAGCATTTATCCCTCATGGGCAGCAGCGGCTGTGTGTATGTATTACTGATTTCTTCAACTACCGATGCTGAAAACAATGAACATTTTTCACTGTAAATTTGAAATATGCTATCACACAGCCTGAGGAATTGTTTTTCCTGCTCTTCTCTGTCTTCTGCTCCAACTTGCCCTGTTACCACTTCCATGCAGAACTGGAAGGAGCCAGGTTTCCCTGCCTGGGTAGTCAATGGCAATATTCAGCACCTGATGTACTCACATGTGTGTTCATTAATGACACAACAATTAATGATACAACTGTCTGTCTCTCTGCTACTACCTGAACTTCTGTGGCTTACTGCAACTGATTTTCAGACTTCTGTAAATAATATTTTAGTAGTTAATAAAATTATTAATCATTACATTATTATTTTTACAGTTATATCTCTAGCACTCCAGAGCTTAATGAAGAGCTATAAAACATAACACTTCTAAACTTTTCTCTTACCTATCTACTCTGGAAGACCATTAAGTAAGTAGCCTATTTGAAAAGGTAAATGGTTTTAGGATCTCTCATTATCTGCTACCTTCAGACTTTGAAAGCATCAGTAGAATTCTTATGTTCAACCTCATCTATTCCAAATATCCACGTGTCTCTCTAGGACTTTCTTACTTGGTGGTCTTGATGTCTCTTCGGATTCCTCATTCCTCTTCTTGTCTTCAGTTGTTTGACTGAAAACTTTGGAAAAGAAGAATCTCCGTAAGGAACAAATGTTATGTTTCAAAGGACATTTTCAGATTTTGCAAGCCCAGTATTTAAGACTTTGGAAAAAAAATACCCTTTTAAGAAAATTGAGTTTTATCAGCCCTAACACAATTTTTTTTATGAAGTGATTGTTTTATTTTGTCACAAACAAGCTATGATGCTAACACCACCTATTCAGAAATTTCTTATCCTTTTATTTTCCTTATTTAGATTCTTAGGCTTTGAATTAAATTTTAATATGCTCTGATTTTCATCACAGTCACAGAGCCTACAAACTTGTAAACTGAGAATCTTGGATAAATCACTTGACTCCAGAAACAGGAGATGTATACACATCTTTTCAAAAAAAAAGAGTAGCATTGCAAGTCTAGTAGCACTGCAAGTAAAATTCTATAAATAAAAGGGAAAGAAAATTTCATTTTCATTACCCAAGTTTAAGCAAATTCAAGGAGTAGACAAGAAAATAAAGTAGGAAAAGTATATTAGATACTTTAAGTCTTTATTTTTGATATAAGAACTCTTGGTAGACAAGATGAGGATTATTTACAACAAAGTATAATTTAATTGTTTAATCTTCATTGTTTTGTTTCCACTGAGAGTGCTTAATCACGTGTTGGCCATGGAATGGGTGTCCTTGAGTCTGCACAGAGCAATGAAAATCACATGGCAATACCTAAAGAAGTGGAGCGAGGCTTCTTCTTTCTTATAGAAGTACAGAACCTAAGTTGATTTCTTCTCTAGAAATGGAAAAATCTCTTCCTTCTGGTGCTTTCTTTAGAATTTATGACATGCGGAAGAAGGCTTGAAGTTTATTGACAGCAGGAGGATTCACATCAACTGACACTACATGGTGATGCCTGCTGCCTTAGATCTGTTGACGCTCCATTTTCTTTGGGATTCATCACCACATAAAAATCAGACCTGTGAATTATGTCTTTCCTTCGAAACTGTTTTGTGGTTATTTAATGCTTCACATTACATCACAGTGTTGCAATGACAGGCATTTTATCCTGAAGGAAAAATAGATGAAAGGTAGCTGGAAATGCAGTTTCTTTGGGTTTTTTTTTCTGAATGAGACCAATATTTTTTCTCTATTCTCATAACCTAACTTGTTCAGCTGATCTTTACAAAAAGCAGGTATAGGATTTCATAGTGCATCGTGCATCACTTTTTACATAGCTACAGTTACATACTATAAAATGGGAAAACAACTTCCAAACAAGGCTGACGAGTTTACAAACTTTTCCTCATGATCAGCAGACTTGGCTAGACTATTTTTCTTTCCATTTTGTATGCCAACAACCTATGACTCATACCAAATTCACATAGCCCCTAAGAGGATAATATTAACTATGGCTAATGCCAAATAACTCGAAGTTTTTGTGTGTGAACAGGAAACAGATTCAGCACAAATATTCTGTTATAACTGAGATTAACATAGCGACAAAGGAGCCGTAGCAGGCAAAGGAATGAGCTGTTGAGCTGGATATGCCTAAGAGTTTCTGAGAACTGAAGAAATGTCTTTCGAAGTCCACGGGTAGTACCTTAGAGTCAGTAAGTCAATGGCAAAACTCCTACTGCCTTAGCTGAACCACCTCTGCCTGGATAGCTCTTCCCAGATATTTAACTGCAGACTTGCCTGGAATTCATCCAGGCAGCTGGATTCTGAATAACACAGGAAGAAAGAATTTGAAATAGTAGCTACATTGGCATAACTGCAAACATGCTGATTAAAATGTGTTGCATCGCACAATAACCATCAAGAATTTACACATGAAAACATAGTAACTATTGAGAGAAGCGATAGCTGCTTGCCTAGTGGAGTCTGTCCCATTTCTCAGCTTATTCATCAGGAATGAGTTCAGATAAGGAGCATTTTGGATCCTATTCTTTAGTTGAATAAATCATGATTAATTCTTTTGGGACATTTCAGCCCAGTTGTGTTTTACACCCTTCTCCAGAACATACGCAGTGACACACCGCTCATCCCTGGGAGCTGCTATTTTTACAGCCAGTTTTTTACAGTACACCTTGCCTTATAATACTCTGACACATGTGAATATCCACTGAAATGCATTTAACAGCTTTCCTCTCCTATTTATCTAAAGCTTTTGTGGTCTGTTCCTCTTGTTGTTCCCTGACATGGAGTTTTCGACATGCCAAGCAAAGCTGCTTTGGCAACTTGCTGCTAAAATGTAAAGCTGTAAAACATTTAGAAGTTGGTCTGAGTTTCCTGATTTAAGGAATGCTACTGTGTGCCTTATGTCAAAATGGTCGTAAGAGAACAATTCTTGCCTTAAAGAAACTGAAATCATACGGCATTGCATGGACATAGTTAAAGAAAGGTACAGACACAAAACAGGTATTTTGGATACAATTCAGCAAAAAAAAAAAAATTGATCAAAATCTACTCAAATAAAATCTCTGGTATATTTTTTTAATGAAGATTTATACATACCTGAGGGTGCAAGTTTGTTTTGAACAGGCAGGTGTTAAGCGAGTATGGGAATGAGGTTGGGTACTTATGCTGTCTCTCAAAATGCATTTTAAATCTGCTGAGTTTACAAGGTCAAACAGTTCTTACACAGTCAGCCCTGCAAAGCCTGCCAGAGAGCTGTCAAATTACTTTTTTTCTTTTTTTTTTTTTTTATCTTCATTAATTAAGGTTCACAGGAGAGAAGGTTTCCATGTTCCAGCAGCACCAGCTGTATCCTACTCTTCGTTAAGCTATCTAAACTATGCTGAAAACTGTGAAGTGGCTTGAGAGTTTTTGACTGGCTTCCTGATTGCAATACGACATCAATTCTGGTCCCGAGTGCACTTGCAGGAGAAAATAATTTGTTCTGAGCTCTTAGCTTATGGGTCTTGCCTACATCAGGGATTTTTTACACAAAAATCCCCAGTTATTGCAAGAAAAGCTGAGGAGATACTTATTTAATGTGCTGCCAAAAAAAAATTGTGAGAAGCCCTGAAGTTTTGTATGGTAATATATCCAAAATTAACATTTCAAGATGTGATTTCATCAGAGGGAATGAAAAAAATCTAATTACAGATGGGTCTTTTTACGTCAGTATTGTGATGCTAACAACTCTAAAATCCAGAAATAATTTATTTTAATTTCTAAAATATGCATAATTGACTTCACATACAGCCTGGATGCAAATTTACTGACACTGAAGACACCATTCTTGTTGTCATGTGCAAGAGAAGAATTGCTTTTTAAATATAGTTAAAATCCCCAGAGAGACTAGTTTAAATATTTAATGATTNTTCCTGATACACACTATTCCTGATTTTCTGGTCTTGCTAAAGTGATGCTGACTATTTTTCAGATTCTGCACCCTTCCAGCTTTGGGAGATGTTTTTGCTGTGAGTGTTATGTGTTCACATAAATATCTCATAACCACTGAGACTGAAATTTAAACTTATCAGGATGGTGGGTTTTTTCCTAATTGTAATGACCACAGTGCACAGGACGTGCATAGTATCTGGCAACCATAATGTCCCTCCTTCTCCCACCTCCCCTTCCTGAGTTTGCAGAAAATACTGCTTTTCGAAATACATAAAGAAATCAGTGGAAGCTCTTTAAATACTCATTAACCCTGTCTTTCTGCACATGCTGAGTATTCTGTGGATGAAAACACATTAAATAATAAGAGTATAATGTGTGTGGAGAGAGATGGGGGCTGGGGAGAGGCAGATCACTGAAGGAGCAAGCTGGAAGGAAGAAATGGGAAGATGTATCAGGGCTGCAGGTAGACAGCTGGTTCCTCGCCCGCCCTGATTCTGTCTCGGCAGGACATGGAGAAATTGCTGGAGGTGACATGAGGAATTGCTTGAGGTGACAAGTGACAGTGGGAGAAACTGGCAAAAGTTCGGGGGAGAGCCGGGAGGGATGGCTGGATTTCACAGGGGGCTGAGGGGAAGGTGCATGAGAAAGGGCCAAATGTGAGAGCTGAAGGTTGCAATGGGGGACTTTTGTACCTTGCAAGGCCAACGAGGCCTGGGGATCCACCTCAGTAATGCCCTCCAAGGCTGATGTTATCTCACTAACGGTATCACAAATAGCAAAATTAAGGTGGGATGCAGCAAAACTGGGGGTGATGAGGAAAAAGTGATTAGGGGCAGGCTGTTTATCTGGGTGGAGATAGGGGGAGGTGGAGAAAGGGATGTAAAAGGGCAGCTAAAAAAGTGATCAAAAAATAGGAAAAAGGCAGAGAAGGTATACAAATGATGTGATCTGGGCAGTCTGGAGGTACTTGCAGAGCAGTCCAGCACTTGGTCACAGGCTCGGAGGAGCGTTCAGGCTGGAAGGAAGCTCAGGAGGTCTCAGTCCAATCTCCTGCTCACAGCTCTAAGGTTAGACCTGGTTGCTGAGGGCTTTGTTCAGTTGGGTCTTGAAAACCTCCAAGGATTGCCAGAACCAAGATGCGTAAACCACATCAGTTGTCTTGCCCGCACCACGTCTCAGCCCCGCTGCCACGGCCCAGAGGCTGGAGGTAGGGGGGTGCCTTCCCCCCCCCAAACCGCAGGTGGTCCCAGGGTACACATTGAGCCTGGACTCCCTGACCAAAGCTGCACGTTATGGCAATGTAACCCTCCAAAACTGTGTTTGGTCCATCCCGGATGGCTGTCTGAAAGCTCACTATCCCTTCAGCCCCGCCTCACCCCTTCTCCCAGGTCATCTCAATGGACACAGTCGCAGGGCAGGGTTTAGCCAGTGGCGAGTGACTGTACAAGTCAGGGTCAACCAAAAATTTGGTTTCAGACATAGTGTTTTTTTATTCAGAATATCAAACCTGGTGTGAATGTATATTTAGTGCACAACTTTGTTTTTAATTTGAAAAAGGGTTTTTTTGTTGTTTCCTTTCTTAATGGTAGAGTCCTGTTGTTTATGCTTTGACTTCATAGTATTCCAGGTTCACTAAACTTCTGATTCTCTTTTTCTCCCCTCTCAAAGCGTCTGTTTGAAAGGAAGGGAGAAACAACTGCTCTTGCTGCACCAGTACTTTAGATATGTAGAATAATCTGTAGTTGACATATTTCATCACTAGAGGGAAATCCATTACAGCGCTCCTCCCAGTAACGCTGGTAGGCACACTATTCTCCAGAGCTGCAAAATGTGCAACAGGCTTGAGTTTGGATGCAACAGTTGTAGCAATCGAGTATGACATAGGGAAGACTTTTTCCCTTTCTCAGAAGGGTGCCCAGGGGAATTGTCCTTAATCTCATCACATCACACCAGAAAATAAGAAGGAAGAGGCTGGAGCACAAGTGTTCCCGGGAAGGAGAAAACGCCAAACTGGGCCAACCTTAGCAGTCCGATCGTCCTGCAGCAGTGTCTCCAAGCCCAAACCAGGACAGAAAGCTATCTCCCCTAGGGGAGCGCAGGAAAGGTTACAGTGAAGCCTATTTGAGCCACCAGCCCTCAAACCACGGACGTTTGGAAGAAAGAGCAGCATTTTGAGACACTTGTAAAAAACACTTCCAGCTGCTCTTTCCCTAGCTAGTCGCCAGAGCTCATGTTGCTGTTGACCATCAAACAGGATATTGAAGATGCCTTGTTCTGTCCAGTTTTAAAGGCCTGGGACCAAAAAGCCAATTTGGAAATGAATGGTCACAAATGAAAAGCATGGCAGGCAGAGAGCTGGGGTGCTGCGAAGGCAAATTTATTGCACTCTGCCTCATAGCCTTGATCTCACCTCGCGTACTCGCTCCCTGTCTGCTACGCGCACTGCAAGCTTTCGGGACACGAACACGCTGGGTGCGCTCATCCTTGCCCCGCCGCCCCCGAGCCCGCCGGCTGCCGGCGCTGCTGCCCGGGGCAGCGCTCGCTCCGCTCCTGCCGCGCCGCGCCGCGCCCCGCCCCCCGGCGCAGGCGCAGCACCCGCCTCGCCCAGCTCCCCAGGGGAGAGGCCCGGCCGGCACCTGCCCCGGGCGCTGCCCCAGCCCTCCCATCGCTGAGGATGATCCATCGCTAAGAGAAAGAAAGAAATGAAAAAGAACTGCTAACGAGGGAGCAAACCTGATTTTCAGTGCTGGCTCTTAGGGATTTTATAGTACGTTTTATCTTTGACCTCATTTGGTAGGAGTCAAAGCGAGTCAAAGGCAGAATAGAAGAGGATTGCATGAGCCACTGCCATTTTGCATGACAGTTTGTCCATTTCTAGTTTAAATGTTTCATTTCAAGATAATAAATTGAACTTGTCTCCAGAAACACCATTTCATGCTGTTTTTACAGTGACCTTTCATGACAAAGCACTATAGAAATCGGTATTACGGGTATAGCTGGCATTAATTATGTTCCTTTTAATCAAAAACTCATTTTGATGAATCATAGTTGCCACAATCCAATTCTCACTACTTTTATTTTCCTTTTTAAACAGTGTTATGCTCCTTACCATTCAAATATTACATCTAAATATCAGGACATTCTAAACCCTGAACTTCAAGCTATGAATGAAGGAAATAATGGAGAGATTTCTGAGTAATTTCTTGATAGACAGATCCTCACTTTGCCATCCATGCTTTCTGGGGTTTTTTTTGTTCTTCTCTCCACTGCAGTGGTATACACTAGTAACTACTTTGCTGCTCTGGCATCCTATGCACAGATGCTGAAGGATGGAGTAAATCTTTGGATTGACGCAGGGTTACATTGACCTACACTGGCAACATCCTAAGCTCTGATCAGCTTTCTATATAATTTCCCAATTATATTGTTCCTTTAACACACTGCAAAGTGATTTTCATCTTCTTACACAATTTTCTTTGAATGCAGCTG
Source organism: Pelecanoides urinatrix (assembly GCA_013400755.1). Classification (NCBI taxonomy): domain Eukaryota; kingdom Metazoa; phylum Chordata; class Aves; order Procellariiformes; family Procellariidae; genus Pelecanoides; species Pelecanoides urinatrix. The sequence continues at coordinate 16,025 of VZTQ01012237.1, forward strand.
AGCATTAGATTACAAGTTTTTCAGGCTTCACAGATGAATGCCTGAACCTAAGAATCATCAAACCCTCGGAGATCAGACTGAAGAAATACTTGCCATAATTCTAGTTTTGAACAGCTGTCAAAATCCATTTAACGTGCCAAGTTTCTTATTCTGTTCCAAAAACTGGAGTAGCTCTGTGTTTGCATGTCGAACAACTGAAAAAACAAGACACAGTAATACAACATGTGTCCTAGGAGGCTTTTTCTCCTAAGAATATTTTCTTCTCCTATGAACATATATTTTAGCACAGATATTATGGCCATTTAAAAAGGACTTATATGGGATTTAAGTGCTATTCCTAGAGAACAGCAACTGGCAGAGAAAAGAAGATGAAGGAGAGCAGGAACAGAAGGAGGAAAAGAAAAAACTAGGGAAATCGCAAACAGGTTATCAGCGAAGGCTGATCAAGACAGGCTGGTGGAGACACCAACAACCTGCCTCCACCCTGTCTTAGGCCACCACCTCCCTCTCGTTGCTGCAGGTCCCTTTTTGCGGTGCAGACAGGCAGGACTTCTAGATTTGCCTGTTTTGGAACTAGAAATGCCTGAGATCCTCCTGATCTCATCTAGTCCGATCTCTGCTCAAATGTAACCTTGAAGTTAGATTTAACGTTAAAATTAGATCAGATTGGTCAGGGTCACGTCTAGTCAAGTTCTGATTATCTCCAAGGATGGAGATATATGCTCTTTCCATAACAAACAAGTGGCTTAGATCCAGAGCACAGGCAGCTCAAGGACTTAACCTTTTGGAGTTGTTCTGCAAAATAAATTAAGAACACTAACGGAAGGGACTATGTGGAAGCAAAAACACTTCATCCCATTCACTAGACTCAGATCTGGGTTTGGATTATAATCTACTGTTCTGTGATTAATTTCGCTCTCCCATTCCCAATATTTTACTCTCACCCTAATAACACAAATATCATGGGTATTTTTTCCCTTATGGGAAAAAATTAATTACATTATATACAGGTATGCAATTTAAGGGCTAAAATTAAAATTGTGTCAAGATGTTTCCTTTTATGTTCTCTCTCACAAACAGACTCTGAAAAACTTCCTTTACTGATTAATAGACTTCTGGCAATCNGAAGGCAAATTTATTGCACTCTGCCTCATAGCCTTGATCTCACCTCGCGTACTCGCTCCCTGTCTGCTACGCGCACTGCAAGCTTTCGGGACACGAACACGCTGGGTGCGCTCATCCTTGCCCCGCCGCCCCCGAGCCCGCCGGCTGCCGGCGCTGCTGCCCGGGGCAGCGCTCGCTCCGCTCCTGCCGCGCCGCGCCGCGCCCCGCCCCCCGGCGCAGGCGCAGCACCCGCCTCGCCCAGCTCCCCAGGGGAGAGGCCCGGCCGGCACCTGCCCCGGGCGCTGCCCCAGCCCTCCCATCGCTGAGGATGATCTGCATCGCTAAGAGAAAGAAAGAAATGAAAAAGAACTGCTAACGAGGGAGCAAACCTGATTTTCAGTGCTGGCTCTTAGGGATTTTATAGTACGTTTTATCTTTGACCTCATTTGGTAGGAGTCAAAGCGAGTCAAAGGCAGAATAGAAGAGGATTGCATGAGCCACTGCCATTTTGCATGACAGTTTGTCCATTTCTAGTTTAAATGTTTCATTTCAAGATAATAAATTGAACTTGTCTCCAGAAACACCATTTCATGCTGTTTTTACAGTGACCTTTCATGACAAAGCACTATAGAAATCGGTATTACGGGTATAGCTGGCATTAATTATGTTCCTTTTAATCAAAAACTCATTTTGATGAATCATAGTTGCCACAATCCAATTCTCACTACTTTTATTTTCCTTTTTAAACAGTGTTATGCTCCTTACCATTCAAATATTACATCTAAATATCAGGACATTCTAAACCCTGAACTTCAAGCTATGAATGAAGGAAATAATGGAGAGATTTCTGAGTAATTTCTTGATAGACAGATCCTCACTTTGCCATCCATGCTTTCTGGGGTTTTTTTTGTTCTTCTCTCCACTGCAGTGGTATACACTAGTAACTACTTTGCTGCTCTGGCATCCTATGCACAGATGCTGAAGGATGGAGTAAATCTTTGGATTGACGCAGGGTTACATTGACCTACACTGGCAACATCCTAAGCTCTGATCAGCTTTCTATATAATTTCCCAATTATATTGTTCCTTTAACACACTGCAAAGTGATTTTCATCTTCTTACACAATTTTCTTTGAATGCAGCTGAGCATTAGATTACAAGTTTTTCAGGCTTCACAGATGAATGCCTGAACCTAAGAATCATCAAACCCTCGGAGATCAGACTGAAGAAATACTTGCCATAATTCTAGTTTTGAACAGCTGTCAAAATCCATTTAACGTGCCAAGTTTCTTATTCTGTTCCAAAAACTGGAGTAGCTCTGTGTTTGCATGTCGAACAACTGAAAAAACAAGACACAGTAATACAACATGTGTCCTAGGAGGCTTTTTCTCCTAAGAATATTTTCTTCTCCTATGAACATATATTTTAGCACAGATATTATGGCCATTTAAAAAGGACTTATATGGGATTTAAGTGCTATTCCTAGAGAATAGCAACTGGCAGAGAAAAGAAGATGAAGGAGAGCAGGAACAGAAGGAGGAAAAGAAAAAACTAGGGAAATCGCAAACAGGTTATCAGCGAAGGCTGATCAAGACAGGCTGGTGGAGACACCAACAACCTGCCTCCACCCTGTCTTAGGCCACCACCTCCCTCTCGTTGCTGCAGGTCCCTTTTTGCGGTGCAGACAGGCAGGACTTCTAGATTTGCCTGTTTTGGAACTAGAAATGCCTGAGATCCTCCTGATCTCATCTAGTCCGATCTCTGCTCAAATGTAACCTTGAAGTTAGATTTAACGTTAAAATTAGATCAGATTGGTCAGGGTCACGTCTAGTCAAGTTCTGATTATCTCCAAGGATGGAGATATATGCTCTTTCCATAACAAACAAGTGGCTTAGATCCAGAGCACAGGCAGCTCAAGGACTTAACCTTTTGGAGTTGTTCTGCAAAATAAATTAAGAACACTAACGGAAGGGACTATGTGGAAGCAAAAACACTTCATCCCATTCACTAGACTCAGATCTGGGTTTGGATTATAATCTACTGTTCTGTGATTAATTTCGCTCTCCCGTTCCCAATATTTTACTCTCACCCTAATAACACAAATATCATGGGTATTTTTTCCCTTATGGGAAAAAATTAATTACATTATATACAGGTATGCAATTTAAGGGCTAAAATTAAAATTGTGTCAAGATGTTTCCTTTTATGTTCTCTCTCACAAACAGACTCTGAAAAACTTCCTTTACTGATTAATAGACTTCTGGCAATCAAACAGTCCAAAGTTTTACTGGCAGGACTTTGGAAAAGTTAGCACAGACAATGTTTGAATACACAAAATATTGAATAGCAACATGAAATTTTTCAGCTAGATAGGACCCAGGTGAAATACAGGACCAGACTAGAAAACAAGGACTGCTGTAGCTTAAGCCAAAGCCATTTCAGATATTCTTGACTGTGCTGAAGGTCTCTTTTCACCGCCGAAGGTTGCTGAGCCCATCCCTGTCTCCATTCTTCATCCATCACAGTCATGGCCACTGCAAACCTCTCTCTTATGAAGATGAGCTTATACTAATATGCTGATTTGCAAACTGGGATACACGCCAGCTGCTACTGGCACAGAGCTGCAACCTCCAGCAGAATGGGGCTAAATCCACCACTACATGTCTGTCAGAACTATTAGGCTCAGCAGCACACAACATTAAAGCATTTGTCCTCAAATGAAGAACAGACTCCAGATTCCTTCTCCCTTTACCTGCCCCTCATCTCTTAGAAGAAAAGTTTAGGCCCACCTGTGTAGCATGCTGAGCCTCAGCCTGTCCATGTTCTCAGATACCAAAGCCATTCCTCTCAGATCAAGCACTCAGAGATTTTAAGCAGAAGGACATCTATTTTATGGTTCACATGATAAAGGTATCCATTTGCTCAGCCTGGTTAATGCTGGGACATCTCTGGATGCACATAAAAACGCTACTGTAGTCATGGGGGAAACTTAGACAGAAAGGTTTTTCTCTGCATACTAAGAGACTCACAGGTTAAGCAACACCCAGGCAGGTATGGTTTTCAGGACCTCTAGTTTTGGCAATACTTTCTTCTGGCTCCCAGCACCGTCAGCAAGAGTACCTCAACAGTAGGAAATAAAACAGGACTAGGGCACAGGTCCGCACTGTGCAGACCGAGCCCAGGCAGCCCTCGGCAGGTAGGAGGGTTGTGGATGGCGCAACATGCACAGTGGCGGGCGAACCACCCGCAGAGGATGAGTGCACCCGAGGAAGTTGGTTGCAGCTTGCTGATGTAGCACCATTGCTCCACGGAGCAGTAGGCAAGTGAGACAGCATCGTGCAGAGATGACCACAAACCGGGAAAGTCACATGCAGAGATGACCACAAACCAGGAAAGTCACTTGCTGTAACCCCAGCTGACTTCTCCCCGCTAGCCTGGGCCTCTGGTAAATTGGGATTGCCATCGGCTCCTCTTGTCCTCACTTCCAGGCAGAGCATCTGGCACATCAACCTGTCAGTAGCTTAAGAAGTGTGATCCTAAATCCATCCTTTTACAAGGCCTCATTTCTCATTGCCTGGGCAAAGGCAGCCCTTACTGTGAGCCTAACCCAAGCCCTAGCGCAGACTGTGCCATACTGTCCCCAAGTTGTTTGCATGTCATTTCCCTCTTGGGACATCAGAAGGCTGCCACAACCCACCGGGACACTTGTCCTGTGCTCAGTTTCCAGCCTCCAAAAGCTAAAACCACAACTGCAGCATCAGCCATAATCTTACCCCATCGGCTGTAGGACAGAACATGGCAAGAAGTCCCAAACTTGATCCCTCGGGGCTTCTTCTAACTGAGGCCTTACTCTTGTTCAGTGAATTCAAGCACACACCTTACACCCCACCCCCACCCCCAAAATTGACCTATGCTCATTTCCAAATCAGCTCCCTGTCTGTCCCAGCCCTTATTCCCGTCAAATGTCCCATCACTGCAGCCCAAAAGCAAAAAGCTGTGGTTGCCTCCAAAACAAAACGTTACCTGTTCACATCAACTTCCAACGAACCAAATGCATCTAAACCATAGCCCTAATGCTTTACGCAAGCCTAAAAAGCCAAACCTGATCTAGCTGTCTTCCTAAAGACATTTCACTCAAGATATTCTTAGAGTCTAGACTTAAAACTTAATCAATATCTCAATATAGAATTTAGAAAATTATGTCTTAAATATTTATTTTATTTCCCTAATGCCTCACTTCTTTAACTGTAACCTGTAATTAACTCTAACTACAAATTATCCAAAGGTGCTCCTATCAGCTCAAAAGGAAAATCAAGCTAAGACATGTTCAACAAAACTGGGCATTTTTTCTGAATGCAAGACGTATCTCTATATTTAGGCCACTGAAAAAATCTACTCCTGCAAAGCCCAATCAAAAAATGTACCTATTACTAGGAAAAAAGGTGCTTTGCAAGCCTAAAATGCACAAATGCTAACCTGAGCCCTGGACGAAGGGCCTTTTGAAGGTGAAGACTTTAAAAAATGCCCTCAGACCACGCCAGTGCACACCCACGGCTTGGTGTGGCTGCCCTTTACAGCAGCTTGCTCCACTGGAGAAAAGGATGATCCTCCCACTCAGAGGAGCAGCCCCATGAGTTAGCCTGAACTCATGGTAGCTCAAGATAGGCATTTTTGTAAAAGCAGCCAACATGTGTCAGAAGCACTCTATCAAACCTCATTTCAGAAAACTGGAGTCCAAAACATACAGCAATAAATTCAAATCTTCCTCAGACCTAAATCCAGAGCCCCAAAATAAAAACTTTTTCTGTGTGCATCATCCTCCCACCACCACTAAAAACTGTCAAATCCCAAACCAAACCCCCAAATAAGTCTTATCTATTCTAAACAGCTCCAAAACATACACACCCTCCAAACTATCCCCCACTTAGAAATCAGGCCGATCAAGGAACGAGACTGGGGATAAAGTTAGGAATACGAGTTACCGAAACAATGGCCCAGAGCGTAATATGTTAATTACAAAATAAATTAATCCTCCCCTCCCGCCTAACAGGATTAAACATTAGTGTCTGCAAAACCTTGGCCACCAAACCCATGAAGGATCCCATGCTTCTTTGCCAAGTTGACATGGCAAGGTGATCCCAGCACATGTCAATCCCATGTCAACCCTAGGCCAAAACAGAGAGAAAAGAGCCTCCTCTGGTATTGCCAACACAAAATTCACCTTGCTAGCTCTGACCGAGCCCAAACATTTCCAGTCCTCTCCCGCTTCTCTCTGAGGCCACCACGAGTTGGTGGCTCCTGGCCCAGACCTGAAGGTGTTGAGGCTTCCCCCACAGACCTCAGGCCGAGGCAAAAATCTGGCTTCAGGCAGGGTCCTCACCACAGCGGGAGGCCACTGCCCCAGGGCCAAGGACAGGGCAAGGGATGAGGGCGCAGCACCATAACCCAAGGGGGCTGAGAAGGCTGATGCCTGCACGGGTCTCTGGACAAGCCTGACTTTGCTTTCTTGTGAGGACCCCTATAGCACCCCATCCCACAGGGGATGGTCGTGCTGGGTCAGGGGCTCATCCTGAGAGAAAGTAGAGGCCCACGATGAATTCTGAGGCCACACGCACATGGGCCCATGGGCTCAAGGTGGAGTTCCAGACCCTGCAAAGCCTGACGCAGGCAGGCGGCTGAGCTGGTACAGGCTCCCCAGGCTGGACCGAGGACTGCTCTCTGTGTTCGGCACCATGATGTTTCAGCACTTGGGACTACATGGGATGCCTAGACTAGGATTAGGTTTGGGATAACTTTTCAGGATGGCATGAGCCCTCAGGTTTAAAAAACAGGGTGTCCAGGACACACCATAGGCTGCAGCCTCATGAAGACAGCATGGCTGCTGCAGGTAACAGGGCACAGGCTTTGCTTTGACTTTGCAGAGCCTCAGGATGGAGGTTTATCAGGCTTGCTTTGCCTGAATTCATCTAGACCTGCTTGAAGCTTTCCTTTTATTTGGTTTGATTTGTTGCTGTAACAGCCATTTTTCTAATGACCATGTAGCTATGCCTAACGTGCTTTGCTTATCTTCGTACAGTATAACCACAGCTTTTTTACAGATAGTAGTAACACGCAACTGTTATGTGTAGCGTGAAATATTTATGACCTTAGCAGAATGATGTATTGCAGAGAAATGCAGGCCTGGTATGAGAGCGGAGGCGGTGAAGGTGGCTTGCAAGGGGTGGTGTAGAGGAGTACAGGCACAGGGTGACAGAGACGGGGCAGGGGATAACGCTGAGGGCTGCAGGGCTACAACCAGCACACCAGTGGTCAGCTAGAGAAGTACAGACCTGGGAGCTGAACAAAACTTGTCTTAGGAGCAACAAAAAGTAATGAAAAGAATAAGAACAAGTTTCTAACATAGTTAAAATGCACTATATACAGTGAATTCAGATGTAACGTAGAATTGCAGACCGATGAAGAAAGAACAAAGTGCAAGAGGCATTGGAAAACATGAGAATGACCCTAAGTGGATCCTAGGGGAGGAGGAAGAAACCACCGACACCTTACTCCTCCCAGGGAAGGACTCGGGATGCTGTTGCCTCGCCATACCTGCTCCCCCCAGGCTGAGCCATTGACGCAGAGGAGCAGTGGAAGGGTGAGCGGAACACCAGGGGAAAGGAGTAGATCCTAGACAGTGCAGGCATAACCGGTTTAACTGTATTATTATCATTACTGAGGCTTTCCACAAATAATAATATTCCTAATTTTTTCCTCCTTCCTGTTTTAAAAAACAAACAAAAAAATGGATCTCCATAATAACAATATTTTTATTAGACTGCTAAGACTTCAGTTATACTAACACTAAATTCTCGGCGTCCCCTGCCCTCCCCCCATGTCGTGGTTTAACCCCAGCCAGCAACTAAACACCACGCAGCCGCTCGCTCACCCTCCCGCCTCCAGTAAGATGGGGAAAAGAATCGGGAGGGCACAAGTAGGAAAACTCATGGGTTGAGATAAAAACAGTTTAATAATGGAAATAAAACAAAGTAGGACAGTAATAGTAACAATGATAACAACAACAATAACAATATACAAAGCAGGCGATGCACAAGGCAGCTGCTCACCACTGGCCCACTGTGTGTCACGAGCCAAGAGAGCCCCCCCCTCCGCCTCTAGTTTTTATACTGAGCATGATGTCATATGGTATAGAATACCCTGTTGGCCAGCTGGGTCAACCGCCTTGGCTATGCTCCCCCCCCGACCCTTCCCCTGCACCTGGCAGAGCATGGGAGGCCAAAAAGCCCGTGCAAGCACCAACCAGCAACACCGAAAGCATCCATGGGCCATCAACGCACCCCTCCCGCCAAACCCAAAACACAGCACACCCCCAGCTGCTGGGAAGAAAGTTAACTCTGTCCCAGCCAGAACCAGGACACCCCATAAGAAGATTTTGAATGTCACAAGGCTCGTACAAGCACAGATGTATTTAGACAAAGGCTGGCAAGGGTGATTGGCTCTGGCTAAGGCTGGAGCCAGAGTTTGGTTTGAGGTTGGGTTCATAGCTCAGGTTTGAAGGGCTCTTCCAGAAAGCATAGAGCTTGAGCTCCAAAATGTCTGTCAGGTGTGGCTGAGCTAAACCAATGTCATTCACTGCGACCCCTTCACATCTGCAGCTACATTTTTGCAGGCATCCCTAACTCTAACAAAAACGTTGGTCCTTGCTCAGCGACCCTGTGTGGAGGCAGAGCTCAGTGACCCATGCAGGCATCAGCTGACAGCTTAACCTGCCGCCACCTTTTTTAACCTATCAGTTGCCTTGGTGTACCCCAAATCCCAGCTGCAGCCAGGTTGCGGGCGAGGATGAGGGCTCGGGCTTGCACACACCCATGAGTAGGAGTAGGCTGGAGGTGAGCCTAGCTGGTACCGCCGGCACTCCTGCAGCTTCCCACCTCCCCTGCTGCTGCTGCTGCCCAAATTTGGGGGCCTGAAGCTCGGTTAAGGGTCGTGCTGTGCCAGCAGGTGGAGAAAAGGAGAGAGGCTGCCCAGGGAGAGCCCAAATCAGTTCACTGTCCCCAAGACAGTCTCATCTTTCCCTCAGGGTTCCAGCTCTCTGGTGTCTCTGGACATGGCTTAGGTCTCGGGGAATGCATTACTCTGGATGTTTTTCCTTCCAGTTTGGATACTGGACTATGACAATGGCTCTTAGGCAACAGAAATAGTTAATTAAGCAGCAAACCTCTGAATGGAGTTGTCATGCAACAGGGTCAATTTAACTCTTTTGCCTTGGACTCTGGCCTGGGACTGTTGCCTCCACACAGTCCAGAAGGACATAAAGTTCAAGTAAACAAGAGATTATTGGTCTGCTTGGGCAACTGGGAAGAAGAGGAAAGATAAATTAAACTGTCTGGATAACCATGAAAAGATTGATTGTTGTTACCAGGGTAGGACAACAATAGAAAGTGGATAAGAGGTTTATCCAAGTTTTGCAGTGACAAAAGATAGAAAAAACATCAAGAGCGAAGCCTTATCTACTTATATTTATATGAAAATTATTCTACACATAGACACTGAGTTAAAAAATTTACTGAATGGGTAGGAGGAAAAAGCTTTTTATCATTTCCCCACTTTCTTAAAAGGAGTCAAAACCAAGTGTAAAGACCTTGTTTACTTAAAAAAAAACAAACACATTATATTATTTTCTGTTTATACACTTCATATTTACAAATAATACAAAAATATATTTTGACCTATCATTACACTGGGGGAAAAAAAATCTTAAGGGTTTTTTTCCATCTTCTTTCAGCTTTGGATGTTTTAGCAAATGGTAATTTTTACAGAACAAAAGACAACACTACTCTTATTCAAGATGTCAGCTTCATTATGTCTCTCCAGTTAAGCCCACAGCCTGACATAACTGTATTCCTCATCACCATAGAAAACCTTTTTGACAGTTAATCAACTTAACAAGTTTCCTACAAGGATCCCAGCGTTTGATGTTTCCTTACTGCAACTTTATGAAGTCTCGCTTCTGAGGTCACTGAATTTCTTTTCATTAACATGCACTTGCGTGATACAGCTGATCCTGGCACACCTTCAAAAGACACGCCTGAGCAGCCTCCCGCAACCCCCCAGAGAAACGCTTGCTCTGAGCGATGAGCAGTCTTCAGAGGTGCCTGTGAAAGGAGTCTTGCAAATAAAGACATACTAACAGAAAAGAAAGAATTACAGAAACACAACAGGCAGCCCTAAAACATCATCTTTATGACCCAACTCCTCTACAGCCAGACATTTGTTTAAAAAACCCTCAGCTGTAGCTAATTAAACCCTTGGCCACAGAGGGAGTCAGCAAAGTGCCTTCAGCCAACGAGCCAGCACTGGCAAACATTGAGAAAACACACACAAAATTTCCTCTTCTGTAGTGGGTGTGCAGCTCCTCTGAGCCTTGAATACTTAAAAAAAAAATTCCCCTAAGAATGAGAGAATCATCCAAAAACTCCCCTGGGCACAGACCAAGCTCCTCCATGACTCAGAGCCCTGTTATTTCAGCAAGGTCAGTGGGAGTTAGCCTGAACTCACAGTCAAGAAGCATTTGGTCCAACTTTTTTTTAAAGGCATTGAGTTTTCTTCTGCCTCTGCCTAAGTTTCAATTAAAGGCATAGTAAAATTGAGGGAGTGGAACTGAGCGGGGTATTTATGCTGATCCCCCAGCTGCCCCTGCCTGTGGCATGCTCTGCATCACCCAAGCTGGGGAGGGAAAAGCTTTCAAGGAAGAAAATGCAGCAGCACCACTTAAAAGCCAGGTAACCCCATAAGGCACATATTTCTGTAATTTTACCTTGACAAGGAAAAAAATTAGAAAATCTTTTGTTCCTCACTGGTTATGTTGTCTAGCAACAAAGCAGCTCTCTGTTTGGGCTGAGACCTGTGTCTCAGCTATGTTTTGGCACAGCTACAAAATTCAGACACAGTTTTTTCCCAACAGAAGAAGGCATTAAGGACTTGAGAGAGAAGGCAGAAGACAGCTATTCATTCTTAGGTAAAAATCTGAACAGACATTTTCAAAAAGAAAAGGATTTTCCAGTGCTCAGTTCTCATGGATGAGCAGAGAAGCTTCAGAATTAATTTTTCTGTGAGAGCTTTCCCTGTTTCTGTTATTAACATATATCTATATATATGCAGCTAGATAAACAGTTAGGAAGATATCTAGGTCCTTTCAGCAGCACAGAGCAATAATCCAACTAGTTTTTGGCATTAAGCAACCTTAAGACCCTGATACCTTAGCTTAGTAAATCTGTTTGCTTGGCTCAAGAATTTCTAATAAATACTGTGCCTCCTTCATGATTGTGCCTCTGAGAAGTGCAGCTATGTTGGCACGAGGTTGCAAGAGGCTTGGAGTATAGGTGGAACAAGTGGATGAAGGTGGCCTTGTTTTACCAGCGCAAGCCCTCTCGTGAATGCAGCTTCACTGGTACAAAGCTTCTTTAAACTGAGGCAACGGTACCCATTTTAGAAGGATCAGCCTGGTCAATGCAACAAAGCACTGCCGAAACGCTCTGGAGTAAGGACACTCTCTGACACCTGAGGAAGCTTCAGCAGCCAGAGCGTGGTGGCTTAGTAGAGTACAGGAGCCACAACGTGCGCAGAGCGGGGCAGGAAGACTGTCGCTACCCAAAGCTAAAAATCCTCTGCTTTTGAAAATCAGCACCAGCAAAGTGTTGCAGGACACTCAGAACATGGCATAAGAAAAGCAATTCTTATTGAGAAGAGTGTCTGTCGTGGTTTAACCCGGCAGGCAGCCAAATACCATGCAGCTGCTCGCTCACTCACACACACACACCCCCCAGGGACCCCCCCAAGTGGGACGGGGAGAGAATCGCAAGGGTAAGAGTGAGAAAAACTCGTGGGTTGAGATAAGACAGTTTAACAGAACAGAAAAGGAAGGAAAATAATAATAAAGATAGAATATACAAAATGAGTGATGCACAATGCAATTGCTCACCACCCGCTGACCAATAACCAAGTAGCGATCACTACTTCCTGGATCATGCCTCTTATTTATATACTGAGCATGACGTCATTGGTATGTAATACCCCATTGGCCAGCTGTGCCGGCTATGCTCCCTCCCAGCCTCTGAAGAGTCCTTGACTAGCAGGGTACTTAGTAACAACTGAAAACATCACTGTGTTATCAACATCCTTCTCATACTAAATCCAAAACACAAAATTTAACTCTATCCCAGCCGAAACCAGGACAGTTTCTCAGAGTTTTCAAATCCATGTGCTTTGTCTTTGATGCCCACTGCCTGGAGCAAACCTGACTTTTATTTTACCAATTAAAACTTGTTAAACTTGCACTTACCTTCCTTATACTTTTCTATTGCGAGCAATTTAAAGAGCCCTGATGAGTCCCATACACTATTTTCTATTTTACTATGATACTTCTAATCTCTGAACAGCTTGGTAACTCACATGGTAACTCACAATATCATTAGAAACTGGAGGAACTTTTGGATGCAAACTTCAGTATTTAAAATACTACAGTTTGGGAAAAAAAAAAGTGTCATGTAATAGGTTGGTGAACCTTTCATTTGCCTTTTAGAGTGGAAATCAAATCAAGTTCCGACCTTGTGAAGTCATTGAATGTACCCTATGAAATTTTTACTATGAGGGCAGAAATATGAAATGCCTGCACTCTGGCTTGGGCACATTAAATTGTAACAATAAGACTCAAACGTTTATTTCATGAAATGGAGAAATCAGGAGGAGGATGATAACCTGGGTATACAGTATACCTTTCGCTAAAGCCACTAAAACTTGTTTTGATACTACTTTCTATTTATATTGTTTGTAGTGCAACACATTGATAAAGATGATGCCTATTTTGTTATACTCGTAGGAGACAACATTTTTCATATGCTGAGCAGCTGCTTGAATGGATTTGCGGTCTACAAATCGCTGATTTATGCAACAAGATGCTAAAAAAACGTACGCCTAAGCGAACATGTTTCTGGAAGAAGGCTATGCTTATTCCAGAGCATTTTCACAGCACTTTGTTGCAGAGACTGGGTTGATTTCTCTACAATGAACACTTGCCTCAGTTGCCTCAGTTTAAAGTTTATTTAAAGTTTTAAATGTGGAAATCCTGTTTTCTTCATGACATTCCTGGTCACTGATCTCCAAAGGTAACATCACAGCCAGGATATGATCAATGAATACTAGAATTCATAACACTTATATGACACAGTAGAAGTCCTTTTTTATTGTGTTAGTAAAACAAATATTAAAGTAAATTTAGCTGCCTTCTAATAGCATTGTTATCAGTGGATTCAAAATGAGATTATTAAGGGAAGGTTTACCCAAAAGACAGAATGACTAGAGTGCAGTATGCCAGGAGAACTAGCATGCTGAGCAACATAAGTACTCCCCTGGCTTACTTTTAAATAACACTCCATAGCATGACACACAGCCACAGTTGACCACAAAATTCACACATGGTATCTCATTTTGTGTTCAGTTTCAAGATAAAGTTTGTAGTCTTAATTCATTCCATACTTCAGATTTTTAATTGTTCTGGCAGCTTACATAGTAAACAAAAAATCTAACACTGACATGTACAAATTTGTATTTATAAGGGAATTTAGACTCATCCGCTTGCCTGCAAGCCTCATTACTGATACCCTTTTCAGCAGTGTTATTAGAACTACTGAGCACTTCAAACAAGATCAGAATCTGTTTGCACTAGGTATTTCACACATGAGAGTGAAGTCCCTGCACTGATGAGCTTAAAATATGTGGATTTTTAAAGTACAAAAATAATGTAATTTAGTGATTTATTATTAATGTTACCCCTATGCTTTTTTTTCTTTTTAAATTAGTATTAGCACTGGAAGTAAGAAAGGCATCTATTTTTAAGGGATTCATAATGAGGTCATGCCAACTTCAAGAACTAACTGCAGGGTTCCCACGTGGAAAAGTGCGACGAGTCTGGAGCTGTGTTCGTGTGCTTCATGCAAACCAGAAGCGCGGCCCAGCGGAAACCAATAAGGTCGCGCCTACGGGGCTGATGCAGATGTATCCAAGCTTGCTCTAAAGTAGGCCAGGGTTCGCCCAGGCTCTAAACTTTGTCCAAGAACCAGGGTAAATCTTCAAGCAGTTCATCTGTTCCAGCGAGAGAAAACACAATGCCAGATTCATAGCAGAGAGGAGAAAGCAAGACTCTCTGTAGCTTAGCAGTTAGGGCACAGAGCTCAGAAAGAAAATCCTGGATGACAGTCCTTGCCTCACAGGCTATTTCTGTTTTCTCCAGCGACTGTTCCTGCTCTTTCTCACCTGCTGACACTTATTTGTGACTACTAACTTGCTGTATGAAAAAAAACAATTTATTGTGAAGAGTCCTGATCCTGTTGACATGTATTGTATGTGCTCTGAGACACCGTCCTGGATCAAGACTCTCATGGGACTTTGAAACAGGAAGGTCTTGTTTGGTCAGACCTACACATCTACTAGATGTTGACCTTCTCAAGCGTGTGATCATATATCCTTCAGCAAAGGTGCAATAAATTATCTTGCACGCAACCAAGACTAAGAGCAGCCCACCACCAGCAGCCGCCAGGGAGTAGCTAGCTTTAAATCTACACACCCCAGCTTGTATTTTAGTAATGTGCTCACCCATATCCTCAGGTCTGAAGGTCTCCTCACCATGACAACAACATATACAATAACCTGTATTACTCAAGTGTCTTTGTTACATCAATAGGGTCAAAAAGTAGTTCTGCAGAATCACCTAAAAATAAAACAAGGTTTTCTCATTCTAATCCCAGAAGCTGTGACTGCTCAAATACCAACTTCTGTTTATTATTCACAAACTGCTTGTCCTCCTCAGACTGATGCAGAATGTTACTCATTGCAATGCTACTCTGAAAATGAATCCAAATAAATGCAAGTTGGGAATCCATTCAGTTTATAAATGAAAGGACACATTTCCTTGTTTCCAGTTACCAGTCCACCACCCTGCAGGCTTCTAAGCAGCAGGCTAAAAGCTCTTATTTCATGTCCACACTCAAAACCTATGAAGACAATACACCTATCATGCTCTTACGGACACCCCTACAAGCCATGTTAAGACTAGATGAGTGACAATAAAAGCATCAACTGGCTTCTGAAATCTGTGATATGACAACTGAATGTGACAGGAGAATGTTCTTTCCTTATTTTCAAGAAGTCATTTAGGAAAGCACTCCCCTTGCTTGGCTTACCTTTTTCTCTCTAACCACCCCCTCCTAGACCTTGAAGCAGTTTCCAGAACACATTCTGTTTAAAGACACATTTTCCCACAGCTGACAGGTAAAAACCTTGCCGTTTCAAACAAGGCTGCATTTATCCAGGACCTAAGTAGGTGGAACTCCAGAGACACCATGGAACGCTCTCACCCTGCAATAGGATCAGTCAATCAGCTTTATCCATAGACCGCGATCTATGGAAAAAGGCAAGATTTCTGTGGTAACTGCGCTACTGGGTACCACTCCTGGACTCTGGCGGCTGCACAAGTTCTGTGGTGTTCTGTCTGGAGATACCAAAAACGCTTCCCTAAGGTTTTCCTGTGCGTAACTCTTCCTGCCTGACAGTGCTACTTTCCTCTTGCTGAAGAGAACTGACAGCTTGTGGCAGTACGCTATCTGCCTACATGCAGTAAACTGTAAGACATAGGCACAGAAATTATACTACACAGGATAAAAGTCAAAATCTGTTCCTTATACATGAGATTCTGCAGTGCAATTGAGTCCATTCCCAGCCCTGTTTTAGCAGCCATCAATAGAGACCAGTGGTTGCATTGTATGTCCCCGGTTTTAGAAAACTGGCAAAAACATCAAGGATTGTTTTATGCACACTCTTACATGTAAGAAGATTAAGAGCAAGTCTAACTCGTTTTCAGAAAGAACAGAAAATCCACCATTAATCATCTACTGAGATCCAATGTTCCAACATTTCTCATGACCTCATGTGATTGTCTGCCCGCCTACTTATGAGCCAGGTCATTCAAAACTTGAAATATTTCAACACATAATGAATTAATCATGAGAAGGAATGTAATGTAATATGAAAGTAAAATGAAGAAAGTAAAATCCAAATACCTGATCCATCAGTTACTAGCTTCACCTCAGATCTGGCCAGGAGTTAGAGCTAAGCATACAGGAATATGAGCTTCCTTCCCCTCCCTGTTCCTTCTGTATTGTTTCTGAAATCCTTTTCTATATTCAGGAGAAAATGCTGTAATACTATTAATGTCCTACATGTTTTGTATGGTATTTCGATACAGCTCATTCATTCTCACTGGGTTTTGGTTAATAATTTTCACGGGCCACCTTGCAGAAAATACAGCAAGTTTTGCTCAAAACAGCCAAGAATTTATAAGCATTCATTTACCCTCAGCAGTCACACATTCAGAAAAATCAATAGCGCCTTCCCATTTTTTTGCCTCTGAAGAAAGCTATACTAGGACTTAAAATTTGTGATCAGCTTCCATTTGCCTAGCTTTTACCCCCTTGCCTGTTCCTCTCGAGCATTCTGCAAAATCCTGACTGCAGCACAGCATTCAGCATGACAGAAAGGCGTTAGACCACTGTGCCAAAGCAAGCGAGCCAGAGAAAGGGACAGCGTACTATTTTTACTCATCATAGCAGAGGGAGCAAGTGAACAAGTTGTGCTGGCTTTACTCTGCAGACACCAAGAGGAAGCCAAAGCCATCTCCATTTAAGAGAGCTCTCTGCCACTATTGCATTCTTGAGAACAACAGAGGAGAGGCAAATGAAGGCCAAAAATGCAATGCCCAAATAATTTATTTCAGCATACAAAGGCAGTATAAACATTGTGAAGTTGCACAAGTAAACAACATAAGACGACATCTGATTTAAAGCATCGAATACCAAAAACAGCCTCTCCAAACAAAAATGAGTATCAAAGCTAATTGCCAGACAATTAGAGCAAGTACCTTCAGATCGGATCTGGTGACAAAGAATTTTGTTCTGAGAAGAAAGCAGACACTCCATTCTTTTCTTTTTGCTGTCAGACCATAAAAACATTGATTATCCTTAATTAATTTGACTAGTTTTTCAACAGCATAATCCATTCACTCCTCACCACACCCATATACCTTTTCTCTTCTTCTCATATTCACAATCAAAAGCTAAAGTCACATAAAAACTCCTGTATGACCCCCTATGGAAAGCAGCTCTAAACTTAGGTTATTAAAAAGGAAAATTATAAGCCTGATATTTTTTGAGTTTACAAATTTATCAGTTTACATTTAAAAACCTGAAACAGCCACGTCCACCTCTGAGAAAAAACATCAGCGCTGGTGGAAGGGAATATGAACAAACCAACCACAGGGAACAAGCTATGTGCATCCACGTTAGCACTTTAACTTGTATCAGTTTTTGAAGCATTGCCTGCTCGTCTCCACTCACTGCACTTTTGGCTCCCATTGTGGAAAATCCCTGCCCATGCCAGCTGACTGCTTCTAGATGGAGCTAAGCTTGCATGGGTGCTCCAGGATATTGCTCCAGCCCCCAATGAACATTCAGTATACAATACTAAACTCCCAAAACATACACAGCATGGAAAAAAGGCTTTATACAAGAAGTGGTTTGCCTTATGGATCCACTTTGATTGCACTACCCTGTCTGCTGATGTGGACATAATTATGCCAGTCTGAAATTCTTGCAAAAAAAGATATGAAAGGTTAAGCTCTCTAAAGTTGTTGGGTTGGGGTTTTTTGCCTCACCCAGACATGTGAATTTAAATGTTACTTTAAAAACAAACAGAAAATTCAGTACTTCAGACTTGATTTGAGTCTAAATACCAAATCGAAGTTAATATAACCTTTTTAAAGATTATCTGTAGAAAGTCAATAAAGCCTAAATTTTTTAAACTCTTCTTCAGTGTGGTGAAGCAAAGCTAGGGCAAGAACAGGACAAAATAAGTTAGTGCTAGACACAATCCCAAACACTGCCATTTATACTGCAGGTTAAAATTTCCAAGGTAAAGAAGTTGATGGGATCTACGGTGAGTGCACATGTGCCTGTATCTGTAAACCAAGTCCAACAGAACACATGAATACAAATGTAAGATTCTAAACACTTTCACAGTTGAAGCTGCACGAGATCTCCTTATTTGCTATAACAGTAAAGGAATTCCCACAACAAGGAATTCTTAAAGGATTCCTGCATTGACATATTCCTACATATGCACAAGACAATCTGCTTAGTTCACAGCACTTCCCCTCCCCATGTTTGTTTTTGTTTGTTTTTTTTTTTTTTTTTTTTTTTTTTTAAAGCTGGTGTTTACAGTGTGTTATCTTTCAATTTGATTTGTCACGGGGCCTAAACCGCATGCATCTTCCCTGGTGCTACCAAGAAGCAGCCCAAGGAATAGTGTTTCAAGTCCTGACACATGATAGGAAGGAAGAGCTTGCAGGGCCAAACCACTGTTGAATCATTAGTTGGTGCTGAGGTTATGCCAATGAAAACATTTATCTGTGCTAACTGCTCCACAGCATGCTTTTCCCACTTTCATATGTGACTTCCCTGCATAAGGAAAGTATCTTGACTGTCAGGATGCACCATCAAACAGGTACTACTGAGAAGTGTCCCTTGATGGTTGGACTCAACGATCTCAGAGGTCTTTTCCAACCTTAATGATTCTATAATATGCAACAGCATCCCTTCCAAGACCTTCAAAAAAGTTTGAAGAGAATGTATTCAAGCCAGCAAGAGTAAGCAATTAAACTTTTATTCATGATCATTTACATATGACTAAAAATGTTCACCACAAAATGCAAACTTTCAGTTATCTTGTATTTAGCAGTGAAAAGTTATCTCCTTTGTAGTAAAGCACCAAGGAGCACATCTCAGAACAGTCAGAAACAGATTCCATGTATCAGTTTTTCCCCCACAATGTACATGATGAAGTTAAAGATTATAAAAGTCTAAAAATTCCAGAAAAAATTCCAGAGTCACCTGAGTGCTTGGCAGGAACAGTATTATTTAGTAGCAGTTACATTAAGTGTAGTGGAATTTATACAGCACTTTTTTCTGCCTTTTTCTCACAAAACTGAGGCAGACCTAATTGGGCCAAACATCGGGTTTCATATTTCGCCCGAGTTTTTCAATGGGAGCCAAACAGAATAGTTTGCTAGTAGGAGCACCTACAACAACTGTAAGAGCAGATGTCAAGAGGAAAGGGGGGTGGGGGCAGAAATCAGCTCATTATAGCCTGATTGGTAGGGCCCAACTGCTTACAGGCACCTATACTCACTACCCCACTCAGCTTTTTCCATTACATTTAATTAGCATTTCACTCAAAGACACTAGATTTAAGAAGACAACATGATTTTTTAAGTGAAGTGAAGTTGTGTACATAGACAAATACATGTACACAGTTTTGGTAGTCATTTAAAGCTGTAAAATTTATATGTAAAGAAGAGTCCTATGGACCCCATTACAGATTAAAGAGAAATAACCAGAATCAGAATGTTACATACAAAACAATATTCTAACACTGAAACCAATACAGTTATCAAATAATTCATTAGAGAATAAAATTGTTATACAAAAAGAGAAATGCTGCTTTTTTATCACTTCTGAACAGCAAATAAGAAGGCAACATTAAGAAAAGTGCACAGCAGAAAAAAATTGTTCAGTTTTCTGAAAAAGTTGGATTTTTCTTTAGACATCAGGCTTTTGTCTGGAAACATATTGAGTTAGGATTGCTTATATTCTCTCCGAGATCAGTCTCTTCTTGCATTAGTTCTCAGTAAGGCGCTTACTCTGACATGTAGGAACGATACATCAGGGCCACAATGATTGCTGCTATTGCCGGGATCACCCAGTTGGACCACGAACTAGAAAGAAGTTTTTTGAAACAGCAGTTTAGGAATTGACAACCAGCAAGTTTAAAATAAAAAAAGTCATTGCTTAAAAAAGTCTTTCGTCCCTGCCCCAACAAATAGTTCAAACTTAGGGCAGCAGAACACCTGGGCTGGCCAGTAATCCTCTAGTCAAGTAAAAAAGCTTGTACTGTTACGGCTTTGTACTAGAGCTTACAAGAAGTTTGCTTACTAGAGAAGAGTAAGACTCTAGACACGTTTAAAGTCACGGCGTGCTGACCAGAATACTATTCATTCAAAAGCCATTTAAGTAGCAGCATCACATGACACTTTCAAGACACCCAAGCTTCCTACTCAGAGGGGCATGGAACAGTCCTCTGAGGTTTCAGCAGTAGGCACCTGTCAGCAGGATATAACTTTATGAAGTTTAATTCAGTGGTGTTCCAAAGTGTTCTTCCCCGCCCCCCCAATTCCAACAGATTTTCCTCCTTATAGACACAATCCTCTTATTTCCCTTAGATGAAACAGTTGTAGCAAGTTTTAAAAGTGAAGTGTCCATATCAGAAAAAAAGTCAGCAATGGCACCAAGTATCTTCTATTCACCTGATAGCCTCCAGAAATGAAGGCTTGTGCAGCATAAACCATTTGGTAGAGATTGATTCATATCAATGTGAGAAAAAAATTTAGACAGTAAGCTAACATGCTTGTAAAGTGGTACACAGATGCCAACTTGGACTTAATCTAGAACAGAAATTGTCATGCACCATCCTCTGACATCTAAGCTTCCATTAGATAAAACTATCAGCTTTTTAAGCTTCAGAAACACAATCATGAGGAACTTCAAGTTTGACATCAGGTGTCATACTATACCTGGAATTAGACTGAACAGTGGTAATAAGAGTTTCCTGGAAAGCAAAGCATAAAAAGATATTTACATCAGGCAGACATCCCTCTCCATCTTAACTAGCCCCTCAACTTCAAGACTCATTAAGTGGAACTAATTTAAAAACAACTCAGTGCATTACATTTGGAAAGCATTTTCTCAGAATTCCTGTAACAAATTGTTGTATTAGAAGCTAGCTAGCAGCAGTTTCTGTAGTCAACATTGCATCAAAACTTATTAAAAAAAATATTAAAAAAAAAACTTGCTGCAAGTTTTCCATGAGGCTAACTTCAACCTCAGGTTACATTTGAGAAGTTTTAGTCACCTAAAAGAGAAAGATCCTTTATTTGCCTAAAATCTAATTGAAAAGACTCTGAATTAATACACAAATATTTCCTATATGGAACCTACATGAAGCAAGCTACTAATTTACGTCCACAAGGCTTATTAAACTCATTTTTTTAGTGTAGTGTCACACATTACATAAGAATCAGTCAAATTATTATAGTTGGTTGATTTGGACTTCTTGTTCAGTTTCTATAGGAAAAGCAGCACTACAAGATCAAATCCCAGTTGGGTTCATGTGCACAATTTATACAAAGACTTATTAATTTGAATACTACTAATTGTGCATGGCCTTAAGTGCATTTAAAAGATCCAAGCATTAAAACTGCACTTAAATTTAGTGGTACAAGATCCATCACTGAGAAATGAATTGCTTCAGTATCAGAATATTTGCAATACATTCAAAGAGCAAAAGATTCCTAACATCCTCTCACAGGTTCAAACAGGCTACTTTTTCAAGCACCAAAATCACAGGTTTACATGTGACAAATACCATGTTTAAAAGACTAAGACTCAGTGATTACATCTATATTGGTTTTGTGAAAACCTCCACGAAAAACTAATCCCAAAGCCAAAAAGTATGGAACAGCTTGTGCCTACATTATCAAGGCTAAAACCTTCTACAACAGACTTGCCACTTCCAGGGCCAGGGGATGGTTCCCCCCCACACCAAGACAGTAAGAAGAACATGACCCAGCTCATCAAAAACCTGTTTTTAAACAGTATGACACTGGACATGTACACTGAGGGTACTTTAAATACAGTGCAAGGATGAGAAGGACATTTGAAAGCACAAGGCATTCTGACAGCTCCTAGAGAGCCAGGGCACACAGAGCCTAACCTGTCACATTACACACCCAGAGTGCAATGCAAAGTGAAACTGTCTTATCAGCTACGCCCACATATCCTACTGAAGGAAAGTGCTCCGGCTTCCTTCTGGAATGATGGAAACCACACGTGTAGTGTAGATAACTATGACCAGCAATAAAACAAGGGAATAAGACAAAAAGCAGTGTGGTAAAACATCATTGGGACCTTAACTACCAACTGACCACGCTTTGGCCAAACTAATATTCTAAGTACTTCAGTTTAGTAAGTTCGTGTGAGCTTAGAGGACTGTATTACTACAACTTGCACTGGGCACTGTTTCTCAGTTGCACTTATGGTTGTTGCTCTTACAGCTTAAGCGTAAATTGCCCTGAATTTCAAAAGAAATCTGAATAGCAGATGTTATTCTTGGTGGGAAGAAACTCTGAATTCCAGTCACCACTCAATTTCTTATTTTTATTAGTATACTAGTTCCAGTCCTTAATTAATAATAAAACTAATAATTGCTATAGCAAACATTTCAGTGTGTGTATATATATATGGTTTTTTTTTTTACTTTCTTTCCTTTAACTTATTCATATTATTGGAAGATCTTACAAAAGTGATTGTTTCTTAGAAGTAATCTCTTAAACAGGAAGAGTAAGTTCTATTCCTACTATACTTCATTTAATCTTCAACTATTTCCTAAGTGCACTGCTGTACTGTTAAGCCAGCCCTGAGCAAGCATCCTCTACACACGCAGCAGCAGCAACTGTGCAAATTAATCCATGATGCACTTGCTCCTTTAAGGGACATCTGAATTTCATGAGTTTGATAGTTTATTCTATTAAAGATAGGGGGGGAAAAAAAGAAAAATAAGTACAATACTGCATTGACAGGACACTCAGCAAAATCTACTGAAAGTCAGGAAGCAAACAGTATTTTTACCTTGAAAAGGGTTCATATTTGCAAATTAACTGATCTATAATACAGCAATCAAATGCCTCTATATTCTGTATCTACTAGTGTTACCACATTTTTCCCCACAAACACATATTAGTTTAATCCACTCTGTCTATAAACTAATTTTTTTCTTAAACTGAATACTAGAAAACCATCAACTGATTCTAGACTCACCTTTTTGCTATAGTGTAATGCCATCACACTTAGTAACCTCTTGGTTCGAAACCACACAAATTAAAGAACAGAACAGCTAACAAGAAGAGTAAGTTGAAGCCAGATCAACAGGTTTAAGAGATTTATGACCTGAAACACTACACTTAAATCAAGCCGAATTATTTTTGCCTCTGGGGGTATACCATTTACAGAGAGACACCGTTCCTAATGCCTAAAATAAACAATGTGGTATTTCAAGAAAAACACTTACTGTTGGTTTCTGAAGCTTCCCTCTATCATCCTGCAAGAAAACAAGCAAAAAAACCCATTTAGACAAAAACCCAAAGCATTCAAATAACATTTCTCATTAAATTCAGTCTGCAATTCTATTCTGTTAATATGTACCTATTTTTACCCAGGAAACAGACTTGCAAAAGAGCAGGTATCAGTGTATGATTCTGAGCTACCATAAACAAGATCACTTCCTTAAAATAATACTCCCCAGTATACAATAAAGAAGTGAAAGCTGAGCCTCCAACATACTACTTCAGTTCTTGTGTCCATGGGGTTTTTTTGCATTTCCTTTGTCTCTAAACAGTACACATAACCTTAGTTCATACACTGATTACAATCATACTAGTTTACTTCTACCTAGTCTACTCATATTGTCGGGTAAAGTCATCTAACTAGTTTCGGTCCAACATCCAGTACAAAGGTCCCAAATTTTATGGATCCTTCATAAACTCATGAAGTTTTACTTGAAATAGTCACATTCATTACAAAAAAGCCCAACAGTATATAATCCTGATAGTGCTGTATTTGTACATCCCACTATCCAGCTGTTTGATACCAAATGAAAACAGGCACTTGTCAAACAAGGAAGAACTGGACTGGTAGCCAGGTTAAGAACAACTTTACTGGCATCAACTGCCATCTGAAATAGATAAGCCTGCAAGTTTACAAATGTGCATCAGAGCTGAATTATTTCGTATTAGGAGAAGCTATACTTAATATTTATCAAGAGAGGACCTAAGACAGATACAAGATCAGGAACCTTACTGTGAAATATGCTACTCAAGACAGAGATATTTATCCCGAATGCAAGACAGAACATACTCAAAACAGAAAAATGAGAAAAGGCAGGGATGGGCAGCAGAGTAGAGTAGATGGGCACACTAGCAGCCCAAGTCTCCAACAAGTTGTTTTTAACTATTAAGATGCAGGAGAGGGTGCAGCCTAACTGAAGGAAGCCAAGGCAGCAGCTCTATAGCTAGAAATAAAGCCTTCAAAGCTTGAGGCAGCAGAAAGGTGCTTGTTTAAAGTACAAGAAATGGTAAGGACAGTATAGAAAAGAGGAAGTGACACACGATCCAGTGGGAACTGATCATAAAAAAAACCTGACAACTTCAAGTAGGGAACATGGATACAGCACAAAACAGGGGANGGAAGGGGGGACATGCGGAGTGATGGCGTTTGTCTTCTCAAGTAACTGTTAGGCCTCATGGAGCCCTGCTTTCCTGGAGGTGGCTGAACACCTGCCTGCTGATGGGAAGCAGTGAAGGAATTCCTTGTTTTGCTTTGCTTGCGTGCACGGCTTTTGCTTTACCCATTACACTGTCTTTATCTCATGAGTTTTCTCACTTTTACTCTTCTGATTCTCTCCCCCATCGCAACACGGGAGAGTAAGCGAGCGGCTGTGTGGGCTTTAGTTGCCGGCTGTTGTTAAACCTGGCAACCTTCAAGAGCCCTTTCCAAAAGAAGTTATTGCATGATTATCTAGTAAGCCAGCTACTTTGGAATGGCTTAAGCAAACTGAAAGCTCATACAAGAGACTAGAATAGCAATTTGGTTTTAGCAGACTATGGAATCCCACACTGCTGATAAAACCATTAAGATGTAGAGAAGTATCTCCTAATACCTCAGCCCATCACCATTCCTTTAACCTAAATCCCTGCTCTCCATTGACTTTTATTCTTCCCCAGAACACACTTTTGGGACCACAGGCAGTTCCACATTTCCATCTATCAGTAACTCTGTCTGTACGTGCTGCAAGATATATCACATCTTCTAGTTCAGTGAATTTTCTCAGCTTCAAGTTACTCATTCATACAACAGATAAGTAACATACCATAAAAATTCACCACTCAACTTTTAAGTAGGAAACTACTACATAAACACCAGGAATTATTAAGTAAGCAAGATGAAAGCACTTCAGTACTACTGCCTTGGATTAATGCAACCAGGAAATAACTTCTAACACTTTACAGTGACAGAGGAAATAAGGTTTTGGAGCCTCAATTCCATTTTTAACGCCTCTGACTATAGGATCTAAAATGATGAAAACAGGCAAAACTTCTATTGTTTAGGGTCACCTTGCCTGGAATATAGCTGAACAGAAAGGTTATGCTTAGACAGTAGATTAAAGAAATGGCATAAACATTTCTGCTTGTCTCGACAATTCAGGTTAGCATTTACTTCAAATCTACCATATTAACCTCCTATCAATCATTCTCTTCCAAGAAAAATAAGACTGGTTCATACAGATCAGGAAGACGCTATTGCTACCAGTTTCCAGCAGTACCAGAACTGCAAAACTTGAACCTTTGCATTAAAGGCAGACATTCATTTTAACAGATTGAGAAGGTTGCTTTTTTAGAAAAAACATAACAACCCAACACTTTTTTTTAAAGAGCCAAGATACCACAGCTAGAAGGGTAAGGGATCCCTACCATGACTAAGCAAAAGCAAGACTAAGCAATTGATAGAGAGATTAGGCACAGCAGCTGAGCCAAAAAAGGTTAAAAGAGTGCATGCAGAGTAAAGATTATGCAAGCATACATGCAAATATGGCATGCTCACCAAAATCCTGCCCTTGAATCCATTCTGATAAGTATTCAGGGAAAGGACTGGAAAAAAGTTGAGGGATCACTGAAGTTCAGTGCCTTGAAATGTATAGTACATTTAAGAAGCTGAACTTGGATCTAACAAGCTTTCCCACATATTGCCACAACTAAGTCTTCAAAGTATTCCTTCAGCAAGGTGAGGTTTGGGGGTTTGGTTTTGGGTTTTTTTTNAGGGCATCAAACTAGAAGTAAGATGCTTACAGTAGCCGTTTTCTAATCATACATATGAAAAGCCAGGATTGTACCTTTAGATCCAGATGGAAGCTTGGCATATATTTACAATGATGGAAGAATGAAAGCAGCTGTTAGTAATCACTCTGCATACTGACATAAGAAAAGATCTAGACATTCTGACATATCACCTTCAAGGGTTATAGAGTCTCATTATAAAGCTCACAGGGTACACCAGAAATGGCATGATTCCATATTCACTTTATTCAAGAACTAGGCTGTAAAATATTTCAAAGCAGCAAACTTTTAGATGTGACCATCCTTATGCTACACTAATCAAATCCCTTCACATTGGCAGAACCTATCTCCAGTCCAGGTCCATCCACAAATAGCTGCAGGGCTGGCATCCAATGAAACTAGCAGCTCTCCTTTATTTTGAAGTAAGTTACCAGAGAAATAACTAGATGCAAAAACACTATAGTAAACAGCAAGTACTCACCGGATGAAGTTCCCCAACAATAAACGTTTCTGACAGTGTCCTTGCATCTGTGGAATGGCCAACATCTTCAAAGTTCTCAGTAGCATCTCCTCCAGCTTGCTCCCTGAGGACCTCTTCACCACCCGGGTGCTGCAATTTTTAATGAGTTTGAATGTCCACATTCTAAAAAAATGGAAATTCTTCATTTCTACATTTCTAAAAATAAAAAAATTGTCCTTGCAAAATCAGCCGCTAGACTTCTTAGAGCAAACATAAGCCTCTCTGAATAACTAGAGAGCTTTATGTACTTTCTGAAGCCAAAACCAAGGAAGCTAAATTTCTATTCCATCAGCAACAGAGCAGTAAGAGGCATTACCCCAAACAACTAAAGCATTTAGAATATTATGGGAATCAGTCAGTCTTTTAATCAGTCCAACTATTATCTAAAGTTACATTCCATGTTTTCACTTCTGCAGGAAATATTTTTATCCAAACAACACTTTATACAGCAAAAGGATAAAAGCTGAAAGGTCTAAGTTGTAGCAAGAACATTCCAGGGAGATAAAACAAAAAAGCTGTTCACAAGAGCAATCAAGCACTGAAACTAGTTGGCAGGAGAGCATGCAGAATCTCCATCCTTTCAGGTTGCCTAGACAAGGCACTAAGGAATCTCACCTTCAAGTTAATCCTAGTTTGAGATGGGGGTTCGACCAGATAACTTTTGTGTTGGTTTTGGCTGGGATAGAGTTAATTTTCCTTCTAGTAGCTAATACGGGGCTATGTTTTGGATTTGTGCTGAAAACAGTGTTGATAACACAGGGATGTCAGTTACTGCTGAGCAGTGCTTACACAGAGTCAAGGCCTTTTCTGCTCCTCACCCCACCCCACCCGCAAGGAGGCTGGGGGTGCACAAGGAGTTGGGAGGGGACACAGCTGGGACAGCTGACCCCAACTGACCAAAGGGATATTCCGTACCATATGGCGTCATGCTCAGCATATAAAGCTGGGGGAAGAAGAAGGAAGGGGGGACATGCGGAGTGATGGCGTTTGTCTTCTCAAGTAACTGTTAGGCCTCATGGAGCCCTGCTTTCCTGGAGGTGGCTGAACACCTGCCTGCTGATGGGAAGCAGTGAAGGAATTCCTTGTTTTGCTTTGCTTGCGTGCACGGCTTTTGCTTTACCCATTACACTGTCTTTATCTCATGAGTTTTCTCACTTTTACTCTTCTGATTCTCTCCCCCATCGCAACACGGGAGAGTAAGCGAGCGGCTGTGTGGGCTTTAGTTGCCGGCTGTTGTTAAACCTGGCAACCTTCAAGAGCCCTTTCCAAAAGAAGTTATTGCATGATTATCTAGTAAGCCAGCTACTTTGGAATGGCTTAAGCAAACTGAAAGCTCATACAAGAGACTAGAATAGCNACTGGTTCATACAGATCAGGAAGACGCTATTGCTACCAGTTTCCAGCAGTACCAGAACTGCAAAACTTGAACCTTTGCATTAAAGGCAGACATTCATTTTAACAGATTGAGAAGGTTGCTTTTTTAGAAAAAACATAACAACCCAACACTTTTTTTTAAAGAGCCAAGATACCACAGCTAGAAGGGTAAGGGATCCCTACCATGACTAAGCAAAAGCAAGACTAAGCAATTGATAGAGAGATTAGGCACAGCAGCTGAGCCAAAAAAGGTTAAAAGAGTGCATGCAGAGTAAAGATTATGCAAGCATACATGCAAATATGGCATGCTCACCAAAATCCTGCCCTTGAATCCATTCTGATAAGTATTCAGGGAAAGGACTGGAAAAAAGTTGAGGGATCACTGAAGTTCAGTGCCTTGAAATGTATAGTACATTTAAGAAGCTGAACTTGGATCTAACAAGCTTTCCCACATATTGCCACAACTAAGTCTTCAAAGTATTCCTTCAGCAAGGTGAGGTTTGGGGGTTTGGTTTTGGGTTTTTTTTTGGTTTTTGGTTTTTTTTAATACCATCTTACAGAATTGCACTCCCCAAAATAGAAAAATATATGTAGCATATTCAGCAGAAAAGGCAGCAAAACTCCTTGGAAAACATGCTTAACAAACAAGACATCAACAAGTAGCAAAAGGCATCAAAGCTAAACTACCCACAGAGCACTAGTACCATGAGTAGCATGTACACTCATACTCATGCATTGCAATGAACCCAAACCCTACTCATACAAGTAACACTAGCTACTCCAGCAAGTTGTCAAGATCACATGGTTTACACTAGTTCCCCCCAAAAATTCACCAACCAGCCAAAGAAGTGGATACCCACCGGTATAACTGCATCTACATTAAAACTAATTTCACAGAGTACTTTAGCAAACTACCTGCAGGTTGCTGACTACAGAATGATCATGTATGAATTTGTTCCCAAATCCCTCCCTTGTGCCACTACAAAGCAATCATGTAGCTATATGGGCACCTTCACTGAGGCACTCCAGCTTTTCTCTGTAGGATTAGTTTTTGGTCTAATTAGTAACTGATCCCTCTGTTTACAAAACCACAATATTAGCATTACCACAGTGACTGTGACCAACCCTCTCAGTGCTATCACACATCAGCTGAAGGGGACAAACTCACCCTTGACCTCTGCTACCATAGCTGGACAACTGGTAGTATTTTTCCTCACATCAGCCAGACTAAGTGTGCTGGTTTTGGCTGGGATAGAGTTAATTTTCTTCATAGTAGCTAATACGGGGCTATGTTTTGGATTTGTGCTGAAAACAGTGTTGATAACACAGGGATGTCAGTTACTGCTGAGCAGTGCTTACACAGAGTCAAGGCCTTTTCTGCTCCTCACCCCACCCCACCCGCAAGGAGGCTGGGGGTGCACAAGGAGTTGGGAGGGGACACAGCTGGGACATCTGGCCCCAACTGACCAAAGGGATATTCCATACCATATGGCATCATGCTCAGCATATAAAGCTGGGGGAAGAAGAAGGAAGGGGGGGACATTCGGAGTGATGGCGTTTGTCTGCTCAAGTAACCATTACGTGTGATGGAGCCCTGCTTTCCTGGAGGTGGCTGAACACCTGCCTGCTGATGGGAAGTAGTGAAGGAATTCCTTGTTTTGCTTTGCTTGCACATGCGGCTTTTGCTTTCCCTATTAAACTGCCTTTATCTCAACCCACCAGTTTTCTCACTTTCACTGTTCTAATTCTCACCCCATCCCACCACGGGGGAGCGAGCAAGCAGCTGTGTGGTGCTCAGCTGCTGGCTGGGGTTAAACCACTTCTCTCTAAGGTAGAGAAAAATCACATACAGAGCTCCTAACTTAAGCCATCTAGCAGATGTTACTAGTAACCTACTATATATACATAGAAGTACTTCAAACCTAACCACTTCTCTTTTAGATGGCACCTCTGCTTAAAGAATGCAAACCCTCTACAAACAATTAGCACATAATACAAGCAATTAATGAAAAGACTTCACCTCCCCTAATGAAAGGGAGCAACTGTAATGTCTCACAAAGGGCAAGAAGTGACTTTTCTATCAAAAGCTGAGCATTTTCCATGGTTCAATGAGTGTCTCAAAGTTTGTTTATACAGGGTCTTTGTTCACACTTCTGCATGGTAAACAAAGCTTGGTACAAGAATTTCTACTTTAATGAAAATCCTCTGGATAGACCCTGCAACTGGAAGCCCACAAGACTATACAGATAATGACTCCTAAACTGAAATCCTGCTGATACAAATAACCAAAGTGTTTTTGCAGGTAAAACTGTTGTTCAAGGGAAATGAAAAAGCTTTTGCTGATAAGTTAAGCTACTCTACCTCATTCCTAAGACATTCCCAATATAAGAACATAGGTATTTAAGTTACATGCATAACAAAAGTCTGTACAAAGCCAGCACTAGTACATAGCATAGACTAATTCCTAACAGCAGCACATTAGAAAGTTTTAGACAAAGCAAATGAGCAGTTAAGCTCACTGCTCTTATCTGGGTCAGATGTCTGTGATAGATGTTTAGAATGAAGCAATCACCTCTTCTTCCCCTCACTACAGTCATGCAACTTTCTCAGTATCATAGTTCAAGACTCTATTAAAGTATAACTGTCCTAATTCACAATTCCTGCCCCCTCCTTCTTTCCATACTGGGAGAATCAAGTCTAGGGTCCAATTTAACTTTTAAGGAGATTAGCAAAGGTCTCCACCAGAGGCAGTCTTACAAATTCAAGTTTTGCTTTCTGCACCACAGGGAATGAGAAGCAGAAAGGGGCAGCAACAGAGCCAGAAAGACCCAGAGAACCTCAGCTTTATTGTGCTGGACAGACAGACTAACACTTGTTTGTTGTAAGGGCACTTTCATGTAGTCTGAAGAGTCCTCCTAATTATTACCATCACCTATTTAAGTTACAGGACAGAAATTCTGTACTCATGTAAAGTTTTAGGCGCCTAGGAGAGTAGATCTCTTTATGAGAGTGTATTTTCTAAAACCCTAATAATGGTTTTCAATGAACTGCAGAAGTGCCTGATAGCTCGGTGCCCATTTCCCCACTTACAAAACAATTACATCTTGCAACATCTTGCATAAAAGAGTGCTAAGCAGTGCTGTTTTTTCAAAGCATTTTCAAACCTTCCTGCAAGCTTCATCGGAGCTTAAGGAAGCGATAACACTGGTTTTGATTCTTAGATCGCAAGGTTCTGAAATAAAAATTCACATGGTACATTAACAGACTTCAAAACATGCTAGTACCGGCACTTTTTGTTGTAAGCTATTTATTACATTAAACATGCAAGGTATTATGCTACTCTTCCACAGTATCATCATACTGAATGAATGTAACTTACCACCACATAGTGGAGAGAACATTTTTCATTCTGACAGAGTAAAGCAATATTTGTTTTACTGCACTTTATTTGATCAGCATTACAAAACACCTTTTGTGGGAGCTGTGCATTCTGTTTAGAAACAGTGCTACAAAAGCACAAATTCACACCTTATGAAAAACCCATTTTCATTGGCCATTAATATTTTCGCTAAATTACGACACCACCAACAATTGAAGTAATCTAAACAAAGTCTGTATTAAATGAATATTAAATACATACCATAGTTAGTTTCCAGAATAACAAATTTCTCTCAGGTAGACATGTTCCTATTCTTGTTAGCTTCTCTGCCTAGCTTAAGGAATCCAACCAAGCTCCTACAAAAGCCACAGGGAGGACTCTCACCACAATGGGAAGTGGATCAGGACACTGATCATTTCATTCTTATTTTTATAGGCCCAGCTACTCTTGCTTAGCTCATTAGATTGACCTCAAAGCATGACTAGTGGGATTGCTTTATTAAACTATGAAGAAATACTATCAAACAATAACAACATACTTAATCCATTATTTGACATTTAATATTATTCACATATGTGATTATCTGTAATACAGATATTGCCGTTAGATCCTGCTGCAAGTACACATGCATTTCTAGTAGTTATTTTCCCTTAAATGATGTAGGACCTGGAACTAAGAAAAGGTTTCCCAAATTTTCTGTAATACAGGTCCGACAGCCTTTGAATGAAAAAGACGACATACAGGTTTCTGGTCTCAAGAACAGTCTTTCATGCCAAGAGCTTTTAAATACTGCACTCCAAAAACTGAGGTCTCTGGATTTCCTCTCCTAGAGGATATACTTTAATAATCAAGGAAAATCCAGAGATATATATTCAAGTTAAAGTTTTTCTGAGATCTGCCATTTAAAAAAAAAAAAGCAGTTGCTGGAATTTTCATCTTCACAATCTTTTGTGCACAACCTTTTCCTCCTCCAGCACTTTATTTGTATTTCAAATGGTATTTTTTAAGCCTTGTCATTATGAAACCAAGCTAATATGGTGACACTATGCAATGCCTCCACTCCTTTTCAGCCTCACCACTCCCAATACACATACATCACCACCCCCAGTCCACTTACTATCTAACTTCAATCAAGCATTCACAGAGACTGATGGTTCCCAAAAACCAAACAAGTTTCACCAAACATCTACAAGCTTTACGAAGAGAAAACAGCTAGACAGATGAAATATATCCTTTAACTACTGTAATGGAGTGAAAGTATGCTGGTGCTCTTCACTTACTAAGCATGAGAGCATCCAGGGTGTCTTTAGCACTGAAGCACTGTAAAGTTTTCAACTTCATAACGAATAAGAAAATATTTCCATAGGTTAATGCAGTGGCTGGAAAGATTGCTTGTTGAATTAAGAAATGGGACTGGTGAAGTCAACTTCTGTTCCCAGTTCTTCAGTCCCTTGTAAATTGATACTTTACTTATTTATTACTTGGGAAGAGCAGGAGTGAGATGATGCTTTAGCAATGCATCCTCTTTAGTACTACTGGACTTATTTTAGTAGCCTACATTTAATTCTTGAAATATTTTAAGCTTTTCTACTCCTGCAAGAAACTGCAAGAAGGAAAACTGAGTTTGATGAATAATGCTATTGAAACAGCTAATGTAATGCCCACTTTACTGAGAAGTGTTTACTGAACTCTGGAACACACCAGCAAGAGGCTAGCTCCAATTTCTCCTTATCTGTCACATGTAAATGCCTCAGGGTATCAAAAGCATTAAAAAAAAAGGTAAAAAGTGTCCTATGAAATATTTTTATCCAAGAGTTCCATCCCAAAAATCACTAACGCAATGAGCATGACAATATCCAAGAGCTTTCCTTAAGAGTGTAGTTTCATTTAGATACGTTGTTGAAAATAGTTATCCAATCTCATTCATTTATTATCTCAGCATATGAGCCAGAAATTTCAGTTTAAAAACCAGCCATATTACATCGAAAGCTGTTTGTGAGGCTGAATTTTGACCCCTGTGTACCAGAGTACATCAGACATCCCACAATTGTCCAAGAAACAACTATTTAACTGCTTACAGACAAACTGAATTCTTTCGATGTGCTGCTGAACTAGCAACGTTGTCCTGAAGGCTGAAGTGAAGACTTTCTTAGAGAAATTTGCACAAGGTAGTGCCTCTTAATATTTACCAATTTCATCACAGGTACTGAAGGAAAAGGCTGTCAGCTTGTTTGTCCAACTGAAAGCCAAAAGCCCATTAGATCCTGGATTTTTTGCAAGTGTGTTTTTCTTGGGTTGGGTTTGGGGGGTTGGGTTTTTTTGTTTTGTTTTGGGGTTGGTTTTTTTTTTGGTGAGGGTTTTTGTTGGTGAAGGTCCCCCCCCTAGTCTGGAAGTGCTTATACAATTATGCATTGACCAAAACTGATCAAGTTTCCAAGAATAGCTACTTGAATTTCTCAGGCTGCATGAAAAACTGTATTCTTCTCCAGGACTTCTATAATTAAATTGGCCTTGCCTGCATAACCAAACAAACTTTTCCATAACTAAAGGATCAACCAGCCTAGGGACAGAACTAGATGAAAGATAATCACGAAAGATTCAGTAGATCAGTTTCACAATCCACCTTGCTGAAAAAGCCAAACAATTTGTGCTGGCACAGAGGTTAAGAACAAAATACTACCTGTGCCAACACTGCCTTTGAAAAAAGGCTTGTTGATCTCTTATTTGCAAAATGCTCAATTTATACTTTGAATTTCACATGTTTACACAAAAATCAAGATGAGGCTAAAGAACTACCAAGGCTTGAATTCTGTCATGTCTCTACCAGTCTGAACTGTATTCTCAAAGAAATTAACGTAAGTCTACCATAATATTTCTTAATTGGGTGCTAGATCTTTGCAGATTACAAATAATGTGAGGGAGAAAACTCAGAATATCACTAATAAATCCTAGCTACATTTAATACTGAAAAAAATTGCTCAGTGGTTGCATTTCTGCATCTCCACAGAATAATGTTTTAGTCCAATAACTAAAATGCTTCTTTATTAACAGTGACTATCAATGATTACATCAGTTGTTCATCAACAACAAGTGATCAAAAACATCAATCGTTAACTGGGGGAGGAAGGGGGGACACAACCAAACGCATTCAACCTGACCGCTGCACTCTTACTAGAGTTTGAACTTTTGCAGCTTCGCAGCACCGCGTGGCGTGCCCACGCTGAGGGTATTAGGACCGCAGTAAGAGCGCAAACCCTTTGGGGAACTCCGGTTTCTGCAACAGCAGAAAGTTTAAGGGCAGGTAAAGGCAGAAAGCAGTTCCTAGCAGCGGATTACACGCGAGTGGAGGACGGCGTGCTCGGCACATTCGGGTTTTTCCTGCCCGAAAGCAGCCCGAGAGGCGGCCGCGGCCCCGCCCGGAGCCCGCCCCTGCTCCCAAGGTTCACCCGGGCGCTACAGCCGAGGCCTGGGGCCGCCACACGACCCGAGCACCACCGCTGCAGGCCGAGGGCGGCACCCTGCTGTGCCGCGCCCACAGCGGCCGCCTCCCGCCCGCGGTCCGGGACAGGCCGACAGGAGCAGCCCC
The DNA here is from genome assembly GCA_013400755.1 of Pelecanoides urinatrix. NCBI lineage: Eukaryota > Metazoa > Chordata > Aves > Procellariiformes > Procellariidae > Pelecanoides > Pelecanoides urinatrix. Next base: position 51,096 of record VZTQ01012237.1, read on the forward strand.
CGTCCCCTCCGGGTGAGCCAGCCGGCGAGCCTGCACCGCCCCGCACGGGGCTCAGGGGGCGTCGGTAGCCACAGCGTGGCGCCGGGCTCACCGCCTCTCCCTCGCCCTCCCCGGGCACCCACCTCGTCCAGAAACTTGGTAACATCGTAGATGCGGTGGTGCAGGATGATCCAGGTGCTCTGGCTGTTGTTGTGCTGCTGCACCTCCTCCAGCCGGTAGTAGCGGCCCCGCCATGACTCTCCCCCGGCCTCGCTGGCGCCCACCATGTCGCGTCCCGCACCCCCGACTCCGCAACAGCCGACTGCCCCACGCGCACGCCGACTGCACCCCAGCCGCAAGCTTATCACCGCCCGCCCCCTCTCTGCCGGCTTCTCATTGGCGGAGTGAAATGCCTTTCAAAGAAGGCGTCAGGCTGGCGATCGTGGTGGCCGCGGGGGCGGGACTTGTGGGGTGGGTCGGCAGCCTCCTGCCTCGCCTTCTCCTCCCGCCGCGGGCGTAAGCGGCGTCCTCCACGTGACTCAGCCACCGGTCACGTGCGGCGCCGGTCGCCGCTGCCACTGGCCCTGCCCGCCGGCGGGTAAGTGGTGAGCGGCGCCTGGGCAGCGCCCGCGGGCGTCCGCCAGGCCGCCACCGGGCTCCGAACCCGCAGCTCCCTCCCCCACAGGGGGGCGAAACGTGCTGCGAGGGCTCGTCACCTTTGGCAGCGGAATGCCGGGCCGCGTAGCGACGAGCCGATCGTTTACTTTCACCTCCCTTTCGTCCCCGCGGCCGCCGCCGGGTTTCTCCGCAGGAGCGGCGGCAGTGCGGGCGGGAACCTCCCGCGCCGGCGGGGAGCACCCTGCCCTCTCCCGCCCGGTTTCCCACCAGGCCAGGAGCTGGCCCGGGAAGTCACAGACGCAACCACCACCCCCCGGAACTCCGAACGCCTGCCGAGAGGGCCCTGCGGTCCCCCCACGGCCGCTGTGCCCCCCTCGGGCGAGCGTCGAGCCGTCCCTCCGGCGCCGGGGGCGGCTGTGCCCTCAGCCGCCCCGCGCGCAGCCGTTCCTCGGGCGAAAGGCGGGAAGCGCGCGGGGAGGGGGAGGGGCGCGGCTGCCGCGGCGCCCCGCGTAGCCCGTGAGAGAGCGCGGCGGGGGCGGCTTGAGGAGCGTCCCCGGCAGTGGTGCTTCTTTACAGCGCCTCAGAACCTCCCGGCTGTCGCAGGAGCCCCTCGCCCTGTCCTGGGAGAGCTCTGCCGGCGGCCTTGAGCCGAGGCTTCCCTGTGACACCCTCTCGCCCCGCCGGCCTTGCTGCCAGGTGGGCTGAGGGCACAGGGAGCAGCGCCTTCCCCTTCCCTTGGTGATGCCCTTTCACCCATCTGCCATCCTGGTTTCCTTCAGTTTTGTTTAAGCTAAAACCAGGTTCTGCTGGCCTCAGGTGTGTTTGATGGCTTTGTTTGTTTGTTGGGCCAGAATGGGTTCCCCCCCCCCCGATCCCCTTCACAGCAGTGCCCCGTGCTGCGCTAGAAGCGCTGGGTAATGTCCATATGCTACTTGGGTGCCTCAACAGCAATTGCTCTGACATGATTACAGGCCAGGGTTTTTTTGAGGGGTTTGTTTTCAGCATAACTTCAGTGACGTAAAATTTACCCAACCTGACCAGTGGAGACTGCTTTTCTTGCAGCTGGTGCTTAGGTAGTTGTGTACCCTGTGTGTGTGCTGTTGGTTATCAGCATGAAGGACAGCTTCATACTCGCTGAATGCCACCACAATCTTCAGATCCCATCTCTAGTTCATTACAATCAGCCTAACGGGAAGGGTAGCTGCTGTCCCTCACAGCGTGGTTTCGTTCTCAGTTTTAATAAGGAGGGTCTTCATTCCATATTCCAGGTCATTACTGAAAATAACAAATATCGCTGCCAAGCTCTGTGATTTACATGTCTGTTCTGACAGAAAACCAGCAATAGCCATTCTCTGACTGATGTCCTGTTCAGCTTAGCAGGAGCTCTGTGGTGGTTTCAAGTTCACGTGTTGTGATTATTGGCATCTAAAGATGTAATTTCTCCCACACGCGTTAAATTCTCCTACTTGTGCAGAAGGTAGTTGGGTTTATTTCCTATGATTTATAACTGGTAGTTCTATGTTAAGTGGTAGTTCTCTCTTAATCCTCCCCCCTGAAGGGAGAAGCCATTTGCAAACACTCTGTCCCATTAACTTTTAAGATGACTGGGAAGATTTGACTTGTGCTGAATACAGCAGTGGTTCCCACAGGAGAGTTGGCGTCAAACAGCAAGCGGATCACTGGAGTGTTGCAGCATGTGTTTTACAACACCTTTGCCACAAAAAATCCCCAGCTGGCCATTTAGGATTCTTTTAAACATTATGAAAGCTGAGGACCCAGCCTTTCTTTTCTATGTTTGCAAGCAGACAAGATTTTTTTCTCATTTGTTTAAAATGGTCCTTTCCCTTAAGCTGTAGCTTTTGGAATTCTCTGATGAAGTGATAATCTTGGCTGGCATTTTAAAAAAATTTACTTTTCATGATTGCTAGAAAACACTTGAAGTGTGTTTTCCTTTAAAGGTAAGAAACAAGGAAACATTATTTTCTTTAAAATTACAGCTATAAAACACTGATCTGGTGATTTTTCTAGGATATGACTGAGGTTAATTGTTTTAATGCATTACATTGTAAGCAAGGCAAAGCAAAATCAGAACAGCAAAGTTATCTTTGACATTGTTTCTCAAAAAATGTTTCCAGTTCATAATTTTTTTTGATCACGATTTGCAAAATTGCTTTTCAGGTGGATACCTGGTGATTTCATAGAATTTGGAAACAAAATATTTATTGCTATCTTCACTACGCTGGTAAGACCATTTCCCAAAAGGGTTTTAGGGTTTAGAGGCAGAGATCTATTAAAACAGCATTTTCTGGTGTGCAGTGTTTGTTTCTGGTGTTTCATAACATGCAGGCTTTCTACCTGCCTGTTTTTCTTTGAAACACTTTGTTTGAGAAAGATGCTGTAGTTAAAAGGTGTATTTTCTTTAAATAATGACAGTAGATGTTCTTTTTTGTCATAAATATTCTAGTTTCTTTACACTGAGCCTGGCCTGTGCTGCAATACATAGGAGCATACAACAGGCATCCAACAGGCTGGATAACAGCTCTAATTTCATATTACTCCCACTCACATGAAATTTGTTAGTATTGCATCAAAGGATCACATTCTCAGTCTGAAATTCTGGTTCTTTCAGTTCGTCTTTTTGGTGCTTTTTAGGAAGTTCCAGAAATGATGGAGTTGCAGCACATCTGCTCAGTGGTATGGCAATGAACATACATGTACTCTGTATTCTAACTTTGCATGAAATATCAGGTCATGTGCATTTCAAGATAATGACTGTGGCCTGAGCCCAAAACTGCCTCATACTCTTGAACACAAAATATAGTCAATAATTTTTATTATAAGGTAAAGCTTATGATATGAGAGACAGCTTTGGTAGAACTACTATGTGTCTAACCATATTCCACTCCAATTATCAGCTATGTTTTCTTCATCTTTTGATAAGTATGTAGGAATCTACTTATTAAAAATTCCCACCAATAGAAAACGCTGTTCTTCATACATCTCTCCTTTAAGAGCAAGAATGGGAGAACAAAGTGTCTGTGTTCATTATTAATAATATAGCTGAATGTGATTCTGGATTAATACAGCTTTCAGTCCAGTGTAAGACTGTACTCATTTCTGCATAGGTTAGAATACAGTGTTCACCTGTCACTTGAGAAGAGAGATGGATTTAAGCAGGGAGCACCAAGTTCCCTGTACTACTAGGAAGGGAGCCTGGTGTGGGGAAAAAGAAAAGATTTCCAGCGTGGCTCCGTGTTTCTGTGGTTTTCATTCTCTCCAACAGGCCGGCCATGGTCTTTGTATGACTTAGTGAGGAGATCGCTGGGAATTAAACTTTCTTGCCCGACAGGAGGGGGGACCAGCATCACAGAGGGATTCCTCAGCTCTTGGATCCCATATTGATTCCAGCCCCAACATAGACTGAGAAGAAGATGGAAAGGATGCTTTTGTCCTTGTCTTTACTCTGAATATTTTGACTCTTGTAAATAATTATTTTTTCAAGTATAATTCATTATTTATAGCAAAAGTATATTGAGCTGTCTGTTTTAGTTGACCAAATTATGTTATATTGCCTACCTAATCTTAATCAGAAGATAATTGATTATTCATTTACCTGATACCATATACTTATGAAGTTCTGTAAACAAATATCTGCCTTATAAAAATGAATTAATTTTTTTCTTTTAAGACCCAAGTGCTACTTTGGGGCAATCAACAATATAACATGAATGACACCAGGCACCAGTCTCTGTTCTTTGTCAGTCTGCCAGAGCTACAAAAACTCTGTGCTAGTACAGTAACACTGAGTTCTCAGATACCGGAATCTGAGACAAGAAGTACACAGATAAAGATTTGCAGGTAAAGAATTCTCAGGGTTATTATTTTCAGAAGCTGTTGATGATTGTTGTTCAAAGATTTTATTAGCAGTACTAGAATTAACTGTAATAAAATCAGCAGAATTCTTATCAGCAACAAACAGTATAAAATTGTTCAAAATAGGGGTTTTTTTGGTGGGGGACTTGCTGGCTATTGGGGGAAAAAAAACCACATTTTTGTTATGTTTTAAATGTCATCAGCTAAAATTAATAAGGCTACCTACTTCAAATTAATAAATAGTTAAAGTTAATCTGTGTTCAGTTGGAACTAAAGTTGGAATGCTTTAGGTACATCTAAAGTTGGAATGCTTTAGGTACATCTAAAGTTAGAATGCTTTAGGTACATCTTTTGAGCTATTGCATTGCTTTATGTAAGTTGAAACTGAGTGAAAAGAATACTCGGAAGACATACGTACACTCCTTAGTGTTCACCAAGAATTATGTCATTCCATTTAATAGGAAAGGGAAGAAATGAGAAATCCTGCTAAAAGGAACACTTTTGGAGAGTTCTGTTCATGTGCCAAAGGCCTGTAGTCTTTGTCGTAGACCACTGTGGGTAGGTTAAGAGCAAGTAACTTGGACTAGTCCGATATATTATACTGAACCATTGGAAACCAATTAAAAATGGAATGTATTGTGTTTGCAGAAAATGAGGAAAATAAATTTAAGCTGAGAAAATCAAGTACGGAAAATTATTTTTTAATTTTTTTCTAACTTTTTTTTAATAGACAGTTATTATTCCTGCATCAAGACATCCTTTCTGCACCTGTTATTGGAACACTAAATCAAATTTCAATTGTAATGGCGGTCAGTATCACTGTGTAAATAAGTATATGTAGTTACATACTGTTGCAGATAAACAAAATGCACCTCACTCAAAAGAGAGAAGCAGCAATATGTTTTTTTGAGGTAAATTAATAATTGGACAGAGTTCAATAAGTTTGATGGAATTTAACAAAGTTTTAACAGTGGTTTGACAAGGTTTAATAAGTTTGATTGCGAGGTTCACCTTATTAATTACTGCATGGAAGAAACATACAAAGGAAAATTGAGTTAGAATGCCTCATACAATGAGACTGGAGGCACGCAGAGTAAAGAGGACCCTCATGTTGAGTCACGAGGTTCAGAGTGGACCCCCTTGCTTTCTAAACTCCTTTTTGGAGCTTAGGTACGGCTGGATCCAATCTTAGTCTCAGACTTGGTCAATGATTCATGTCTAATGGAATTATCCATACCATGTTTATATCATCTGAGTAGTTACATGAATTAGTAATGCTTCATAGTATTAATTCAGCATGTTATCAGTCACTTCCCGAGGATCTGTAGCGGGTAAGGGATCTCTTTGCCTTGGGTAAGGAAGGATCTCTTAGTCTCAGGTAGGGAATCTCTAGTCTTGAAAGGCGTCCCTGCTTAAGGGGAGAGTCACCTGGCGTGCAAGCCAGCTGCCTATCAGGGAGTGCTCAAATTGGGCCCATCCTGATTTTAATATTTATAGGGTGAAGTAGCTGGCTGCTAGTCAATAGTATAGACAAGACAGATGTCTTTGGTTTAGCTCTGATACCTTGTTCTGTACTTTGGTTATCCTGTACTTTTGGGTTTCAAAACCACCTTTCGAAATATTTTTCAAGACACCTTCACTCCCTTGTTGTGAGCCAGGGTCTTTCCAGCTTGCAAGTTCACCCCAAGGACATGAGGTCTGTTGCTTCTTGGTTAGCCTGAACCAAAGTTCGGCTAGGAGTCAAGTATATCCGTCACACATACATGCATATTTCTCTAAGAAGTGTTTTGTTTGAGGATCAAGGATAAGTAAAATTATGTCATTTAAGCTTTTATTTTTGTGCATTAGTAATGTAGATGACAGCTTATGTTTTCTACTCTTTTGATGAAATGGCCTTTTCAGATGGTGAACCTTTTGTGGAACAGAATGGATTCAGTTGGTAAGAGGCCACCCACTTCACAATGAGAGCAGCAGGGGCAGAGTTCTGTGATTTTATTTTGGACAGTCATTTGCTTGCTTGTTAATGTATCTTTAGCTGGAAATGAGATTACACTATGACAAATGCCTGAACTAATTTTTAGTTATCATTCTCTTAAAATACAGAGTATGGTGTTTCCCTCAACTATTCCTTAGCATGTTTTTCTTGGGCAAAGTCACTGATGGACCAGAATTAAATTTATGATTTGCTGAAACACCCCTTAATTTCAGACACTTTTTTTTTTTTAAGATATCATTTTACAAATCAGGAATATGTCAAGCCTACATAGAGAAACAAGGAGCTACCGTAAGTGCAGAGAGATGTCACAGTTCTTACGCTTGTCTGCAATTGCTGTTGCCAGAGATGAGTATTTTCCGTAGGGCATGCAATTTGCGCTACAGAAGCCAAGTTTCAGGGAAAAAAGTCTGTCCCATAGACAAAATGTCTCTTATGAATGTGGGTATAGTAACTATACTTTGTCAGAATCAGAAGTTTTAAGAAGTTCCTGAACAATTTCACTAGATTTCTCTGCTGCAGTGGGATCCTGATCCTATTCAGGGGCATTGGGGTTTGACCTCGAGGCAACGACAGACCTGCCCTTAGGGCCAAAGACCTGCAGCTCCCCTGCTGGTGTCACCCCTTCCATGTGTGCCCTATCAGTTCCATGGGTGGGGGCGTTCAGACATTTGAACTATCTCCCCATTCACATTTTGGGTTTATCCAGCCTGTGTAGGACAGTCTCAGAGAAACAAAACAAAAATGTAGAGGAGAAATGGAACCCATGAGCTTAACAGCTGATATATTTTTAGACCATTATGCATATGCTTTACTGTCTTATAGTATGTAATGTTTGTGGGTTTTATGGATGTATGTGTGGACGCACTAAAATTGCTGAGTCAAAAGTCTAATTGTAAGCAAAGCCAGTAGCTCTCGTGATTCATTTGCACAGCCAGTTGGGTGTATTTTTCTTTGTTCCAAGAAGTGTAAATGCATATCTGGATTAGTAAGACACATACTATTCAAATATGCTTACCTTACAAAACTGCTTTATGTTGATATGTGTAACTCACCTGTCATTGTTAGATTTTCCAACACCAGCAGATTAGTAGTATGAAGTACATTGAATAGCCATGAGCTGCAAGGATATCCTTGCAGGATCTCATTAGAAACATCCTCTTGGAGGTGTATTAGTTAATAACTCTTTTTAACCCATAGTAATTAGTTTATTTTCCTTGACTAATGCTAACTGTCAACAGAAGGCTATACAGGACAGGCAAGCAGTCAGGCAAGTAGTACTGCTGGGTGAACAAAACTACATTTATCTATTGTTCTTGTGATTGCAAGAAAATGTCTCTGGTCTTGAGTTTGACAGCAGAGTCCAAATATGTAGATTTTGGATGTTGTGCCTATTGTCTGGAAAGAGATGCATATCTAGTAAAGTACTCCATATAGTTAAATTAATCTTTTCCTCAAGTCTATTATCAGTCCTGTGAAAACATTAAATGAATTTTAATGCACCTTACTTTGATGACACATGAAATCTAAATGCCTACATCAAATATTGTGCTAACTTACCCTTGTAGCTAAGCAGATGAAAAGTAAAGATGTGTAACATATGCTAGATTGTGGCTCCAAGATGCGTATCTTTGATTAAATTTTGGCTGAAACCTTTAAAAAAAATTGTTTAATTGTTAATAATTTATTTTTCTTTTCTCACTGATGTTATTAGCTGGAAGCACCACAAACAGTCAGTCCAGCCATTTTCCAAACCTGTCTCTCCTACACACTTACAGCCAGACTTGCACCCAGATGGAATAAGGCTGGTCATCTCTTGGTGCAAGGTATTTGACTCACCTGGGTCAGGGATCAAGCAGTTAGTTTTCAGTTCTTTATTGTTGCATTTATTTTCCAGTATTTCATTTCCATCATTATTTCATTTCCATCACTATTTCATTCATTATAATCAGTTATTTCATTCATTTATCCTGAGTTTTTCTCTTTGATTGCATTTTTATTGTTCCTTTATCCAAGTTCAATGATTCATATTAACAATCTGCATGTACATATCATTCACTTTTGCATCTTCTTCCTTATCTTTGTAATAGATCAAATAATTATTTCACCTGAATGCAACATACCAGATTAATAATTTCCAGACCAAATATTATTGGCCAGCAAATGTCTTCTAAAAATTGAGCCTGTTTTTCAGATTCATGCTTTCATCAGTGGCACTTCTGCACATGGTTTGCATGCTTTTCTAATACAGAAGTGTTTTTCTGTCAGACCACCTCCTTCTACCAAGGTCTGTCTTTTTAGATGGTAGTTCCTTTGCCTGTCATCTCTCTACTAACTCCTGTGTAGGATAAATGTGAATTACCAAAGTATGGGAAAACAAATGTGTTTCAGATACTGTGGTGTGCTCTTATTAAGCTGCGCAATTGCATAGATCATTCCAATTATACATTGAGAAAAGTGTATATGTTATTGTCTTATTTCCAACCACAATAATAACAGTATCTTATTTTCAATATTTTCAAAATATATAGCTCTCTGAATGAAATCAACTTATTCGGGAATAGCCTCTAGAAGTAGAAGGCTAGATGGTAGGTGATATAAAGCTGATTTCAATGAAGGACCTTGACTAACAGCAGTGTTAGTACATGCAGCTTGTCTAATCATCTGTGTTGCTAAAGCTGGGTGAAACTGATGATAGATGGTAAAATATGTAGTAATACTATACAGATTTGCTTTTGAACCTGAAAAATTTAACTGTTAGTCAACTAAAAATAGTTCTATGTATAAATTCCTTACTGGAAGGAAAAAATGTATAAATTGCTGTCCACTAATATACTTTCATATATCTTTCTTTTTTATATATGTTCTGGTTTAACCTGGCACGCAGCCAAACTCCACACAGCCGCTCGCTCACTCCCCCTGCCTCAGTGGGATGGGGGAGAGAATCGGGGGAAAAAAAAGTAAAATTCATGGATTGAGTTAAAAACAGTTTAATAGAACAGAAAAGGAAGGGAAAATAACAATAATAATAATAATGATGATAGAATATACAAAATGAGTGATGCACAGTGCTATTGCTCACCACCCGCCGACCAATGCCCAGCCAGTTCCCAAGCAGCTGTCACTGCCCCCTGTCCACCTCCCCCCAGTTTATATACTGAGCATGACATCATAAGGTATGGAATACCCCGTTGGCCAGTTGGGTCAGCTGTCCTGGCTGTGCTCCCTCCCAGCTCCTTGTGCACCTGGCAGAGCATGGGAAGCTGAAAAGTCCTTGACGAGTGCAAGCACTACTTAGCAACAACTAAAACATCAGTGTGTTATCAACATTATTCTCACACTAAATCCAAAACACAGCAATATACCCGCTACTAGGAAGAAAATTAACTCTATCCCAGCCAAACCCAGGACAATATAAGACATTAATGAATCAGTGAAAAGTTTATTTATAGAGGGTTTTTTCTCTCCTTAAAAGGAATAAACCTTTCAGCATTCATGACACACAAAAACGAAACTGTGTGATTTCTCCTTTTTTTTGCATAAAGACATTAGGCATATGGTTTAGAAAATAATCTATGGTTTAGAAAATAATCTATCTATTTTATTTATTAAGGAAAAGATTTTTTGTCTCATTCAGGAAGGCAAAATGCTGTTGGTAAGTACAATATTCTGTTCATGGTAAGCTTGTGAGAGTAAGGTATAGTTATGTGGCTTTATACTGCCACTATCTTGGTATTACCAAGACAATGTCTTTTCGTTTTTCATTCTGAAATAACCTCAGTCAAAATACACTTGATGGCAGATGGTGCTCTGTATGTAATAGTTGTCAGCTCAACTGCACCTTTGAAAAATTGCCCACAAAAAAGGTAATTTTTCTACTATAAATCTACAGCCATAGCTAGAAATTCACCATTTAAAAGTTATGATTATTACAATTAAATGCACTTGCCTCAAATTATGAGTCTTGCAAGTGATGTGAAAGTTCCATAATAATCGATAGGAAAATGAGCTAAAGTGTCTGTTCTGTGTGTACTGTTTGCTGTACACAAAAGTTAAGTCACAAAGCATGCTGCTTAACTATTGCAAAAATTACAAAGTAACATTTTTATTCCAGTATAAAAGTTAAAGATTACATTTGGAGATACTGAAGCCTAAATTTGTAACTTCTGGAGATGTGTCAATAAATGCTTGCCTTGCTCATATAGTCTTTCCTATTGACCACTTCTGGATGCATAATACTGGGCTAGATGACTCAGAACAGCCAGTGGTTATAATAACTACATTTGCTTTGAAAATGGATGTTTGTATATCAAGTATATGAGTATCAAGCATCCAGTTGCATGGACAGCCATGAGTTCCTGGGGAGGTGTACTGTATGGATGGTAATCCATTATTTTTTTTTTTTTTCACAGTTAAAATGAAATTAATTTTAGTTTCCATGCTGAGGAAGTCTAGCCTTTTGATTTTCCAACACAGCACTTTGACTAACAATTGCTTTAAATAAATATTTGGTTTAGCTTTCTGTCTAACAGATTAACTGTAGTTCATAACAGGGCTTTGTGCTTTGTTTTTATTTTAGTTGTAGACTTCAATGTATCAGAGACACAACTTTGCATCAGTGTGGAGGCTTGCTCAATTCGATTGCCACCCCCTGAGGTATAAAACAGTTATATTTTCTATCACTGTATTTGTCTTATTAATCTTTATCTTCTTTTCTGTTAGGTGACTTGCAGTTAGCATGATGGGGATAGCAGTGCTTATTTCTGATTGTATTAAGAGAGTAATCATATTCATTGACTATCTGCATCTGCTCTAAGTGCATAACATCCATATTATATGTATATTGATGCATTCTAGCAAGCATGGTAAAATTGAGACTCTAGACTAATTAAGAGACCTTTCAAAAATGCTAACAGAATATAGTAGTGAAGTGTCTTTATGATTCTAGATTTACTTCTAGCAGTGTTTTCTAGAAGGCATTCACTGTCTTACTTTAATACATAGACGGTTTTGAGTAACATCTTAAAAGTGAAGCTACAAGTAAGTTGTCAGCACTATGTTTAAAGTCCCTGTATATAATTCGTCTGGAATCTGCTTCATTTTCTAGGCAGCTTCCAAAATACAGGAGCAGCCTGGATTATGCTGCATGTAAGCATAAATAATAAATTGTTTAAGAAATCATGGTTGATGTTGAAAAGTTACCATCCTTTCTAACAGCCATGTCACCTTTGTGGAATATGTCCATATGCACTGGGGAATATTTGTCAGGCTTGCTGGTTTCTTCCAAAATAAGTATTTCTGATCCAAACTCTTCTTTCTTAGAATAGAAGAATAGGATTTCTTCTGTAACCTCATTGGACAGCATAAACATTAAAGCTATCTTTAGGAATCCAATTCCAAAATGACACAAAGCAATGATGGAAGCAATCATGATGCAACTTCATCATCAGTTTGATCATTTAAATACTTTTCTAAAACAGAAATGGCCAGATTTTCTTGTCAGTGAATAAATGCAAACCCTGGTAGACCATATACAGAGAAAACGTTTCTCAAATCTCAGTGTTTGATTGGCCTCTACAGTCAAATATTTTCACATTGTGAATATGTGCAGTGTTTTTTGACTTCTGACAGGGTGAAACTATATGTCCCATTAATTCTGTTGCTTGGATCTTTTCACTTGATTAGGCAAGGTGGCATATGCAGTTACTAGACTGTCAAACACGGGTTTCTGATTTGAATTTTTAAAAATGCGCATGGAAGAGAGACAGTTCTTAGTTTGAGAAACTCCTTCTGCACTTTTACTTATTAAAACACTTCAAATAAAGTTTAAATCTCACTAATTTAAATAACCTTTAAACCTTGTACTTACATAACTTTTGGAAGTGTAGGCTCTAACATAAGATAGTGTGCAATTTGTTAATGGGAATATCTTCTGAAATAAGCAGTCTGTGAAAGCTGATAAAAGAATAATAATGAAAAATCTTCAGTGTATTGCAATATGCAATTATTTTTTAAAATTTCAATTTTTGCTGTAGAAATATTTGCAAATAACTTTTTTTTTTGTTTTAAGCTAGGAGATTTTGATATTTCAGCAAACATCTTAAAGCTGTTTGACAGCAGTGAAAATACAGTTATTCACCAACATTCCATACTAAGTAACTGGTGCTATGTTTTGCCAAGGTAGGAGTCTGTTTACATTTCGGCAGAAACAAACATTTCCTGGAATGTTTGCCATACAAATCGTGAATTTGATGCTAGTGATAAGAACACTTCTGTTTTACAGTCTGTTTTACATTCAGGAATCTTTCTTTTTTACTTTTATGGTCTCAATGTTATGGAAAATAAGAAAAATTAATCAATGAATCATAAATTACACATTTAAATTTTAGTAACCTCTCTGCTACTTCTGTGATATGCAAGAGTATTAATTTTTCTGAAATATAATTTTAGCAGAAAGTGTCAATTTAAAGAAAAAACATATTTCCACCTTTGCCACAAATTATCTCTATTTTCACCTACTATTTTCATCATAAAAATATGAGAAGTAATGATATATTTGCTTTTGTTCTACATTTGCTGGTAGTGAGTATTACAGACAAGAAATTAGATGTTAGGTGCCAAGTTCTTTTCCATACTTCAGGAAATATTGCTATTGTTCTGTCATAAACTTATAAGCTAAAGGTATTAGTCCTTAAAACATAAAAATAATCCATAAATACTTTAAATGGCAAAAATAAGATTTTTCCCCCCCCCCCCCCGCCCCGTCCAATATATTTTCAGCAGAGTTTTATGACTCTCTTTCTAAGCATCCCTTCTTTACCTTTGTACAGCATGAAAATGGGTCAGATCATAAACATCAGCCACATAATTCCTCCAGAATCTCCTTTCTGTTCATATAAAGAATTTCAAATGCACTGGAAGAGTCTGGTAAGAAATGATATACGCTGCTTTAGTTTTTCCCTCCCTTTTTTATACCTATTGAGTTTGTATTTGTAATACATGTTTGTGGTTTTGTTTTGTTTTTTTTTTTTTTAAGTATGGATATATTCTTCCAGATGATCTTGAAGAGACAAAAATATACTTCAGTGTTTACTTCAAGCCAATAGGAGAAAGGTTCTTTACGTATCCTTTCAGAATATCTTTGTTATATTTTTGTTACATTAGCCTAGAATTTTCCTCTACTACACTTCAGATCTAAATTTTCGTTTTTTATTTTCTTCTTCTATAATTTCCTAGAAGTCAGTGGAGAATTGTTTCACTAGAGATATTGGAACAAAATATTTAGTCAAGTCTCTTTCTCCTAGTATTGAATAACAGTGAGTGAAATAGATCAGTTTCCTTCACAGCTTCTGTAAACATTATAATGCCACTCTAAATGGTGATGTAAAAGGAAAAGTTAAATTCCTGTAAAAATATGGCCAACAAAGATTTGTTTTAAAGAGAATTTTCCTGCTAGGAAAGACTAGACTAAGGATTATTTATATTGAGTAGTCTTTACTATGGTAGATTAGTATGGTATAATCATGTTAAAGTCCTGTAACTTTATAAGCTTCAGTCTCTTAAGAAAGTAAGTGCTTTTGTTCTCCTTTTTTCAAAAAGCTTTAGATGTGTTCATGCTCAACAAAGGATGATTCATAACTACAGAAATTTAAAGAAACTTGTTATGTATCCCTGAACACTTACTCAGGTATCCTTTAAGTTGCATTCGAAGTCAGCCAGTGCAGTATTTCCCTAGAACGGATTCAGAAAGTGTGTTGAACTCTTTTCTTTCTGACATGAAGTGTAATCTTTCACATCTATGTGGATTTCCAGTAAAGATGACAAGTAAAGCACTTTATGCTACACAGGAGCTCTCCAGGGCACCGGTGCGTGTAAGGTTTTTTTATAAACATATTGATGGCATGTGCTTTGTTCATGGTGTGAAGTGGTCTTTATCATACTCAGAACACAGTAAGAGCGTAAAACTATGCTTTTCACAACAAACAACTATCAATCATCTAACTTTTAATTAAATGTGTAATTAAATATTATATTGCTATTTGCCATTGTTATGTTGTTATTCACATCACAAATACATTAAAAAATTGGACTTAGTGTTAAGTAGTTGCTATCAATATTTGCAGTTCTATAGACCTTATTTTACAGTTGGATATCCAGAACTTTCTCACACCTCTTCCATAATAATAATAACAACAATAATTGTAATAATAATTCCTGTTATTATTTTTATTATTACTACTATTATTACAATTTATTAAAAAAAAAACAAACCAAGAAAAATATAAAGTTCTGTGGACTTATGCATTTAAAAACGCTCCAGATTTACTCCATGGCTGGTGATGGAAAGGAGGCAAGCAATCAAAACTCCTTTAATTTGAGGTTGTGACACAAAGGCTGAGACTCAAATTTCTTTGGTAGTAGTGTGTGAAAGAAGAAACAAAGTAATTAATTCTGAACAGAGAACAGTGACAAAAATTTCAGAGATTCTAAAATACTATAATACTCTTTCAGAAAGCAGTTCCTGTTTATGTCTCTTCAGTGATCACGCTAGAATGGCTCCTCCTTGTCATCTGCAGTTTTTATAGACATCCGAACTGTCTTTTGCTCAGAATACAGATGCCCTTAGAAGTCTTAAGAGACGAGGAGCACTGTCAGACAAACTCTCTGCAGACCCCCTTAAAAGGGCTAGGCATTACCTGATTGGAAAGCACTAAACCACAATAATGCCTGTAATTTAAGTCTTTCCTTCTGAGAAATACAATATTCCAGCAGAGTTTATAAACAAAGAATTGAGGGGAGGAGAAAACAAATCTTCATTTATAGTGACAACAAAATATTGTTTAAAAATATAGTTCATTCTAATTCAAAACAGGAAAATGTATGGTTATATATTGTGATGTATATTAGGTAGATATCATATAGCGATGCATTAGGTGGCACTATCAGATTTTTAAATCCAGTTCGTTCAATTTAGCAACTCTTGTTGTATTGCAGGAAATAAAATCTAAGCATATGAAATTGGCTGGTGAGATGGTTTGTGTGGTATCTCTAACGCAGGCTCCTCCAAGAAAACAGACTTTGCCTAGAATTTCTTCACTAAGCAGTATGGAAAACAGCCACTGGATGGAGTGTTTGATCAAAGAGCCAGAAACCGAGACTTTCTCTAGTAGCAGTAAGGGTACGGAAAAGGTTAGCTTTGAAGCAACAGAGAAATCAATGAATAATAGGCAAATACCAGGAGTACCAGAGTTACCAGTTGTGAAATCTTTAAGAATGCCTATAAATTCAGCCTTTGAATTTCCCTCCCAAAAAATCGGCAAAATTATACCAATTTTCAAAGGAAAGTTGATGCAAATGAATGGAAAGACAACAAATCAAATGGATGGGAAGAAAAAAGAAAATGCTGAAAGACATTCACCAATAAAAATTATGGGTGTTTCATCTTCTATGCTGACTGTGTGCAAGTCCAGCATAACTCAGGTTTACAAACCCGTTCAAAATATGTCAGTCAAAAACCCTACTCATAGCAGCATACTTCAGGTAATGAACGCGAAAACGTGTGAAAAACATGGTGTACCTGTATTTCAATGGAAAACAGAGTCTGGTGGACAAATGACTAATTCTGATTTTTCTGATAACTCAGCTTCAGGTGGGAATTCAAGTGAAGTCAAGCACAAAAGGGCAAATTTTCCTTCCTTTTTTAAGAATGTTGGGTCAGTGCTTCAGAAATCGAACATCAATCTGAGTCTGAGTACATACACATCTCCTACTTCCAGTGCAAGAAGGGGAGAAAAGTTTGCAAGTCAAAATACCACACAAGATCTTGAGAAACAACACCAGTCAAAGAAAGTACATTTGCAGATTTGTAAATTAGACAATGAAATGACAAATTCTGGTTTATCACAGCAACAAACAAAGAGATCAAGTGAAGGAGCAAGGTTAAATATTTATGAATCTGTCTTAAATGATACAGTGTGCATTGCCAAAAATGAAGAAAATAAAGCAGCATGCCATTCTAAGGACTATATTGCTAAGACAACCAGTCGTCATTCCAAGTCTAACTTTGAACAGGTATGGTAAATAACAGAGCTCATTCTCACTGGTTCTCACAAAGTCAGTATATTCTAAAACAATGTTAAGCAGTAAAGAGCATGGCTTTCATCATGTTCTACCATCATTCTCAATATAGTTTTCTAAAATTTCTGCCATATAAGTTAATGTTTTCAGCCACTGCTGCTTTTTTTCTGAAAGGGAAGATGATTTACTGTGTTGTCTGAGGTACACGCTTTTTTTATTTGGGACTTTTAAGGTGGGATAATTAATTTTCCTTTCTTTAAGACAGTTTATCAGCTTATCAAGATTTGTTTGAGGTTAACATGGTGCAATTTTGGGTGTTCAGTCTGTCTTCATATGAAACCATATTAATGAACAGCACCTGGAAGGAATCTCAAATCTCATCAGTTGTGTAGTTCTGACTGCAGTGTGTATAAGTCATTGTGCTGTTAGACAAACATGGAAGTTTTGCAAATACAAGTTTAATTGCAGTTTCACTAAAATCACAATTTGCAACAGGAAAAATTCCTACTGGGCGTAAGGAAAAAAAATCTTTGGAGTGAGAGTGGTTAAGTACTGCAACAAGTTGCACAGAGAGGTTGTAGAGTTGTTATCCTTTCAGATTCTCAAAACTTGATTGGATGGGGCCCAAAGCAATGTGATCTAACATTGAAGTTAGCTCTGTTTTGAGTAAAAGTTATGATTACATGACTGCTAGAGGTACTTTACCTAATTTTATATGATTCTGTCTGCATTTCAATCAAATAAATAGCTGAGCCGATTTCAGTGCAATTTTTGAGGATGATATCCCACAGATTGGGCACGTGGCTGAAATGTGTTGTGCTTATCACCTTTTTCACCTATAAAATGTAATTTGTTAGCTTATTTCAACTTTGTGATATGAGGGCACCTTTCGAAAAAGCTGATCATTTTAACAAGTAGAAGAATACTGGGGTTTTTTTGCTGATGAAGTTATAAACTTCTATACTTTAAGATTATTACAGTGAACGAGTATCTGACATGTGAAATAGTGACCTCAAAACCAACGTCCTCAATCAAGGAGAGCAACATGGAAGTATCTGTAAAGAAAGGTTGTGCCAGAAGAAGACAGGTAAAAAAAACCCACACATACACCTCTTAATCTACAGGGGTAGATCTACAGGGACCTGAATTAAGAGATAAAAAGGAAAATTTAAATTTTTTCATTTTAGCATGTTCCAGTTAAAACGGGGAAACCAAGAAATCTTATTGAGCCTGCTCTGGATAAAATTAACCTTAACCAGGATAAAATCAACCTTAACCATTGGTTATGTTACTGTTACTTCAAGCGTGCATTCTGTCTCGTCCAAGAGAAACTACTAAAATGAAAACATTTAATGATGTTACTTAATGTAGATATGTTTCTGAAGCAGATTTTCTGATTCTGCAGAAAACAGTTTTATCTTGCCCAGTGTAACTATGGGCATTCTCATTGGCTCTGTAAGTGTCTCATCGTAAGTGTTTAAATTCAGCACATTCTGTAGAAATGAGATCCAAAAGGCTATTTGTAATTCATCTGGGTTTTTAAAAGTTATATTCTCTTAGTTATTTAATATATTTAAGTTGTTATTGTATTACTAGATGGTGTCAGCAGCAGCAGTTAGATAGGTTCCTAGTATGAATTTTTTTTTTTTTTTATATTTATACTTTTTCCTCTGGATGCTGCTTTAATGATAATAGTGTGTACTTTTAAATTCCTTTTCAAAATATTTTTTCATTATTCTTAAATATTGCTTTTACCTACCACTGGGCTACACTTAAGTTTCTAAATATAAGTTCTTTAAAACTCAGTTGTCTCCTTCTCCTTACAACCACATTCTCTATGTTTTTACTACCTACAAATTAGGCCCATTACAAGGAACAGGTCCCAAAAGTCCAATGCTCAGTACAATTGTATTTTCTTACATATGTATGTATGTATTATTTCTGCTAATAGCCAACTGAAAATACTGTGCAATAACTCTACAAAATAAGCCAGGAGGAAAAGTTGCACTCACTTAACTCCCTTTTCATCCAGGTTCCCTTGCCGTTTGTATTTCATTTCAGTTGTGACTGTTTGAGGTCTCATTACCCATGCTTGATCTGAACTGCCTTTGCCTAGTCACATGTTGCAATATATGTCAACATACTCATTAACTGTTGATTCAGAAGTTAAGAGTATGTATCCATAATTCAGATTCTTCCACTTAATTTGCATTTGTTAACATTAAATTTTATCTGTCATCTTTTTGTTTTGCTTTTAAAGCCAAATACAAGACAATTCTGTAACTTTTAATGGTAATTAAAAGAGCACAGTCTGTACTACCCGTGCAGTGCCGAAACGGCCAGTAGAGCAGCCTCAGGGGCCTGCTGCAGGAACACACTCACACCCTAGAGCTCAGGCTGCAGCAGGGAAGAGAGGAAACACCCGCCCAGCTGCTCTGAGCTGGCCCCATCCACCTGCAGCTGGGAAAGGCCCTTCCACAGGGCCACAACTGAGTGACTAGTTACAGGCCAGCACAGCGATGCTGAAGCAGTAGAGTCAGGAGTGAGTCTCACAAAGAAGAAAAGAAAAACAGCAACTAAAAATAACTGTGGTTATAAGAATAACAACCCCAGGGGTCTGAGTACTGAAGGGAGACTTCCACCATAATGCAAATGAAGTGCTGAAGTCCTTTGCCTGCCCTTTAATATGACTCAGCCACACTAGGGCTTGTGAGCATGGAGCTAGCTCTACAGCTTGGGCAGACTGGACAAGCAGAGAGCTTCTAGCTGGTCCGGCAGCACTGCTGGGATGGAGAGGGGACACTGTCCTGTCCTTGTCATGAGTCACAAGTTCCCCATGCCATTCCTCTCTCTCCAGGCAGGCTGTGAGTAGCATGGGTACCAGCCTGAGCCCTGCAAGCTACTTTTGGAAGTGACAAGTTCTCACTGTCTGCCTGCCACGCTGCCAGTGCAGCACTGCCACAGCTGGAGCCAAGTGAGGTGGATGCACAGCTCTAGGGAAGTTTCAGCTGGAGTCTCAGGAATAGGAGAGGGACTTATCTATTAACTGGGATAGGGATGGATTCTCCAATGCTCATTAGTCTGATTCCTCCTCTCTCCGGATTAAAATACAATGGTGCTGACTGGGGACACTGCTGAACACTTCTCTGAAGAGTAAGGCTTTGTCATTATCGCAAGTTTGAACACCAAAAATGATCAGTTGGTTTTGAAAGTCTTAGCTGCCAGCATGTAAAAGGGTATTTTCAAAATAGCTCTGGTTTTAGTTATTTACCCACTCTACATATAAACAGACTTTATGTTGGAAAATAAAACTTCTATTAATTACTTCTCATATCATTCAACTAAACATTTCACTCAGAAACAACTTTTTAGCTGAGCTGTTAGCTTAGTATTACTGCTTTGTTTGCTTTACTGTCTTTTGCCTTTTTGTTTGTTTGTTGTTAACAGAAAGAAGGAAGTTATTCAAAGAAAACCAAAAGAAGTAAGCCTTCTATTTAGGATATTCGGGAGTACTGAAAGAAAACTCTGGGTATGCTCATTACAAATTTTAAATATTTTCCTTTATTAAAATAATATCACATACCTAGAATAGATCCTACTCTTTTGGATCATGATAATTATATCATCTGTCTTCAAAGGAATCACTTTACTAAACAAATGGCTTCTAGAGCAAAATAACAAGGTAACAGAAGCCAAGATTCTTGGTTTTATTGGACACTAGCAAATAAAGCTTTGCTTTTTTTTCTGAAACAAGCAACATTAAATACAAAGGCATCTTGTACTTAGTAGAACTTAGAATTTGGCTTAAATTTGTATTTTGAATGGCTTATTTTCTTTCAGACTAAAACTGGGTTTTTGTGCTGCTGAGTTTCATTTGAATCTGAGCTGAAGTTAAAACCATAAACCATTAAAGTGAAGCTATGTATATTATTTAATATCATTACATGAAATGGGGTGGCTAAATGCTTTTGTGGTGCTAAGATCTAATCCAAGGACGAAATGGTCAGTCATACAAAATGAATAAATTCAGTTTTCTGACCAGATCTTTCAACCCACATTGTGGGTGGTTGTTGATAATAGTCTTGCAGGATAGAACAAGCTTTTCCTGTGAATATTCCTTTGAATATATAGCATATGAAACCCACCAGTTTTATTGACCTAATGCCTATCACAGGTTATCAGTTGTAAAATATGCAGGAAGGAGTAGCTTATACAGTTAATTGTTTCAGAGATAAATAGAAGTATATTTATTCAAAAGAAAATATTGATGTAAGCAAGATGGTCACACAGACACAACAGCACAAAAATGTATATTATACAAAACAAATAGAAAAACATAGCAATAAAAAAGCAAATTATAAACTGTGCATCTTTTAATCTGGCTTTTGGCTTCAATGTAAGTGATAACAAGTAACCAAATGTGCATTTTGTCTCAGAGATGCACTTTATATCCTTCCTTTCTTTACGTGGATAAATTTCCTCCAGTGAACATATATACCAGTTGTCTGCTTTCCCTAAAGAAAGTCCGTTGTATGGATGGAATCTTTCCGTATAGGGCCTTCATACTTCAGTATTCAGCATATCCTGTTCGTGGGCCTAGCATTTCATCTCTCCTGCTTCAAGCCAGGCAGCTCAGGCATGGTTCTTCTTCAGAGGTGATCTGTTTTAGCGATTGAGCATAGATATCTGTGGGCCCAAACTCTCTGACTTTCACTGAGGACTGATGAGTAGAAATGGTGTCTCTGAGAATGGTCAGAACTTTACTTTTTTTACTTAAATTTAAAAAAATCTGATTTTTTTTTTATTTATGAGTTAAATGCCACAAGATCAAGTTGATCGTGGTAGGCGATGCTTAAACCCTGGAGAGGAACCAGTGTCTTCCATAAAGTGTTTAAAATATGATTTCTAAGAATCCCATTGATATGGGTTCTTCATTGCTGTCGATGATTTAAAAAGAAAACTAGAGCTAAAATAACTTCTGCTATTGGATCAGTGCCTACACTTTTGATTCTGAAAAGGTTTGCTCTGAATTTCTTTATTACGTATTGCTACACGTGCATTCAGAGTGCATGTTTTCATTTGAACACTTGAGAATTACTTGTAAGTTTTCAAATTTATTGTGTAGCAAGATTTATGGGTGAGAAGGTCTTACAATGTAATTCAATGATGTCAACAGGAAGGACTTGGATCTATAATTTCTGACAATAAAAACATTTTTGTACAATTATCTTGCAAAAAGGGTCATTTTTTATGACTAATGTGCCAAGTTGCACAGCCTCTTAACTTGTCCAGGAAGTCACAGCATAATCCTAATTTTCATCTTTGTTTTGCTGGTGAAAATAGTTGGTATGTTAATAAAGCAATGTGAGAGAAGTATTTAACACTTTAAGAGGTTGAACATTTGATTCTAATACTAAATCATTCTCAATCATTCTGGTTTTACCCATATGTAGACAATCCCCTACTCTGGGGAAGGACTCGTGCTTTTCTTTGGCATAAAAAGAGTAGCTAGATATTAAGCATCAGTTTGAGATACCCCCCTCCCGTCCCCGTATTTAGGGGTCTGGACTACGCTAGGTACATGGTTCTTTTTCAAGGCCATGTAGATCGGGTCAGTGGAACCTCCAAGGCTGCTGAGGTGCCCAGCCTGTGGGGTCGGGGCAGGATATCTGCTGCTGAGTGAGCTCTGTAGGGTCTGTTGGGTATGTCTACTAGATTTCAGTTGAATTTAATAGTTTTGACATCTAACACATATGTAGGCAGCTAAATGTAGGTGGTCTAAATCTGGCACTCAAAACCTTCCCAAGAGTTAGACTTGAATAGTTATTCAGTTTAAATAAAGGCTATTAAGCTATTTTATATTTGCTGTCAAATTAAAAAAAAAGTCTCCATGCTTAGTCTTTTATTAATGAAAGTCATGCTATCATTTCTCAAGGTCAAAAACTACTGTGAAAGGGAGGTTTGGCTTCTAAGACCAATCAGAAGAGCAGACCTTCCAAAGGATAGTTTATACTAGTACGGAAAAATTATTTAAAAGAAAGATTTGCATCATTACAAGCATTGATACTAGAACAGACATATTCAAAATAGCAGCAATGAAGTTCCCAAGCCTTTTCCATTGTTCTGCAGAACTCTTCCTGTTCCTCTGCTCCTCTGTTGTCATGTGATACTGACCTTTGGTTTTAGTTGCCAAATTTCATTTAGCAAATGAGAAGCTACAAATTCCTTGCATATAATAATAATAGTATTATTTTACATGGAAGTAATTGCTACCATTGCTGTAAGGTTATTGTATGAACACAAGCTGAAGGCAGGGAATCCACACAACTGGAATTAGGTAAAAATTCTCAGCAGTTTTGTATATAAGGGCTAGAGATCTATTGGACTGTTTCTTCTAAAAGGTGGATTGCCCCAAGCCAACATTTAGGAATTTCTCTTCTAATTAGAAATCTGTGGTACACAAATTTTAACAAAGCTATCTTTCAAATGCTTTCTTGATGTGAAATATCAGGCTAAAATAAGACATTTTAAGATATCATATAAATGTAATAGCTTGAGCTGGTTTTATGAAGAAACAGATTTAATTTAAATTTGAAAATATTTTCATGGAAGTTGTATGTGGTGAAAATATTCGCCTTTTCATTGAAAAAAGATTCTGAAAATGTTTAGACTTTCAATGAAAAAGCAACTTCTTTTATGATGGGGGAAAATTAATTTCCTAATCAAATCTAGTATCAGAAAGAACCTTTGGACTTTGTTCATTAGTGGGTTGTTGGTACCTAAATACTTGAGACATACTCCAAAAAATAGATGCTGTCATAACATTATTGCTATTATCCTGTCCATTTTTCATTGTTGCAGTATTGTTCCAGGTTAGGGTTAATCTAATTTACTGCATAGTTGACCATTTAGAAATGCTAAAGAATAGTTTCTTAAGATTCTGTCTCTTACTTTCTTGTAGAGCTAAGAATGTGGTCTGGCTACATGATCTCAGCTGGTTAAGAAGGTGTGAATACACTTCTGCGATCAAAGTTCCTTCCTCCGGCACCACAAGTGATTGTAATATTTTGAAGGCTTTAAATTTAAGAAGCCAGACCTAAGAGGAAGGATAAAGCTGAGAATAGTGTCATAGATTTATCAAGGAGAGAATTCTGTCATGTTCTATATAAAAATGCAAGCATTTAACTTGAATGCCCTAAATCCAAACTTTGTAAACAGCATGAAAATACAAAGCTGGAAATACAGCAACTTTTGTCTGCATGTTAACCATACAGTTCTGAGTTGTCTTTTGGTTTCTTTTGTGATCTAAACTTTTTCTATGTTTTCCTCCATTCGGGTTCCCAGGAGGGCATTAACATACTTGAGGATCTCTGAGCTTTGTGAGTTTTGCTCTGTTTATTTCACATCATTGGTACCTGTTTCTGGATGAAAAACCGAGGGTTACATACATATAGTCAAGTGAATCCACGTATAGGTTAATAAGCCTCTAATGAATTTGAAAATTTAGCTAATTGCTCAGTTTTTGAATCACACTATGTCTGTCCTAGTACTTGCTTACACACTTAATCATCCTTCCAAGTTATTTTGAAGTTTCAAGTCTGTCTTTCTATGATATAATTATATTTAATTCTTTGCTACAATGTCTGGGCCTCTCTGTTTCATCAGTAAAACATTCCTGACTAACTTTTCCTTGTCAAGTCAAATGGTTAGAAAAAAAACAGTACAGTTTTTCTTAGAGGAATAATCTGAAGGCTGGATTTGATTTCAGGTCTTTTAATTCTTATTATAATTGTTAATGGATTTCCATTTTCAGAAATGAAACTGCTCTATAAAAGGATTTTTTAAGTCTAATTGACAATGCCATTCTTCAGCAGTTCATGTTGAATGTGTATAGCTGTCCTTTAAGTAATTTTGTCAGCATAAATGCTTCTTCAATGAACTACTTGAAGGTGTAGTTACAAATATATACGTATATATGATTGTTGCCCCATAATAGCTGTTTTTAAGTGAATTTTATTTTGTTACCTGGAAAATAAGAATCAAATATCACAACACTAGCTCCTAAACTCAAACGATACAGAACTGTAGTTTAGCACTTGCTTTGGATATACATTTGCAAAACTTTTTTCCTAAAGGAATTGGTACAATGGAACTTTATTTGCTTTATGAAAACCTTTTTAGGTTTATATTACCATATTTGTATTTTTATTTACCTCATTTTTCAAAGCGGGATTTTGCCCTCCTACAATGACAACTTTTGCTTTGTTTGTGTTTTTTTTTTCTCAAATGGTGACTGTTAACATAGCTCTAATTTAATGGTGCCAGTGTTTAAAAGGAAGTGGGCACTTCAACAACATGTAATTTTCTCATAAATAATAGAAAAAATACAAAACAGCACAAATATTACAAAAATTAGAGCAATATGCACAGCAAGAAATCAAATCATATTTACATTTTGTCTGGAAATTGGTATACAAAGCTACTTTTCAAATGCTGTGGATTAGTTATTCTTTCATAGGTTTGACTGTATATAATTGATCTTTTTCTTGTCTTACAATATGAAAAAGCCTGCAGAGCAGTTGTGTTTCTACTATGCTGTATAAATTAATGCTTCATCTGATCTATTTCCTATTGTCGCTTTTTAAATGCTGCCTCTTGCCAACATTTGCCTTGTATTATAACAGAAGTAATTTTGCATTATTCTTACATTTTAAAATTTTTACATCATTTTGTGTTACCTATTATAGTACTCAAAATACAGAAAATGTAATTATTGCAGATCCAATTTCTTCCATTTAAAATAACCTATTAATTACTCATTTGTGCTAAATTGCTGAATACTTCCTTGTCTCTGCTGTGGGGGAGGACCTTGTTATTCTACCCCACCCACCCACTCCTTGTAAATGTAAGGTGTTGACAGTGAGTGGGAACATACTGGGTGCAGGAGTGGTGGTGGAATGTCACTTAAAGGGGAGGAAGGATTAGTGCTGCGGCTGCCTTCGGAGGATTTGCTGAAGGGACCTTGGCTGCTGCCTTACCCTTCACTGTTTGTATGTGGAGGGGTTGTGAGAGCCCATCTCAGTTTCTCCTTTTCATCAGTTCTTACTAACTGGGCACAATACGATTGCTTCTGGCAGGTACACAAAGCTGTCAAAGCACAGGAGCTCTTGATGTAGAGGATCACCTGGAGCTTCCACGTGTGACATCTGCAGTTTCTCAAGGTTAAAGGAACAGACCCACCCACCTGCCCCAAAATATATAAATGTGCATCAGGAACAAGTGGAAATGTGAAAGGTTAAAACAATTGCCAGGTGTGAGGAACTGGTAAGAGGTTAACTGGCAGAAGATGGCACCTGCTCTTTGATGCCTGCTGGGTTTTTTGGTGTTTTATAGCTTTTTCCTCAGTTTTCAAATCATCTGATTCTTTGTCTAAGTCGATTGAGATTTACATTTGAGAAAGTTTTCTTTGGCCACTGTATTAGAGGATTCAGAAAGCTTCAGCTGAGGTGTTCATAATGAGTTTACATTATTTAGTAAATATGCACTTCCAAAGAGTGATCTTTTCTGAAATATTTTCATAAGTTGACAGTGTTCTTTTCCTCCCTAGTCTTCACAGATGTAAGCCAAAGGGATTTCTTACATGTTTTAAATTGGCATACACTCAAGCACTCTGTCAAATATGAACTTAGAAGTTTACAAATTATTTTACAGGTGCTTATAACAGCAGGGAAGCTTGCTGTTTAGTTCCTTTGGTGCTGGTTTCATACCAGCTTGTGGTTAATGGTTTAAAAATAGTCAGATTAAGACCTCTGAAAGTACTATGTCACTATATCACAAAGTAACTTAGTAAATACAGCAATTTAAGGACTTTGGGCTGCATGCTTATTTCCATCAACATGCTCATCCTAGCTTTGTGGATGTCCTGGTTCCGGCTGGGACAGGGTTAACTCTCCTCCCCATAGCTTGGGGGTGTGCTGTGCTGNTGGTGCCTATTTCCCGCTGGCTGGGGTTAAACCACGGCAGTGGAGAACCATGAATTGAAGAATTGTGGCATCTCTTGTACTAGTTCAGGAAAACAATTCGTTGCAACCCTGCCACGATACAGTGTTCTGTCTCTTCACACAACTGTGTAGTTCTGCTGGCCTGCGGACAGCACAGAGCAGCGGCTCAACCTCTCACCTAAAAATTTGCAGCCAGGATGAGCAGAATGTTTTCCCTGGGATCTGTGCAGAACTTGATGCAAGCTCTGAACAGCTTGATCCCCCCCGGGTAGCATTAGAATCTGGGACAAAGCAGTCTAACTTTGCTGGAAAATATGTGAAAATTGTTCCCAAAGAGCTTACAGTTCCGTCAGGAACACACATAGCTTCTTGCAATGATTTTTTTGTTGTTCAAAACGGTGACAACAAATTTCTTGTTAAACTTGATATGTAAAAGGGATTTAAGCTTGCTCCAGCAAGTTCAAAAGTATTGGAAGCTAATATGTCCAATCTTCTTGCAGGATAAAGCTCTTTGTGTGGGATCAAATAATCACTTTTGGGAACTGATACAATTTTGTTCCAGTGTGAGAGCAGCCCAATATATGTGTAAATAAATATATATAAAAATATATATGCATGTATGTGTGTTAGAGCATATAGCTATGTTTCATTACAGATGTTTAAAAAATGTGCAGAGTATGTGTAATGTGAAAAATGTTCTAGCACAGACAGTTCAGCTGGGGCAGCAGTGTTTGGTAGTTTCCTGCTGCCAGGTACCACGGGGTGATGTGCGAGGGAGAATTTTCTTTTTGTCATCCTGGTTCCCCTGTCAGAGTCCACGACAGACAGCTCCGTTTACATCGAAGGGAACAGGCTACCAACGCTTGGTTTCAACTGTGCTGTCTCTATCAGTATATGAGTTTAATTAAATACTATTAAGCCATCAACTACTATTTAAATAAATGGACCGTTAGCCAAGTGCACTGATAGTTGCAGCTTGCAGTGTGGCTATGGTATGAAATCTTGGTCGATGCCAACTTAGTAGTGAAGGTAAAACCTTCACTCTTCTATGTGCCAGGACCCACCTGCTCCAACGCAGCGGTCTGCGCGCTGCAGGCGTGCCTGGGGGTCAAAGGGGCCACCTTTGACCCCCAGGCAGGTGATCCAAAGTTGAACCTTAAGTTAAAGAAACATAAAGCATGTGATTATGTGCTTTTCAGCTTCTGCAGTCCAGTAAAATGCATTTCCCTTAATTATGCATGATATCACAGCACAGATTTTAGCAAGAATAAACATTCGTCTTACAAAGCAGCTGGCCATCTGTCTCAGTTCAGCCAGCGAATAGCACCAGGGAAAGCAGCTAAAACTGCTCAGTGCCAAAGTGCTTTCCAGAATAAAAATTACAAGGATTATTCCACTGGGAGGTGCTAGCAAAAGATACCTATGCCTACACAGCCAAAATAGATGCAGATACCTATTTAACTTCTTATGTTACATTTTTTATTGTGTTATGCAGCAGAAATATTTTTATTGCTTCTGGGGCTGCATGACTCTGGGATATTTCAAAGCAGATGAGGTAGATGAAACAAAATTCAACCTCTGCAGGAAAGGAGAAAAAAGGGTGATAAGTCATAATTCAAAATGATAGTGTGTAGTTTTCAGTCTTCAAAAGAAAAAATTATCAGAAAATTAACTTCATTTCTTTTTCTACCATTCATATAATGGAAAATAATGTGGAAGAAAGAAAAACGGAACCTCTGTAAAGCAGATGTCATTCTGCAGCTTACTGTGCATCTTTTAACATATGTGACCAGCATCGTAAGGAACTGAAATTTGTGTAAATTCAAACATTTGTTAACCAGGAAATTTCCATAGTGCTCTTTCTATTGAAAGAAAGACTTAAGTATGATTCAGTTCCATAAGGTTTTCTTTCCTGGGAGATCAGACAGTTTGGAGGTTGACGAAAGCATTTCATTTTATATCAAATCTCACAGCTCCTTTAGGAATGCCCTCACTAAAATGCCACCCAGGCAAAGTGAGCACTTTGTCTTATTGACCAAACTTGGGTTATTATTCTTCAGTCTTATAGTACTAATTGGATATTCTGCCTCTGCAGGTTTTTTTAATTTAGAAAGAATAACAATAAAATTCAAATTCTGCACATCAGTGAGGGTAAATGCATTCCAGTAATGGAAAAAGCATAGCTCCCAATACCGGGGCACCCGGCCAGCCCAGCTTGGTATTAAGCATACATCTTCATTAATTCTCATTTAGAGATGAATCGATTGATGTTAGCAGTGTAAGCTCAAGTAGTGTAAACCACCATTCAGCTGTAAAGGGAAAAACAACATCAGTTGCGGGGTTTCGCCCGTACTGGGTGTGCATATATCCATCCACTAATGGCATGCATGTGTCTGCTGAAATCTGAGGCCCCAGCTGGGTGAGGGGCACTGAGCTGTACCCCATCACATCCTGCGCTCCCCTGGCAGAGCCAAATCTTGCCGGCCTTTGGGTCAGAATGCTGATTTTACCTACTTTCCCAGGCTTTTTCTGGGCTGGCAGGAGCCGACTGAGTGGGAGCGGGCAAGAAGTCGTGTTAAATCACAGGGACACTCCTTTAGAAAGCTGGTTTGCATGTTTGACATAGGACTACAGAGATTAATTAGTTTTAAATGAGCCCAAATTAAAAGGCTAAAAGCTACTTACTTTCTGCATTGTTAGTCGGTGATAATAAGCCAGCAGGAATTTATCATAACAATTACGCTGGGAGTTTCAATATTCTGAATGCTGTATACCTTTGCATCTTTATGGAGGAAAGTTCTCGTCTCCTTGGATCTTTTCAAATATTCCTGGAAAGTTTAAAAGGTGCTATAGAAGAAGGCTTTTTTCCTGCTTCACAGCTTAAAATATTTGGTTTTCTTTCCAAACTTCATTTAAAAAAAAACTTTTTATGCTATCATATGGAATTTTTAACCCAAGATGAAGATGTAAAGGAGTATTATTGGCAACTAGAAAGGAGAACACAGAGTGGAAGATCTCACAGAAAGTGTCTCTAGACTAAGTAGAAAAATAAAGACATGCACAGAAGGAAAGCTTTTTGGTGAACTAAGCCCATTCCCCTGTACATTGACCGCGTACCCATCTAGCTGGAATCTCATCTGAACCTACTGAGTTGTGCATCAGTAATGAGATAACATTGAAAGTATGCATCATTAATTTTTAAGACAGCTACTGTTAGAAGAAAACTCTCAGACTTTGTGAGGAGTGTAATAGACCTGTCAGGGCTACATTTTAACAGCACAACATTTTTATTTTCATGTCTCCGAAGACTCAGTATCTGTTTAAGTTACAGCAACGCTCATTTATTGTACAATTTCACACAGTACCCAGGGGAAATTTGATGCAAAGTTTAGCTCCTTCAAATCAACTGCACATGCCTATTGCTGCATAATCAGGGCAAGTGTTTTCAGAATAATTCAGAATAATAACACAGCAGCCTTTTAGCATGCTTGTTACAAAAAAATGTTTAGCATAGACTGCATCAAGTGGTTTTTTTATATTTTTGAGAACATAGGATAAAATATTTATGCAGTAACTTACTATTTCATTAAGATGTAATACATTTTATTATCACTTTTAGAGATAACAATCACATAAGCTCAGAAGGTCTGTAAAAATTTGAAAGTAGCATAGCATCACTGGATATGACACTTGCTGTTCTGATAAGCTTATACTTGAACAGACAGGAGAGACACATAGTTGGAGGCCCAGGCTACGTATAGGAATAGAGAGCTGGTAAGTATCAAAATTTGTAACAGATTATAGGTCACCAGACTCCCATCGAGTTCTTTGTACATTTAATCGTGTCTCCCTTTATGATTATGGTGGCAATTCTATTGAAGCCAGTTAATTAATCATATTGAATTCTGTATTATTTTCGTCACTCCCCTCTCCCACAAGTTTATGCATGCTCAGTCCGAAGGCGTAGCTCTCTGCCTGCATGCCAGTGAGGGTCTTCCCACTTCTGCCTCATGAACTACAACGTGCTTAGAACTTCAGTGTGAATAATGCACGTCTGGGAATGCTCTACAGAAAGTAATTAATGGGGCTGGCTTCCATTCCTAGTGAGTCACGTTTGGGCCAGCAACAATTTTCATCCAGTTTAAGTTGTTCAATCTTGCTTAATAGGACAGATGTGATTAAATGCATTTGGAGTGTCAGAGCCAGGTGTCTTTAGAAAAGGGAACCTAATGAGAATTGAAATAAGCTTTATTTTTCCCATTTTGGTCTTTGGAGATTGAGGTATTTCATTCATAGCCATACACATTAGATTTCTTTTACCTTTTCCTTTTAACTTTTATTCTTGGGGGGAGAAATATTTTGACTTAAAATAAAACTGTGAGCATAGGTATTCTGCTCATATATTTGCTCGTGTCTTCTTTATCCCTGTCCTTTCTGCATCAACTTCCATTGCTTCTTGGATGTGCTTACAATGTGTTGTCACACTCCCGTTCGTGATGAAGTTTTGCTGCTCTTTGCCACTTACTGCTTTTCCTCCTGCTCTGTTCCCGAGTGGGTCACCCATGGCCGCAGTCCCTTGGGGTGTCCCTGCCCCAGGGTGTCTCTGTCCCTGCCAGCATCTCCCTGGCCAGGAGTGCCAGCCCAGCTGAGCGCTGCCAGGACCAGCTTTGCCTGCGGGCAGGCGTCCCCGTGGTGGCAGGTCCCCGTGGTGGCAGGTCCCCGTGGTGGCAGGGCTCCCAGGCAGGACCATACAGCTGCAGCCCCGGTCAGACAGCAGGACCCTCTGTCCTGTCCCTCAGCCCCCTGCCTCACACTCGAACATGGTTCCCCGTGCCTGCACCGGTGGTCAGACGGACTCTGAACCCGGATCTCCCCCGTCGGCAGCAGCAGGAGAAGCGTGCGGCAGGGCCGTGCGGCCTGTGTGTGCCCTGTGCTCCCGCGCCTGCAGCTGCAGAAAGCGCCTGCCATGTCCCGTCCTCAGACTCAGTCCCTATGTCATTTTTGAGCAAACCAGTGCTTCCCACAGCCACTTTACACAATGTCAGAAAAGGTCTTAATGGGAATGGTCTTTGTCTGAATGCAAACTATTTGCCCTAAGGTGCTGATCCCTCTCGGTACCCAGCCCTGGCCAGCCAGCTGCCTCCCCTGATGCCCTGACACCCACCCCTCCATTTCCCCATCCCAGGCTTGCAGTGTTTATCCAGGTGGGTTGATGGCTCCACGTGAGGCGCGTGGAGCTGTTTCCCCCTGGGCCAGGCACCAGCTAATTCTGTCTGTGAGTATGTGCCAGAAATCTATTTCCGAGCAGCCTGGCGCGCCCCAGAAAGTCAGACAGCCCAGCTCTCCCACAAGGCTCGCTCTCTCCCACAGTCTTATCCCAGTCCGATGTCTTCTTAGTTTCCCAGCCAGAAATCTCTGTCACTAATCAGTGTTTTCTTACCCCTGCTTTAGCTTCCACACTTGTATCAGCCCAAGCAAAGATCCAGGGAGGACCAAGAAGTTTGCCAGTTGTCTACTCTTCCAAGATTTGCTTTGAAGGGACCTTCAAGAGAGGGACCTCGAGACTTGTCCTTTAGAGCAGTGGCTTTTCTGGGGTGCGAGGGTGACGGAACATGTGCTGATTTCAGACGGATGATGCTCTTCCCCTGACTGCACCACCATCATTCTTCTAGCTCCTACATCCTTTTATGCCCAATGATCAGTGATCACTGCCAAGAAGTATATTCCTCCGGTTGTGTTTATGGATATCTGGAAAGTGATCCTGTAGCATCCCAAGATGAGGTGACGGATATACCAGTAAAACTGCCGCATCCCTGCCAGAGCTAGTGTTGACACAGAAGCCATCTAAGCTTACTGCATAGCCTGGTTCCCATTAGGCACTACCAGAACTGCCCAAGGAGTAGGCGTATGGAGGACATGAAAACACAGAGATGGTGGATCCGTGACAGACACTAATCAGTAGTCCTGCACAGCTCTACAAGCAGCTAGTTTCTCTGTTTTCAAGCTTTTACTCCTTCCCTCCTCGCCTTCTTAAGGGGGCCATCCATCAGAATTACTCTTAGTGACACCCCTGATCACAAAATGCCCTGCAGTGGGTTTCCTTGAGCTCAGGATGGTTTCTTTTGCTTTTTTAGAAAAGCAGATAGCCTTGTTTGTACTTCTCCTGCCGTGGCAAGTCTTATCACAGCCTTCATGGCGGGCCTGGCTCCACAGTGGCTTCCAGGACATCCCACAATGAACTGAGATTTCACAGGGCATCGAGGCCATGAGAGTGCACTTATTTGTAGCTCTGTTGCATAGGTCTGAGCAAAGCGTGGGAATGAGGAAAGCAAAGGTGTTTTTAACTGAGGCAATACCAACGGACTTCGACCTTTGCAATGGAATAAAGTCTACGCCTGTGCAGGTAGGTGCTCAGGGAAACCTGCGAGTGCAAATGCCGATTGCTCCATTCAATGCCAGCTTCTGGCTGCCAGTAGCTAGTGCAGGGAGCTCAGGACTGGGTTTCCCCACCCCTTCCCTTTTTGTGTTAACTGGCAGTGGTAAATAGTAATGTAAGCCAAGCAGAGCCATTTATGTGGCCCAGATGGTTAGGGCCCTGGATGTGTGGATTTGCCCTCAGGATTAACCTAATAAAGGGGTATAGAGGTGGCCTCAGAGGTGAATCCCATGGTTCTTGAATCTGCTAATTAAAAGTCATGGAAGTTTCCACAAGTAAAATTTGGCCCAAAGCTATTCTTAGTACTTGGGGAGTACATTTTATTGTTTAGAGTTTGTGATTAAATGGAAAAGTAAGTTCTCATGCCCCTTCATCTCCCATTTATCAGCATGGCTGCGTTGAAACTAAAATAAATGACCTTAGAAAGGAGAACTATATGTTGCAAAAATACTCTCACAGTATGTATGGGAAGAATGTGAATATTCCTGAAATATGATCAAAACAAAACCCAGATGACTCAAGGAGATTGAAGTAACATTACTTTTCCTGTATTCAACCCAAGCAGAATTTAAATCCGCTGCAGGCAGTCTCTAGAAATAGCACTTAATGCGAGGCTAGAATATCCTGCAGAAAAGGTGCAGCACATTAATTTATGTGGATTGTCTCTGGTTTCCTTTGGCTGTATGAAAGGGCATAATCGGATAACTGCACTAATGGTAATTGTGTAATTGATTCATTCACAACGATTAGTTAAGTGCAGTGTTGCCCTTCCGTGGTGAAGAACAACAAAAAGAAGTTAGACTATTGTCTCAATTATTAAAATAAATTTTGGCTAATTTATTTTGTAGGCGTCTTTGAAACTCGTATTAGAAAGATGGCAGTAACTTTCTAGAGTAGTACTTTACAGGTTGTTTGGTTTAGTTGGGGTTTTTTTTAGTATTTTTACTTTTCCTGCCCTTGCCCCTGGGCTCTCTGCCTGATCTTACATCTCTGTGGGCTTCGAGGTTGGTGGATTTACAAAACATTCTTGTGCTTGTCTCAGGTTTTCAGTATGTCCTTCTAGTGCCATCCTTCCGAACCCAGCCTGTAAACAGGTGGCAGGTGCACCCACCCCAGCACAGTGACATTAATGTGGGGAGTGACATTAACAGTTCTTGAATCTGAGGGGACTATCCAGAAGAAATATTTTAGTCAAACCAGTAAAGCATGCATTAGCATTGAGAGCAAAACTTCCATAGGTTTCAATGGATGCAGACCCAGATATTTTTCTTCTTCTCTTTGCTGTGTTTTCTGCATTTTTGAGTAATTCCCGTTTCTTCTGGGCATCTGAGGCCTCAGTTTCTCTGTACATCTTGACTTCAGGGTAGAGTTGTCAGAGAAGAAACAACTTTCTAATTGAATGCCATAGTTGGGTCTTTAAGGTTTTTCCCTATGAGTTTCGTTACAGACAGGTGAAGCTTTGATTTTTATTTCGTTCTCTTTAGTCAGCCAGACTGTCAGCTAGTATTTCTTTAGAGTTTCCAGTGCTGTTCTGGCTTACTCCTTAGACAGTGTAGACAGTGTATTTCTATAACTTCATAAACAGACACTTGAGATAGACAAGAATGCAGATGTTCATTATACAAAGCAGAACAAATACGTAGTTTTTTGTATTTTGCCAATTCTCGATAATACCTGCCTAGAGAAATATTGAAATAAAACCATATGCTCACATAATGCTCAATGCCTTTTAAAATGCTATATAAAACACTAATTCAGTGTGGTTTTAAAATTTCAAATCACTTAAATAAATATATGAAGAATTTGTAATTAAAAATGCTAACAACCATTCTTGCAGAGCATTTTGCTTGAGCAGATGTAGCTTGCCAGTGCCTGACTCTGACTTACCCAAAGCTGTCTTACTTCATGAGAAAGACATTATAAGAATAGCTGGCTGGAAGCCAGCATCAGACAGAATTAATTGAGAAACAAGTGAAGTGATTAGCCATTGGAACAAACTACGAAAAGAAGTGGAGGGCTTTCCATGTCTGGATGTCTTCAAATCAACAATCAAATCTCACATGGAAGAAATGAGTAATCAAACAAACATTTTTGGGGCCTCAACAAAGGGTAACTGTATGAAAGTCAATGGTTTGTGATCTACAGAAGATTACAGTATTTAATGATTCCTTCTGGGCTTAAGTCTGAGTTCAGGCAAATTGAAATACTGATAACGCGAGTGTGACCTTCTGAACTCTGAATTCCCTCGCAGACCTTTTTCTCCAAGTCTGCCAAACTCCGAATGTCCAACTATTGAGTGAATATGGAAATAATTTTGAAAAAGACCAGTTTTGAAAAGTTGCCAAGAAAATCATGGGCCCACATGTCACAGGAGACATCTGTAGGTGAAAACTTCTCACAGCAGAGAGAAGCTGGTTTTATCCTGATGGGTCATCAAGGAGCCCCACTAGAGATGGTCTGCCCACCACTGGCACTCTTTGGCCCAGAAAACCCCTTGGTGACTCCAAGTGTCAGGCTGAGATAATTCCGTGACTCAGTCAGTTATTCTAAATGGACATCAAATGTAAATGCTGCCAGGATTTGATTGTCTTCATGCTTGACAAGTCCAATGACAGAAAAACGGATTGAGCAAACTAACTTGTAAGTCGTCACCAGTTCTCCCAAAACACATTTTCCATCTGAGCATTGACTCATGTGATAAAACATTTTATCGTTTGATAAAACTGAGCTGTCAGGGGTTCAGATACAAGAACAAGCTACTACACAGGAAACAAATCATTAGAAGCACTTATTGCATTAGTTGTTTGTGGTGATAGAGTTTCCACTCTGAGACCAGCAGACAGGCACCACTTGGGACTGCAGATGGTGTGCTGCAGCGAGCGCTGAGGGCACATGTAACCCACGGCAATCACCGCTCCTTGACGATAACTTCGATAGCAAGCATAGCGTTCCTAATCAGTCAGCATTTAAAAAACCCGTATGAACAGTGGTACATCATCTGTCCGTATGTAACAAACCATAGAATCATAGGATCATAGAATCATTAAGGTTGGAAAAGGCCTCTAAGATCATCGAGTCCAACCGTCAACCCAACAACCCCATGCCCACTAAACCATGTCCCTAAGCGCCTCATCTACACGTCTTTTAAATACCTCCAGGGATGGTGACTCCACCACTTCCCTGGGCAGCCTGTTCCAAGGCCTGACCACTCTTTCAATAAAGAATTTTTTACTAATGTCCAATCTAAACCTCTCTTGGCACAACTGGAAGCCATTTCCTCTCGTCCTATCACTTGTCACTTGGCAGAAGAGACCAACACCCACCTCGCTACAACCTCCCTTCAG
>VZTQ01012237.1:87524-115328 GCA_013400755.1 Pelecanoides urinatrix
TTACTGAAGTCCAGGTAGACCACATCCACAGCCTTTCCCTCATCCACCAGGTGGGTCACCTGGTCATAGAAGGAGATCGGGTTGGTCAAGCAGAACCTGCCTTTCATAAACCAATACTGACTGGGCCTGATCCCCTGGTTGGCACGTCCCTAGTACGTGCCATGTGATGGCACTCAAGATGAACCACTCCATAACCTTCCCCAGCACCATAGTCAGACTGACAGAACTGTATGGTGGATCCTGGATCCTCCTTCCAGCCCTTCTTGTAGATGGGCGTCACATTGGCAAGCCTCCAGTCGTCTGGGACCTTAATGATTAGTAATTTGAGGAGGAAGAATTCAGTAGCTTTGCTCTTTGCAGTAAATTATTGTTTGTGAGATATTAAAAGAGCTGCAGCTTTTTCAACCCATTTTTATAATGCTTCTCTTGAAAAATAAGCAGATACGTGTTTTAATTTCAGGCTAGCACTCTAACCAGTGGGGTTTTTTTTTCAAAATTGGAAAGAAAAACTGGTTCCTTTGCTGAGCGGATTCCTGTGATCTAAAGCTGCAGTGAGATATTTCCCCTGGTATCAGTATTCAGCTGCTTGCTTGAAATTGCTAACTTCTGAAATACTTTTTCAAACATGCCTGAAATAGAATATTTCATGTGGAAATAAATGAGTTTGTGAAACTGTTTTAATTATTTTACTTCAGTGAAAAGATTAAAATCTAAGTCTCGCTCCACATCCATGCTGTAACTTAAAAGAATACAAAAGAGATTAATCATTTTCATGCCAAATACAGAACAAAGTCTATTTTTCCCTTTCCCCCACACAATCTGAAAACCATCAAATTCCCCCGCCCACCTACTGTGCGTATGAGTTGAACATTGTCAAGTACAAATTAAGGATCTGATCTAGCAATTGCTTCTGAATGTAGCCTTACAGAGCCGTGCCGGTTGCGGGGGGGAATCACAGGCTTGATCCAAAGCCTGCAGAGCGCTTCCGTAATACGCTGGGGATCAACCAACTCAGAGAAATAAAAAGGCTCTGAATCTGCAAATATGGCCAATATCTAATTGTAACTGTATCAGTTTTAGAAAAATTTAACACCATTTAACAACAAAATGGCCTGATGAGTTTTTGGAGGGGAAAATGTACTTGTCTTGAGGGGTTGTCTGGGAATCAGGTTGGTGAGAAACTAGACCTCAAGATTTGGGTCTTTTTGAGTCCATACGGTCTTGTAGTGCTGTTTGCTCCCAGTGAACATACTAAGCCTTCTGCCCACTCCCAGGGAAGCCGATTGCTGGGAATAAATCAAGGAACGAGGGCTTAAACGTAACCTACTGGCCCCTGGGCTGTGGCTGGTGAGTACCACACCACACACTGCAGAGCCATGAAAACCTTGATTGCAGTTTGGTTTGCTGTAATTTGCACTTTGTATTAGTACTATGCATTTTAAATCAGGTGTGCATTAATGCATCAATTATCAAGAATGAGCAGCACAGAGTTTTTATAAAGACTTATTCAAGGCTAGCTGATTTTTAATGTGTGTGTTTAGTTGCAACCAAAATTACAGTAATCAAAATAAAATTATATGCAAAACAGAATAGGAGGCTTTTACATAAGAATGGGGCAAATGATACACCAAATGCCAAATTGATTTCTAATGCTGGTTCAAATAAAATGTTTATAAGAATTTCTTATGCTTTGATCTCAGGACTGAAAAACGTGAAGATTTTGTTTATTAAAAAATACTACAAAGCTACTAAACTCTCTGTTAATGGAGGGCATGCCCATATTTGTAAATGCTATAAAGAGTGGGAGTTTGTTTTATGCAGCATAGTGAGCATCATTCACAGCAACAGAGGAATCCCAAATGTTACAGGGAGTTCTGTATCTCAAAGTCCCCTTTTGCTCAAAGTCTCCAGTTCCCAAATGGTGAGTCTGTTCTCTGAAAATTACCATTTGAGTTGGGGCTTCTACAATGCTGGTTTTGCAAAAGGGTTCTGGAAACTGTGGGGTCATACGCTTTGAGGCAGCTCACAAATTAGGGCTACTGCTAGGTATGAAAATTTTGGCATCTGCAGGACCACTCCGTTTGCTGAGCAGCCGCAGAACAACAGATCCTACACATTAAGCCTAGTAGATAGCTTGGCAAAAAAAATACACTAGTTCAGTGCCATTTTTGTGTTCCTGTGGATATTCCTCAAAGCAGATACCTTTTTTTTGCAAAAGATTTCCTTTAATTAATTGGTATTTCTCAGTCTTTAAAAAGTTGCTAAAAAATCCCCAAGCAGCTGGCTGTGGAGGCTTTACACAAGAAATAGTACTTAAGTACCCTTGAATCCAATCCTAAGAAGCACCGCACTTCTCTAGAGCAATTTATCCCCAGAATCTTCTGTAATGTCTTGTCGATTGTTGTCTGTTTTCCCTGGCTCTGCTCCATGCCTTCGAGTAATTTCTCTCGCCAGCTCACTCAGTGGCTTCACCGTGAACAGATTTCCTGCTAAGTTTCAGATTTTTCCTCTGCCTCTCAGGTATTCTGGGTTTCCTAACGGAATTACTCTGGGCCCCCCGGCTGTGATTTGACTGATAGGAAAAAGGGTTTCTGTTCCCTGGACTCCGTATTTGATGTTTATTCACCTGATTCTCTGTTGGTGCCCGCTGCATATATGTTTCAATACATTTCATCACCTGCTTTCCTCTGAAACACTGCCAAATGCCACCTCACCTTTACAGCCTGCAACGGCAAGGAAATGAGCTTGCACCAGGCTTGCTCTTGACCCCAGGGGGGCTGACTTGGGTGTCTCAGCTGACCTGTCCACCTTACCTTCAGTCTCTGTGGCTGTAGCGGAGGCTTTGCTGCAACTCCTCTCCCCCCTTCTGAAGGAGGGAGGCACAGAGATCTCCACGGAGATCCCACTGCCTGATTTTTTTCCGGTGCTGCAGACCATGGAGGTGGTTGGCGCTTTAGAGCCGCCAACCCCAGCACTAGCTTGGGTTTCAGGGTGCTTTGCCGGGCAAGCAGGATGCCAGCCCAGGGTGGTAATGCAAGGCATGCGCAGGGGCTGGAGGCTTCGGGCTGAAAATGCTAGCCCAAAGGTCAGGGTTTCACTCCTACCTTTCCTCCAAGCATCTTGTGTCCGTCAGCCCCTCAGTTCAGGCTGGGCTTAAGAGATACTTGTGCCGGGAGATGCACGTAAGTACTTAGCTGAAGTATCCACCTGCAATGCACTACATAGCTCCTCATGACTGTTAATAATCCAAATAACAGTGTAACTAACCACTCCTTTTAATCTCTACAACTTGTTATAAATGAGAGCTGTTTGAAATACATGGAAAAATTAATAGTAGCAAAGCTCTGCTTTGTAAAGATATTGTTCAAGGATAAATGCATTCATGTTTGTGGGGTTCTCAGCCTCTCTGTCCTGGGGGCTGTAACAGTGACAGAGGCAATTCAGGCATGAGAAAATACTAAAATGTGAAAAAAATCCAAATCAATAGATTACCTTCATGTAATTTGGAGGTAAGATGTTTGTTGCATCTTTTAGAAGTTGACTGTGAACTTGTTTATCAAGATAGCCCAGCCTATATACAACTAACCCTTTGTACAGCTATAGACTCAGCTGTGGTGGTAAAGGGGATCCACTGGGTTGGCCCCTGAGGTGTAGGTGATACAGAAATCACCCTGTGCTTAGTAAAACTGAGCATGTGAAAACTCCCCTCAGCCATAGGAATGAGGTTTTGAACCACTGAGGCTTGATTAAAGCCTGAAATGTGTATTATTTGTAGGCTATTTTGGTTTTGTTTTTTAAAGAAAGCCAAACCCTCAAGACGTTAGAAGTCACCTGCTTATTTCTGATTATTAAAAATAAATTTACTTTTCTGCCCTGAGATAACAAGTAACAAATAAGAGGTAGTGCATAACAAACGCATATGTCAGAGCACACTTGACTGTGCAATTTCACTTGTGGTGCTAGACGAGATGTTAGTCTGTCACTAGAATGATGCCAGATTGCAGCCAGTGAGGATCTGACTGCTAATTTTCCTCTCCCAATGGTTTGTACTATTTTGAAAAGAAGTTTTCTTTAATGAAAATTCCATTAACATTATTCTCTTTCACTACCGCTAGCTGAGAAGGTTCCATTTACTTTATTAGAAAATCATTTTTCAAATAAACTTATTCTGACATTTTCTTGTTCTGATAATGAGAAAATCTCTGAATAATGTGAGAGGAATAAAAATGTGCTGCCCTTTTTTTCCATAAAGAATATATTGTAGAAGATACTTACCAGCTCCACCAGAACTGTTTTCGTGAGAGCATTTGTGGCTCTCCCCATAGCAAGGCTGTTGTTAGACAACTATTTTGTCTGACTCGGAGTGGCTCTCTGATGTGTCCCATTTGATAACTGATGGGACTGCACAGCCAGCTTAAAATGGTCAGTGCCAGATCCTCAGACTGTGTAAAAAGCCCCGGCTCCATTAACTTCACCGGAGATGTGTCTATTTACACCAGCTGACATGGTGTGAAATGCAGCTATTGTCCATGGAGGGAAGAGGGTATGAAGTGTCGGAGAGGCAGCCACTGACAAAAAGGTTATATTTGACAACAAAAGAGCTGCAGAATGAAATCTCCATTACTTTTTTTCAGTGCTGCTATTAAATGCTCTTCCACTAACTAATGCCACAAATCTTCTTTTTCCTCCTACAAGCAGCAGGCTTGTGTTAGCACAAATCACAATTTATAATGTGCTAACAATTTCTGAGGACCCTTCTAAGGAAAGTCTTAAAGTAACTCGCAGATATTTGCAGGTTGCAACAAAATTAGACCAAAGATCCTCAAGTATTCATCGCAGATGTTAAAAAGTCAAAATGTTGTTGTCAATGGTAACAAAACAGCTCGTAGCCAAATTCCTGGGAAGCCTGTGCACCTACTGAAGAGAGTTTGATAGGCTGCTTTGCTGTGGCCACACCATGTTCTGGTCCAAGACAATAAAGCCCCAGGGCGCGCCATAGATGCAGCAATTCATGCCAGTGATTTCCAGCTGCTTACTTGGTGAATGACAATAGCCCTAATTCTCAGCAAGAAGCCTTTTCTCTCTCTCTATGCTCACTGATTCAGAGGAGCCGGTTTTGCTTTTTAGCAGATGCCATTCTCTGTTTCTTCTGCCATCCAGCAAAGACCACATTGCTGATTAGAAAATAAAGGTTTTTATTGCCTCCCCTCTGCAAATGTGATAAGGTAGGACAAGGTATACGTTACTTTTACCCTTTCTGGCATCCTAATGAACTGCCTCTGTGTTTTTTGGCAGTCCAAGTTGCCCCCTCACTGCAATGGAAGTGAGCTGGATGCCATTGCAGCTTCAAGCAGAGGAGGAATCCCGACCTGCCTGAGCTTGTTCCTACCTAGAGACCCGTGGGATGCATTCAGTCGTCTTCACCTGATATGGGTCAGATTTATGAAGAATTACTATTTTTGCAGCATTGCAAGGGGTCAATTTCAAGGTCTCCAGCATTGTTTGAAAACTAAAATGGTTGAAAACTGTGCTAATTAGGAGATCTTAACAGCCTTTGACTTAATCTTCAGATCTGTTATAGGTCATGTATGGGGGAATATGGTTTCACACAATCATAAATTAATGAGGAGTGTGTTATTAGTGACAATGAACTCTTTGTGGTTTATGGTATAGTGAAGAATATTTTTAAAAGAAGACTTTGTGCTCTCAGGGCAATTTATGTTGGAACAAGAGTGTCTATAAACTGCAGGTGTCTCATTAAATTCTGCTGGTAGTTAGAAGAAGCAGCCATGTGCAGAGATGTTCATCAGCAGCTCCATGATTTGTGTTGTCATGCTCGGTTTTTCCCTAATAGCTACACACTACTTAGCATTGATGCTCAGCTGCTGTGAGCAGAACTCTGCAAAAATAGTCGGTTTCCATTCAGAAGCGAATGGCATCGAGCCAGCTATTGATTTATGGGCTGACACATCCCCCTTCATAATGACCATAAGAACATTTGCCACTTACCTGTTACCTTTCTTCAGGAGTACATTAAAAATAATTTTCCACTTGATAAACGGAAGCAGGGAGCATAATATTTTTACTGGTCATTTTCATAGAGAGATCTGCAAAGGGTTGTTTTATACAATTGCACTGGAGAGAGAGAGAGTTTGAGAAAGTTTGTCAGTATTCCCAGTTCTGGTTAAATGGTTTGGCCTGAGGGCAAGATGGATACATGCCCATTTCTTCCCAGCATTGACATGTGTTTGAAAGCAGGCACTTGGCATAATGCTTTAAAAAAAAAAACTAAACACAACAGCAACCCTTTTGTATCTGCCACATATATTACTTCTTTGGGGAGAAAAAGAAATAATATTCAAGCTTCTAACAATAGTGATACATTATTTAGAATCTTGCTGTCTTATTCATCTGAACAACTAAAAGGTATTTATTTTCATATTTCTGCAGAATTTATTTTATAATTCCCTGCTAGTTACATGACAGCTACTTTTTAAAATCTTAGTACCTCCAGTGCTTGGCTGATCTCTTTTCATCCTTAATCTTGCAATTGTGCCTAAGATAAAGGAGGAGCAGTGGGGTTTTCTCAGCACTGCGGTTCTGTTTGGGAGGAAGAATCTAAGTCACACCAAAGGGCACCAAACTATTGGGCTTGATTCCAGCTTTTTGTTATGTTGAGGTCTTGCAGTGGACATAGATTATTCTGATATCCACTCTTGCCCCTGAAGGTCTTCTACAGAGCAGGCCAGAGATTCAAATGTGAATGCAAACTCAGGCAGTGTTTATTACTCTGGTCCTGTCCAGCACCTGGCACAATGAGGCCCTTATCCACTTAGCCTAACAGAGACAACAAAATGTTTAAACCATGATTGTATCGTCCTAGATGTTCA
The DNA here is from genome assembly GCA_013400755.1 of Pelecanoides urinatrix. Lineage (NCBI taxonomy): Eukaryota > Metazoa > Chordata > Aves > Procellariiformes > Procellariidae > Pelecanoides > Pelecanoides urinatrix. Next base: position 94,415 of record VZTQ01012237.1, read on the forward strand.
GATGGAGATTAAGTCTTGGGATTCAAGAATTTTGCAGAGGATTCATCCTGTTGGTAATGTAACTCTGCAGTTCCTTGGCATACATGAAACTCTTGTTCTCCCCATTCCTCAGCTTCCTCGGAGCCTGAGTTGGCTTTGGCTAGGCCAGAGTGTGAAATCTGGCCTAAACTGTACTTCAGTTTAGAGTAGAAGATGCCTGCAAACAACTGGATAGGGCACTTGTTAGATAGAGACCAAATATGTGCTTTTGGCTCCTTCACATAAAGGATATTCTCAGTTACAAGAAACATTTGAGCATTTTGAGTAATAATAGTCAAGAAAGACCATTATGTTTCTCTGATTTTTAAACTGTGGTTGACATTTTTGAAAGGCTGCGTGCTGGCAGCCTCTGGGACATGGAGGTCACCTAGTCCAAACCCCTGCTCAAAGGAGGCCCAATTAGACCAGATTTCTCAGGGTTTTGAACTGTCAAGTTTGAATATCCCCAAGGATGGAGATTCCACGACCTCTCCGGGATCCTGTTCCAGTGCTTGATCCTCTTCACAGTATAAAACTTTTTCTTAATTCTGAGTTAGAATTTCCCATGTTCCAGCTTGCACCTGTTGCCTCTCATCCTGCCACCGTGAGCTTCCGAAAAGAGTTTGGCTCCATCTTTACACGTTCCCATTAGCTGTAGACAGCAGTCACTTCTTATGGCTAAACACACTCAGTTCTACCAGCCTCTTCTCATAATAACCTTCCCTGTTCCTATGCGAGAGAGAGGCTGTATTTATTTTTGTATGGCTTTCTTCTAATGAAAAGACACCATTATCTTCTTTTAATAGTGCTTCACAGGACCCGAAATGTCCACAGGCACCCTTTAAAAGCCCATACCTATTGATTTGGCATTGCTCCAGCTCTGCTTTGCACTCCAGCATTATTGCAGCTTGAGAACATACACTCAGAGTAGCTAGTTAGATATTTATAGCTGTGTAGTTGCACATTCCAGCTACCAGACTTTTATCCAAATGCCCTAGCAGGTGTGTGTGCCTGCATTGAAATCCCTGTTGCTTCCAGAGACAGCATCTAACCTGGCTGACAGCTTTGTGAACTCCTGGGCAACAAATTAGATACAGCCTTGCTGTGCTTTGCTATCTGTAACATGAAAGGATGGAGCCCAACAAATTCTTTCTCTTCCTTTACACTTTCCAGAAAAGCTGCCTCATTTTGTAGTGGTTATTCAGACAATCCTTACCTGTTTCCCACATGGAAAAGCAGATAGTGTTAAATTCAGCCCTGCAATCTTTTTGCAGCGGGCTATGTTATGAGAGTAGGTCTTTCTCAGCAAAGTTTCTGTGAGGCTGTCAAAATCCTGGAGCTGTGGGAACAGAGTGAAATCAATAGACAAGAAACTTCCAATGGTGCTGCGTTTGTTTCGTTTTCTTTCACTGCCCTTCTCGACATGAATGCGGCGTTTCTCCGAGGCACCAGTCCCGGCATGGGAAAGGCTCTTGCAAGCCGCGCCGGAGGAGCAGGACGGCGAGCGGTGGGGTGAGCTCCCCAGGCAGTGTCCCACCATCGTGCCGGGACTGGGAAGGGCCCTGGTTATGAGAGACACTTCGCTGGAGGAGACACCTCAGCACTGGGAACGGTGCTAGAGACTTCCCCCTCCAGCATCCTGTGAAGATCCATTAGAGAAGTAGCTTTTATTTCCCAGTGAGCTTGCACTCAAGGACTGGGAGAATGAACACTCATAACTCATTGCCTAACAATCAGCACTACCGGACGAGAGGGACTGAGCTACAGCTTTCGGCCAGCAGGTTGGTCTGATCTATCTGCTCACCGTCCAGGTGCAGGAGAGAAGAAGAACCTGTGGCCCTGAGGTTCCTGCCCTGCCCTAGAGCCGAGAGGAGGTGGCTGAGGTGCGAGCGGAGCCACAGCCCCACTGCCAGCGTGCCAGACGCCACTGCTGAACCAGCGTCAGTAGAGTGATAGTGATGGACAGTGCCGTGGTCCGTGAGGAGCATCCCTGGATCCCTTCTGAGATGGCGCGGCCATGTGTCGCCCTTTCCACAGAGATTTCAGCTAGGGAAAGAAAAAAGCTCTGGGCTATAGCAAAACTTTTGTATTCTCACGTTTATTAAATGACCTTATTGCTCATATTACTCCTACCTCTTCCCATTTAAAATGCAAGGAGCTCCTGCTTTGCTGCTGACGTGAATCAAGAGCACGCACCGAAATGCCAGTGAGTTATGCTGGTGTAAATCCAACTTGAGCCTTAAAACATGCTAGTATCACATGTGAATTCATGTAAATGTGCATGCAAGGGAAAACAAACGCGAAAAGAATGAGGTGGGACTGAAGATCTGTCCCTGCTATTTAATGCAGAATCCATTTGCAGGCATTTCAGCAGTGCTTATCACTGTCCTGTCCGGCTCTTGGCTTCGTTTCTTTGCTTTTGAGACATATCTGCTGAAACGGCAATGGAAATTCATGCAGTATACTTGCATTATCTAATGTCTCTTCAGCAATATTGCTTTGGCTAATATAATACTGTTCATCTGATATTTTCTAAGAGTTGGAGACTAGAACGTGGTCCAACAAATTTAACTCTTTAATCACTTAAGAAATCTCAGTGAAATCAATGGGTAAAATGAAGAATTTGATTAAGCATTCCATTAATTTTTCATTCTTTCTCTACACTATGTGATGCTCATTCATGTTGCTAACTACTCTTGCATTTTCCCTCTTTATATAGAATATAATAGGAAAAATAAAAATACCAGGCACTTGTGGTCTATTCACTGAGCATTTGTTACATGAAGTTACAGTTCAACAAACAGATGCATGAGTATCTGTGTGCACACACACTGCCTTTACTCCACAAACAATTGAATACGGTGACTAAAAGAAAGACCATGGATATATGTTTGTAAGAGTTATTTTTTGTTCCTCTATGCTCCGGTCCAGATACACAGTTTTGTCAAGAGTCAGTTGTAGTCTTAATCCATGTGAAAGCAAATCTGAACATAAGCTTGGCAAAGCACTTACTTGTACGTATGTAATCTGGAATCAGAAAGGATAATACTGGTATCGTTCCATTAAAAGTGAAATTATGAACACTGGAGTAATTACATGGATATTTATTTAGTTATTGTTAGACATTGAGTCCATTAATCAGGCCCTGGTTTCATGTAATAAATATTCAGCCACTGATAACTCTCTGCAAGATTAGAATAGTGTTTAATAACCCTTGAACAATAGAAAAAAAAATAATTTTTGGAAACTGTATTTTTCCAGATATTCACTTTCTTGGGATAATGGAAAAAATCAATTTCCTAAGGACAAGGATACAGCCTGAAATATCTGACATAGAAATGGGAAAGAAGTTATTGGCATACCTGCGAAATTTGGAGTAGTAAACACGTTCTGCTTTTTTAAATTTTATTTTGACTGGGAAAGGAGCAGGGGACTTTAGATTATGCAAATACAGACAAAAGTTAATTCATAAATGTACAAGGGATATTGGCTGAAACATCTATTTTTTCACCTACTTACATTTAGCCAGAGAACCTCTTCTTTAGAAATAAAAATTAACCTCTGTTCTTTCCTGCAGCTTCACATGTCGTACCTTTAAGAGAATGAACCCATCCTGAACTCGATGCAGTTTGGTCTTTTCCTGCTGTAGCATGAATCTTGGAGAGATTATAACCAATTTAAGCAGGATGGGGGATTTTGTTTCTAACTAGCTACAAGCAAACCGCTAAGGAACCAGCAAGGGAAAAGGAGAAGTATTCACAATAGTCTCCAGCTTGGATTACATGCATCTTGAAAGCACTAGCAGCAGATGCTTGTGGAAGTGATTATGCACTGGATCATATGCACATCCTTCTGGCTGCCGTCACCACTTAGGCACATTTGTAGTGTAGGAAAAAGCCCCTCCAGTTTACAGAAAAAGGAGCTCAAAGTATATTGCAGAAGGCACCAATAATCACAGAGTTTAAAGGAGCTCAGCAATCACTCTGCTGCTCAGGGGCCCAAACTTGCAGGATCAAAACTTTAGAAAAACCACAGGATTATGGATCATAGCCTTCCAGGGATTTCAACATTTTGCCGTACTTTAAAGTAGAGACGTAATAACACTTTTATTGAGAAAAGCACTCTTTTCTCCTTTTTTGGCCAACATAGGCTGTTACTAATTAGGGCAGTTTTCTGCATTTATGTAAATAGCAGTTCTAAAAGGTTTTGCTAAGTTATTTTACTCTGTCTAGCCTTTAGGCTGCAGACATCGGTATACAGCTCCGCAGTCTACTTGACAGATCCTTAGACACATCCACAAACGGCTTTGGAGATGCCTGCACTATATTCCCTGTGCGGCTGTTCTTTTTTATTTTAAAGAACTACAATAGAAGTGTTTGGGCTTTTTGTTTTTCCAATCAATTTATTGACGTTCTCTGATTTTTCAGTACAGGGTCTCTTATTAGCTTTGGTTCCGAGTTCAGTTGTCCTGGATTTTAATACTTCCAGGCAACTCATTCTTTCCCTCTCTACGTGTTGCTGCCTTTTTCTGCTACTGAAAGCCTAGCAGCCTTTCTCTTGATTTCACTGAGGATCCTGGAAAGTGGCAGCGACTGAGGCTCCTGCAGAGCGACTCTGCTTATTGCTTGGACTCACCACAAGTCAGCCCCAACAGAGCGATTTCATCACTCATCTGTATTAGGCTTCTGAGAGCATCTGCCAAGATGCCTAATCCGGTTGTTCGCTTCCACCAATACCGGCTATAGGTTTTGTTATAGCTGGTTGTCCAGATGTGTAAACCAACACTACAACCACAAGGCTCCAATGTTACAGCCTGATACTCGTTAAAAGCTGCAATTTATGACCTTCCTGCCCATTACATACAACAATATGATCTGCTGAAAGACAGGCAACATGGTATGTGGCTTCTTTAATTCTTTTTTTTTTTTTTTTTTGAAAACTACATAAAAAGTAAATAAGGCAGCTTGGGTCTACACTTTTTAACCAAGGGGAAAAAAAATCAGTGAGGAGTCCCTAACTCCTTCACGTTCCTGATCCCATTTTTCACCTGTAGGAATTGTTTTGTTCAGATAATGTTTCTAATCAAAAGAAAACAAATCCTTCCCTTTCTTCTCCCCCGTCCCAAATATCTGTTGTGGTACGCATTGCTGACTTGAGCAATGCATCTGAATGCTCTCAGTGGACAGGGGGTCAGTGAATACGCACTAGGGAGTAGTAGGGCCTGATAACTGTGGCTATAGCAATGACCTGCTGTTCTGGGTTAGTCACTGTTAAGTCAACCTCAAACACAAGGGAAACCACATAAATCCTTGGGGCAAGGAGTTTTGCTCTGTTTCACATCACCCTAGTGCAGGACTATTGCTTGCAGATGTTTTTACAGAGCATACAATGCCAGTTGGACAAAAATTTGCATTTAGGAAGTAGTTGTTCTGTGAAAATCTTGAATTTATCTTTCCTAAAGATTATGAAGGAGACCTCCAACTGGACTCACCTCTTGTAAAATGTGGGAACAGATAGTGTATTTAGAATATTGCAGAGTTGAAGCACATGCTGCTGACCAAGATGCAAAGAAGGAATAAACAATGACTTAATGCCATTCTTGTTCCACAGAGAGCCATAAATATGGGCAGAAAGTTGCTGAGTAAGGCACTAATGCAGCAAGTGGTAGAAATGAATCAAGAGGTAGTGCCACTTTAATAGGGCAAAAAGGATTCAGGAACAGGCTGACAGAGCAAAGATGTGGGGCTGAGATCAATTGAACGGGAATGGCCTTCTTGGATTAAGTGGCCATTCCCAGTGCAGCCAAATGCTATTAGTAAATCTATATAAGAGCAGTCATCTTTTATTTGGAGGGAATGAACAGGATGAAGAAACTTATGTAGTCTATGATTTTGCAAAGCTGCAGTGAACTAGATACCAAGCAGGTTTGCCAGTAGGCAGGTGCTTTGGAGACACCTGAAAGTGAGAGAAATCAAGCAGAAACCCTTGCAGCCCAAGTTAAGATCACAAACAGTACACAGAAATGAAGTGGGAAGCAAAGGTGACTTCAAAAACTATATGTGGACCTCCTCTTTTCTGGATCTCCCCACCAGGGCTGGGTGAAAAAGTCTCTGCAAAAGATTTTGAGCTTTCATAAAATTTCTCATCTGAATCAGAATGAAAAGTAAACATCAGAAAGTGATGAGGCTACTAACAAGGTTCACTGCATAGACCAGACAAAACACTGTTTTTTTAAATTGTGATTAATTTCAATCTTCATCTTTTTATTTTGCAAACCTTTTCAGTATGAATTAAGTAAATTGGGAAAATAACTTGCAGATTTTTCCATATAGAAACTGTCAAAACTATGATAGACATTTTCAAAATTAATTTAAAAGCATTTTAAATTGAGGGTTTTGGTGTCTTGGGTGTTTTTTAGACTCTTGTAAAGCATGACATAATTTTTGACAACTTTTCATTTTCGGACCATACCCCAGGACTGTTTCACTGCAGAATTTCCCAGCTATCATCACTGTTGGCTCTTGTATTGCAACAAACTCTGCCAACAGCCCGGGTTCGACAGCACACAGGACTCTCATTCAATACCTGCCTGCCCTAGCCATGCCCTCTGAAGTACCTACCAGCTGGGTATCTCTTTATGCCAGGGCTGGTTTCAGTGGGCAGTGCTGCCAAGGCAGTATGAAAAAGGGCTTTGTCGGAAGGGACATGTGAGCCTGGTTCTTCATTGTCAAACACCTGTATTTGATTTTTCCACCATAAAACATGGGTGTAAATTAATGCAGTTTGCACTTGCCTCCTTAAGGTAAATGGCAACCAAACCAGTGTCTTCATTTTCTTTTCTTTCTGTCCCAGGAAGATAATGGCCTGACTACTCTCCTCTTCCTGTTCTGGTCATTGTACCTGTGCTAAATCAGTTGGAACATTTCATTTGCTTCACTGGTAGTATTTCTCTCTCCCGTTTCCCAGGTTTGAGTGACTTTACAAGGCGCACGGGGGGCAGTGAAGAACCAAGCCCTGTGTGCAACAGCCTGTCAAGTCTCCTTGTCCTTCCACTCAGCGGTGAAGGTGTACCAAAGCCAGCTGGGGCTGGCCACATCAGTGATATGCAATCTCATAGCCCAGCCAAGTACAAATAACCCGTTTGTGTCACTCGAGAGGTTTCTGAGCATTATTCTCTGTATCCTGAAAAGAAGTGAAACCTAATGACCTGGGAAAGTGTGTGGTGTGGGGGAAGCAGGTCCCTGCCAGGTGGAGGTGGCTGCAGCCAGGCCCTGGGGGGTTTGGAGAAATCTGTCAAAGGCAGCTTCCCTTCCTAAATCCTGCCAAGGAGAAGGACCTTCTGAGGAGAGTGACATTCCACCAGCCTTTGGCTGCCACCAGGTTTCATTTCGCTATGTCTTTTCCACCTGGTTTAAAACTGAAACATCACATCCAACAGAAATTTAGCCTGTTTGAAATGCAAACCTGAGAATAGGAAGGGGAGCCCTGCCGTGGTGGGGTGTAACACTGCTGCAAAGCACCGAGTGTCTGCACGATGCTTGCTTTTCCCTGATGGTACCCTCCGGGCTTGGGAAGGAGGAAAGAATTAATGGGACCAGGGAAACAGGAGAGGGATAAGGTATAAGATCTTCAGGTTCCCCAGCAGCACCTGGGATATATACTGCATCACTCCTGACCTAGCAAGGATCAGTGCCTTCAGCAGGGAGGTCATGTGGGGAACACACGAACCCTGATCACACCACCAGGCTCCGTAGCATCATTTGCACAGTTGGAGATCTCTGTGCCTTCCCTTCCCAGGGGATCCCCCAGATTTGCACATAAAAGGTAAAGGAGAGTTACCTATCCCCATGTCTCAGAAGGGCGGATTTTGTTGTGAGGGAGTCACAAGAGCACAAACATAAGCTGGTAATAACAGAATCTCAGGGCTTGGAGCTAAAAGGCTACCTCGATGTATCATCGATGTAACTGTATGTACATCATTCCTGACAGCACTCACTCTTGCCTGTAGTTAAAAATCACAACTTATGTAGCCTGAAGTTTTCTCAAATGATCTGTTCCATATCTCCACTGTTCCTTACTAGAAGAAAGCCTGTAACAAATGTCTAGCCTGAATTTCCCTTGCTACAATTTAAGCTCATTTCTTGTCATATCCACCAAGGAAATCTGGACAGGGCAGTTCCCTCCTATTCTCTTTTGACCAGCCTCTTTCTGTTTCTGAAGAGTGTTACTGTGCATCTCTTCAGTCTCTTCTTCCTCAGACTAAATGCCAGTTTATTCAATCTTACATCATAAATCATGTTTTCACAAAGTGGGCCATATTTTTTTACTTCATTTTTCCATTTCTCCTTCGTCTCTTTTTCTTCATCTTCTTTCTACCTGACACTTTATCTGTCCCCAACCCTTTACCATAATCTGATCCTATCCGTAATTATTTTCTCCTCTATCAATTTCACGACTTTGTAACAAGGCTTGTTCTGGAATTTGGGTTTCTTCTTACTCTGCTTTGCTTTCCTGATTTTGCAAAGGATGATCTTAAAGTATTGAAACATTGCCTGTCTCCCTGGTTAGAGGAGAAGTGCAGACTGAGCACAACTTAACCAGTCAGGAGCTCCTAAGCTGTAGCTCTGGCTGAGCAGCAGCTTGTCTTCAGTGCAGCCCCAGGCAGGGCAGCTGACCTGGCCCTCGCTATGAGCTTCTCGAGGGCTTGCATGATTTTTAAAATTACAGCAGTTTATCGCATGAAATAGAAAAAAAACTAGCACTAGTCTGAAAATTCGAGCTAGTTTTGGGTGAGTGTCAAGGTCTCCTAAGGAGCTCACATTTTTTGGGTCACAGACAGTCTTTAACATCACTTTAAAGAACCAATCCAGAAATTGAAAGTTTATGTATAATTAGTGCTCACAGACTTCAGGGCTGTCATAAGGCTGAGGGATATAAAGACGAAAAAGATTAGGTGGTGTGATGTGTGATGCACATCCACAAACCAGTATTGTCAGTCTTAATATTGAAGAGTCCTTCAGAGCTGAGGGCTGTCATAGGCTGTTGGCTTTTCTGTTTGTGGGGTTTTTAATGTCTTCATGCCAAACCCAGCTAAGGGTATATTGCCCAGTATTGGGTCTAAACACATGCAATGTCTTCTGAACCCGTTAGATTCTCCAGACACAGCTACACACGTTTGAAAGGCAAAGTTAATGATTTTAAGCTAATCTTATGTAACTGACTGTAAGATAATGAATTCTTATGAAAAATTTCCTTTTTTTTGCTAAAAAAATACTGTAAGAAAACTCCGGGTCTGGATATTGTTCTGTTCAGTGCAAAGGACAGATTGTTGGCATTCCTGGGTAATTCTGCTCTCTGGCAAAGGAGTGCTTCTTATCAAGTGCTCTGATGTACAAGTGCCTGAGGCCTTGCTCATGTGGGAAAATTCAGTGGCATTATTCATACCTCTCCACTGCAGAATGTGAGTACCCACATGGGAACTCAACAAGGGTATAATTATTTTGCTCTAGAAAAGTCCTAAGTACCTTCATATAATTTCTCCCCAGCAAGTTAGCTATGGCACAGGTAATGCAACACACCAGAGAAAATGCATTTGGGGACATCAGAAAGGACTGCTTTGTACAAAAGCAGCTCTTTACTCGTGTGACAATACATTTCCCTAGTTGAGATTGTTTTTTTCACACAGAGCACTCTCTCCCTAGTTTTAAAAAACCTCATTCTACAGAGAAATTAAAACAATCTCCATGCACTTACTTACCCACACCCACCCACCATTTTAATTATTGATATTAGTTTTGCTGCACTTGCTTACACTTTTCTTCTGTAAATGCATCCTCACTCTGAGCACCGCACTCTGAGCAGGCAGATGCTATCTGAGCAGGGATAGCTCTCAGTAAGCAAACAATGTGCTGAATGCTAATGGAGAGGGCTAGCACTAGCTCAGGAAAATAATAAGAACAGGATCCAGGTAATGTAAAACAATTTCACACTTGAAAGGATATTAACAGGACGTGCTGCACCTGCAGCCATTAATTTCATTTGCATGAGAAAAACAATTTCTGTGCTGTAAATGTAATACAATGGGTGGGAGGGATGGAAGAGAGAAAGAAAACACAGGCTGCCTCGTATACAGCGTCCGTCCCTTAGCAGTGGCTGGGATGTGGCCTTTGCAGTTCTGCCTTTTGTGTCTACTCTGCCCTTTGCAATTCTCGCTGAGTGACCCGCAGCAGATGGTATAACTCGGAGAAAGATTTCAGAGTCCTCTGGTGCCCGGCAGCGTCCGTGTGCCCTGGCTCGGCACACTCCTGCACAGCCTTCTGCAGCTGCAGCTGCAGGGGGAAGGAAACCAACGGTCCTCTGAGATTTGGGGAAAACCAGTGACGGAATATTTTGTCACAAATTACCTGAGGAAAGGAAAAAGAGCAGATTGTTGTCTTTCAGGAGCCACACCTAATGCCCTACTGCTTCTCTGGGTCTGTAGCAAAACATCATCTGAATCCAAAATGCCTCCAGCTATTCAAAGAGGAAGGTGCAGAAAAGGAGCATCCACGAAGGCTACGCTCTAGCTGAGGAATCCCCCTTCTCCTCAGACTGCTTTTGCACTTCTGCATAACAAGCGGTGAGGGTGAAGGGGTGGGAGAAGCAGGCAAAAGGCGGCCGAGCTACAGCTATGCTCCCCAGCCCCTCCGCTGCGCTGGTGCCTCCCACCAGCACTAGCTGGGTGAGCTACAAGACACCTCATCCCAGGGCCAAGAACCCCATGGACTCCTCTCTCCACTACATCCCCGTACGACGTCTGTAGTGTGGAGAATCGCAGCCATAGCCCCCCCACACGTGGACAGCCCCGACTTTACCATTAGTGGAGACAGTAATGCTAATCCCCTGTCCCTGCTTCCTTCACTCTCCTATCTGAGGCATTGGGAGAACAGCTACAGGAAAACATGGCAAATAAACACCAGTGCATATAAAGACCTGTTTGTGTGCGTCATGATGGGATTTCTGAATGGGACTGGCACTTACGTGGCCACGTTTAAAAACCTGTCTGTCTTCATCTCACAGTCTTCTAGTACACACCATGCATTTTACAGTCAATGTGATTTTAAAAGAAATGGATGCATAAAGCAGCTGTGTCTACTCACTTGCAAGTTGTTATTGGCTCTCCGTGCTCCACATTTTCTGATTTTCAGATTGCATTTTGAAAAGCAATCAAAAAAATTACAGTCTTCGTCGCCTGTGCAGTTCTGTTCGAGGATGTCCCTCATTTTGGGTTCAAAAAAGGCCATATCCACATCGATAGCCACCACCTGTGGATCAAACCAACCCATCAGAACTGGCGCAGCACAGCCTGCGGCACAGCAGGACAGGGCTGAGCAAGCATTCTTCGCTGCTTGCTTTTGAAAATGCTGTACTGAGAGCATCTCCCAGTGGGGAACTGGGATCACAATGAAAGGGCTTTATTTCGCTTAACTGAGCTGCAGTAGTCTTATGAATACCCTTTTTTAAACAAAAACAGCCAATGCTTACGACACCAGGAAGAGATTGTTTATTTGTGGACAATATGTGTCCCTGGGGTCAACCAGATTGATTTGCCTTAAACCGGGACTATCCAACTTGGAGGTTCATCTGCTTATTGTTGCAGCTTATGCAGATGGCACCTCCACTTTTTAATTACATGATGGTGCAAAATTATCCACAGGACATATGGTACCATTCAGACTAAACCCCTGACTTAATCATTGTGGAGAGGAGCAGTGGGATGCACAGAAGTACCTGCACCTAGTATGGCTCCTGCAAACCTGCCGTTCCGTTCAGTGGGTTTGTGTCTGTTCAGCTGTAGAAAGAGATCCCTGAGGTTGCTGCAAGTGGGGACTGGCTTTGCCCAGACCTGTTTGCTATGGTTTGACTCATTTATTCTGCATGGTTCTTGTTCTGCTTGTCCAGAAACATGGTCCATAACAGAGTCCAGCCAAAAGTTGGTCTCAGCAGAAAAAGCAAAGCCTGGACTGAAGGGATCAATCAATTTTCCCGCCTTGACACGAAGCTTGCAAAATAGTGAATGTGCCGCACAAAGAGGTCTGCAGAGGTGCTGCCCGTGCTAGGCTTGGGACCATTCTGGGAGTGAAGGGCCGTAGTCTCAGTTTCTGCCAGTATCGCTCCACCCACGAACACATCACTTAAAAAAATCACAGCAATAAACAGGGAAAGAAAGGAAGCCAGCTGCTTGACATGAGACAAACCGTGGGTGACCACAGTGAACGCAGCCTGCCTTCAGCGCCACGGCTGCAGCCCGCAGCCTGCCTCCGGAGCCGTGCTGAACCCTCGGCAGGCAGGGGCAGAGGCTCTCCCTGGCAGCGGCTGACACACGTGGTCGTGGAGGGAAACGTCTGGGACCTGGGCAAAGCAGAGTTACTTGGGCTCAAACGATAGTCTCATTTTCAAAATTCGACCTCCCAAATAGCAGGGGAAGCTGAATTGCGTGGCTGGAGCAGCAGCTGGATCAACCCCAGGAACTAAAGATGTCTGGTCTGGTAGAAGGCCAAATAAACCTTCCACGGGCAAATGAAAGAACAAGGTCTAATCTTCCTTTTGTTCTACTTCTTTTTACCCAGGGAAAATCTTAGAGATGGGGCACAGCTTAAAAACTCAAGTATTTTTAAGCTTCTTGGAGAGCTTGATAATGATGACGTAGCCTAAGGAATTCCACACGTTTGGACAAGCAAATTTTTTTTTCTTTTCTTCTTTACTTCCTTAAGCTTTTTTGCAGTTTAGCTGTTCACTTCTTTGGAGAAGAGACAGTAAAAGCGGTGCAGGGTTTCCCCAGTCCGAGGGTCGTCGCATCAGCACCCCGGTGGGGTCTCTGCCAGCACCGAGCACCTTTGACAACCTGATCAATTGCTCCGCTAGGAAAAAAACCCTTGGTTCCCAAACGTGCGGCTGCCAAAGGGTTCAGTGGTTTCACTGAAGTTCATCTGTTACAAAAATGTGTGGGCATCCAGCCAGACCCTGTGAAGATAGATCTGGGTGACACTCTACCTATAAACAGCTACATTTTGGTGGGGTTTGTTATGATTGTAATTGAGGATGGAGGTACCTAAGGAAACGCAGGAAGGACCCAACTTGGCTCCTGACCTGATATAAAGTTGTTTTTAAGGTGCTGTAATCTTTCTAGTTCTCTCTGAGGTGCTGACAAAATAGGAAGCTCTCCCAGAGCACTGTATATTCACCTAGACCTCCTTCCAACTCTGCCCCTTATGTAGCTCCATGGCAGCTTAAAATTCCGCTGGATGATCACCGGGCAGTGACTTCTCCCTTCCGTGCGGCAGGAAACGTGAAGGCTGCAGTGAGGGCCAGAGGCTTATTCCCACCATTTGAAAATAATCCTCAGAGTAAAACTATTGCACTCCAGGCACATTTCTTTGGGCATTAGCAGTCTTGTTGCTGGGATTAGGAATACTGGTACTATTATGGGTGTTTATTATTATCCTATACAGAGCACAAGAACAAGCAAGTGAAAAAATTGCTTAAAACAAACATGAGGGACAAAAAAAGAGGCTGTCGTGCTGTGTCCCTGTTCTGGAACTGGTTGACAAAACTGCCTAGAGTTTCTACTTCTCACTCTCCTTCCTTCTTCACCGATCAGAAGCTCTCTCTGTTCCCCCCCGAGCCCACAGCTTTCTGGCTGTGTGCATCTCCAGCCTCCCAGCCCAGTGGGGTGGAAACAGGCCATACCAACAGGCTGCAAGTAACGTACAGCTGGGAGAGCCATGAGCAAGCAGCAGCTCACTTTTTGGTTTTTAATTAATTCTCCTAGAAAATACTAAATTAGAGTACTTTCCTATACCAGAAGGTGACTGCTGTCTCTTTGGACCCCAGAAGTCACAGGAGGATCCTGGAGAAGCAAGCCTCACCAAAAGGACTCGTGAGGGAAGACACATCCAATATTCTTTCTCTTTTCCTAAATGAAATCTCTTTTCCTCTAAGCAGGTGGTAAAACAGATGCTCTGGTGTGTGCTCAGCCACAGGCAGTCTCAGCCCTGCGTTAATGAAAAAGATGGGCAAAGCCTGCCTTGAGGAATCCCTGCCGTACCTCACTTTGCCTAAACACTGGTATGCTTTTTTAGTTTCTTGCTGTAGCTCCTCACCCATTCCCTGTTCAGCTGCTGTACTGCACCTGAATAAACAACAGGAGGGAAGGGAAGGGTGAAGGGGAAGCACTGTAATTGCTCATAATGGCTATATGTTTAGGCAATGTTTATCTAGTACTTTGAAGATGCAAGTGTTATATTAACACTCAGTGAGTACTGAAAATAGCATTCAAGTCCCTGAAAATGCTTTATGTTCACTCAAAGTGCAGAAACTCCACTGAAGTCACTGCAAATTGCGAGTCTGGTTCAAACACTTCCTTACTGCACAGTGCCTCCAGTCCGTACACACAATTCTCACCGAAACCAGTGGCATTTCTGTCCACAGAATGAATGCAAGATACATTCAGCAATGCTGAGCTACATCACTACTTGGAAAACATGCATAGCTATTCAGGTCTGAGTTACAGCTGTACAATGAAAAGTCAAAGAGTAACAGTACCAGGGAGTTTCATGTCACTGTCCTTGGATCATTTCCAGATCAAATAAGCTGAACACTAAAGCACAAAGGTGTGTGTGTTGGTGTGTGGGGAGTTCCCCTTGTGCCAGGTGAGAGAATTCAGCCTTAGCTTTCAAATTCAAATAGTTTTTCCTTTCAGCATCACTACCAGAAATAGTTGCCTTGACTCAAACTACAGCTTCATTTACAGCTTTTGAGATCTCCTTGCTTTCAGGAGGTATCCCTCACCACATGCAAGGGACCTTGTCAATGCCTTTGAGGAGGTGAAACAAATCAGAACTGAGCAAACAGTTCTCAAAACAAGCAGCAGGATCTAGCGCTCTGAAACGTGGCTGCACATACTACAAAGAGGAAAAGCAGTAGGGAAGCTCCCCTGTCTCTTGTAAATGCATTGGTTTTGCAAAAACTTGGCCAAAAGCTGTATGAGGAGGGAAGTGTCATGTTTACACAGCCACTTTCAGACTAGAATTTGACCTCAAATTGCTACAACGCAACCCCAAAGACTCAACTTACCGTGAGATCGTGCCTGATAGCGAAGTTTTCTGGTTTGATGTCACACAGGTGAAGTCGGTGAGAGAAATCATTATCAAAATGCTGCACCATGTCCAGAAAGCTGAGTGCAATGTCAATGATGGCTCTCACCCTGCTTCTGTGGCCAGCAAGGGAGGGACTGACCACGTTTTCCAAGGGAAAAAGAGTTTTATGCCAGGCATGTCCAGCTGTGAGATACTCCACAGCATAGAAGTGTCCACAAGAGCCAATAATTCGTAGCACGTGTTTGCTGAAGTCCTGCAACAAACTGAAGTAGATATATTCTTCCTGCTGGAGCAAAGACCACATGCTGGCCACTTGTGCTTTCCAACGTGGTCCCTTCTTCCTTGTCCACAGCGGCCCCATGGTGCTGTTAGACAGTTCTAGCCCCAGGACATTTTTGACCTCCAAGGCTACCATCAGCAGAAGCTCTGTTTCAGGAATATCCTGTGTTTCCACCTCCTCTAGCATAGTGAGGTGCTGGTAGCTGGAGAAGATTTCCTTTTTGGATTTCAGGATGATGGGCTGGCCTCTCCAGTCAGCCTGGATGACCTTCTTACCTCTATCATAGTAAAGGCAGTGTTTGTACACCAGCTTCTGTGCCACACACAGGTCTTCACAGAGGTCGCCAGTCAGGGCTCCGCTTCTGTAGTCAAGACACTGGAGTGAAAGAGCAGAATATTCATGGCAGGCCCATACACCCGTGGACCACTTAGAAGAAGGGCAAAGAATCAGCAATAGTCCTAAGCTCAAGAGTCTTGCAGCAGTCACGGTACCGCAAGCACACACCTTCTGCAACTGCTGGGTTATTCAATGTTTTTTCAGAAGTCTCTAGAGACCTTTTACTAGAAGGAATCTTGCTTCTAAACAGGGATTCTTGGGTTGGTAAAGGACAGGGTTTTTTGGGGCAAGGAAATGGACTAGATGACCTGTTACTCTTAAGTTCTTGCCACACATGAATTCAGTGAGACAAGCTTTGAACACACGTGGCTGCGCTATGTGAGATTCTGGGCTGTAACCTTTAAGGCACAGGAGATAAATTCCAGTGTAATTCAGGACTTCTCTGGAAGGTTCAGAGCAGCATAATTTAGACATCCCCACTTAAACTACAGGAAAATCCATGGGTAGCTGGATTGCTGGGACCTTCTGCAGCCCTGCATATTTCATCCTTGCACTCAATGAATGTCCTGAATGAAGGTGTAAGAATCTCCTTCTGCTCTACCAGGAAACACACAGGTTGTGCTCAATGCCTCTTGGACCAAGATCTTCAGAATTTTTAAATATGTAAATGCTCTAGGACAAAACGACTTTTCCAGTTTTTATATGTACTTATCAGAAGTGACATTCTAATATGAATTAAGTACTTATTTTTTTTAATTGGAAAAAAATCAGCCCATGAAAACATGGGAACTGCTACTTGATAGTTAAGTGGTCATTGCGAATTCGTACAAGAACTGCAAGGATTCCCTCACCAGTCCTTCCTTCAACCCATAATTGTTTCCATACCATCATTTCCAAAGTGTAGGCAGTTGATACATTCCTATGGGCATTCAGAAGTGCAGCTGCAGGGACTGCTTTGGGCGAATTAGTAGAAGGGATGATCAGAGGTCTCTGGTGAAAGTGGAACAGACTGTGGTGGTGTAGGAAGCCAAACATCTGGGAGGCAGCCTGACAGTGTCAGCCTTCTTCATTGCTTTCTGGCATTTGAACCTTCAATTAAACAAGTTGACAGCTCCCACTGCATGTGGAGCACTTGCAACGGCTGCCTGACCCTCACCTCATTTGTGACTTGCAGTTATATACACATGAAACATGATCATAAAATTCATGTGATGTGTTTTCTTAGCACAGCCTCTGAGGTGTGCACCAGAGGAATACATTCTGATGCCAAGCAACATTTAGAGTCCAACTTAAAGAACATACTGGGGAATGGGTGGAGGATTATGTCCAAAATTCAGGAACGGTGATAAATCGACTAAAACAGCTCACTGAGGACAGTTCAGACAGGCGTAAAATTTATTTATACTCTGATGTTCTCACAGCCCAAATGAGAACATTCAACGCCAGCAAGGAGAGCCAGATAGGCAAACTCTAGCGTGAACATCCTGACCCTGAGTCCAGGGTGACGTACGCGTGTGAAACACATACATCTGCACCCACATCCACATCAGGATGGTCAAGCAGACTCACTGGGCTGTCCACACACTTCAGAGCACACAGATCAATGTTCTTGCTTTTGAAAATCTGCTCCTATGAATACAAATTTCTTTCCCCTTTTTAAGTAGGAAATGTAATTTTCTCAACAGAAGTAGTTTAGCAGTTCTTACCATCTGGAACTCTAAGTAATTTTAGAAAGATTACAAGCAGAAGGAATTTTGGGGGGTTTCTTTGGACAGTAAGTATAATCACATTTAAAATCATTGCTCTTCTATTGAGAAGGCCACAACTTAACTCTTCTTCTGCTACAGTAAGAGAATGTAGGACTTAGACCTGTAATAGGGTGCACATGGGTGAGCCCTTGCCCCTGTGGACAATTTTACTGTGGTCCATCAAGTTCACTCTGAGAGGGTCCATATGCATGGACCTCTTGCATCTAGAAAATCACATGCCCAGAAGATCTGCAGTCAAACATGTGAACATGCAGCTTATTTTCTTGTGCTGCCATCACGTCATTCTTAATGGCATTAATGAGAAAAAGTAGTTGTGGAAAAAATAGTCTCACTTACATTTCCCAGACATAGGAGATGAGTCATTTTTGAACCTGGCTGCTGTTTAGGACTTGTCTGCTCTTCCAGCTGAACCCATAAATCTTTGATTGATTATTAACCTAGTATCTGACAAAGAGTCTCTGAATCTGATTCTTCTTACACTGAACTTGCGCAGCGTTTTGCAAATGAGGATCTGTAAAACAGGACTTGACCAAGGAGTTCCTGGTCTCACAGTGATGAAACACACATCTACCTTCCAGAAGCAACATTCTCTGCTGGTCACCAATGCAAGCAAGAATTTCAAAAACACTTCTCCAAATAAGCAATCAAGAAGTTTGAACAATTTTCAAGGTGTCTCTCTCTACTCACAGAATGTAGTGAATTGTGAGCCACCCCATGGCTTTAAAAATCTCCTCAGTTTCCTGTTCATTATAACCTAGAAGGTCAGCAAAGACTGACTGCACCTTCACATCCTCACTACTCTCCCCCCCACTATTCCAATTTTTAGTGGTTTATTTTTTGCCATAAGCATAATACACTAAGTAAGCTTAACTCCCCAGCCCTCCCACTCACTATAATTCTTATTTTCTCAGCCCCCGGATTATTTTTGTGGTTTTATTCCCTCCCTGTTTCTTCTTTCCATTTTTCCCTCCACCAACCTCAGAAGCACAGACATCAGAACGGAACGCTGTTGTCCAGTGCTGCAAAGACAGCCAACAGCCCTTCCCAAATTCTCCTTTTTGGAGACATTCTGACATATCAGCCTTTTAGGCTCAGACTGCACTGGTAGTTCATGTTGAAGCAATTATTTGACCCCTACGTCCTTTCCAAAATCATACAGTTTTACAAGACAGTCTTCCATCCTATTGGCATTGCTTGTACTCTTGTGATCCCCAGTGTACTAGCTTGCATTTTACTGTATTAAAACACATTTTGGTGGACTGAAAGCATTTAACCAGGTGATTCAGATTACCCTGCATTGAAAAGATGGTCTGTTTATTATTTACCAATCCAGGAACCTTTGCACTAACTGTGAACTTTATCATATGAGATTTTATATAATCACGATGACTGCTGATAAAAAGAAGAATCAATTCTCCAAAGAAATCTTCCCGAAATGGTCCTCCACACTGCCATCCCTGTCTTAATGACTGCATTTTGGGATCTGTCGATGAGACAGTTTTAAATCTACCTAATGAGCGCCCATTGAATGCCACCAAGTGCCAGATTTATTAAACTAAAATATGAAAGTAATACTAAGCCAAAAGCCTGATAGAAAAGCAGCTGTACTACACAAAAATGCAAACACAAGCATGGTTTGGACTCGCTCGTCTGTTTCTGTTTAAAATTGGCTACATAATTTTTAATATCCTTAGCACACTTATCAAGATAAGTTAAAAAAGCTGGGTTTAAATTCATGTAAAAGTTTAAATTAATGTAATCCCCACTAAGAATTTATATAAATTTAAATAACTTACTGTACCACCACCACTTTCGTGTAGATCAGGCCTGAGACTGAGTCCTGCCTTGTTACCAAGTACTTCTCCTATGTAAATGCAATACAGAGCAAGGTTTCGGAAGGCATCAAAATTAAATAATTTCTCCAGATAAAACAGAAAATGATCACTATGGTTTAGTGTGTTCAGCGTGAATGAAGAGGAGACTGGCGTTAGGAAAGAGTAAGTGGTCTTCTGGAGAGTTAAAGTCGGTCTCTGCAAAATGCCCAGTGCTACTTCAGCTTCTTCCCAGTGCAGTACACATCTGCACAGATGTACATTTTACTCAGAAGAAGGAAATAAACCTTCAGAAATACCACTTGCAAGGGTATACAACCATGCAATTTTCACCCACTTGCTTAAAATAGCTCATCTTCGTATCTCCTACTGAACATATGACAGATGACTAGTAAAATAGTTTTTCTTGGATCAATTGCACTTTCTATAACTGCAAAACTCATGCCGTGCTCAGAAGATATAAAGACTTATTTCGGGGCTGATGAAGATGAGCTCGTTTTCTAATCGTTCTGCTGGAAGGACGATGCCTTTCTGACATCGTCTGGGAAAACTGTCGCTTACAAACCTTAACGATACTATTGAAGACTCACCTGCAGAAACAGATGAGAACTCACCGATGGAAACAGATAGGCACAGCAATCTCAGCTACTCTTCCTCTGGAAGGAGGGTCTGAAACTGAGCTATCACACAGTGATAGAGACAACTTTCCAAGCTTGCGCCTGAAATCTGATCCCTGCCTGGGCTTTTGAAGTCATGCCTGATGCTCTCCAAGCTGTAGAACAGCAACAAGTTTCTGTCCATCTGTTTACTGGTGAGCATGATGGCAAGGGCCTGGACCTTCCTGAGCTCGGCGGCTCCTTGCAGCTGCACGCCTCTGTGCTCTTCCCAGCCACGTAAGGAGTGGGCAGGATTCGTTCCTTCAGCTGCAATCCCAAGCTCAGTACTTCAAGCTGACTGCCGGGGTAAAGAAACTGAATCTCACTGCCATTAAAAACACGCTGTCAGAACCGCTGCCTATAGTATCTCTTCCTTTGTTATACAGAATTTAGGGAAAATCTATGATCAGTTTTTGCTTGCTGTAATAATAGATTATTTAATTTCCATTAGGATTCCTCCCTTCCCACCTAACCATTGGCACTACAAATACCTTAATTAAGAAACAAAATTAAACTCAAAGGATTAACCCACGCTGCTTCTCTTCTCGAAGTGTTTCCTACACAGTTCTAAGTGTTTCTTTTTTTTTTTTTAAGGGAGATTTTAATGAATATTCGCAAATCCTTTCTTGAATTTTGAATAACTACATCTTAAATGCCAGACCCTGCCAGACGTAAAGGAGGCATTTCTGAAAGACGACTTTTGTACGAACACATTTTCGGCTAAATAAAAGAAACAAACAAACCCGGAGGGAGGTATGCTCGCTTCGGAGCGTGCGGGACGCCGAGCTGCCCTTTCCAAAGCGCTCGGGCAGCGCACCCGCACCCCACGCCGGGAGCCGGCCCGCCGCCTCCGCCCGCTCCTGCCCCCGCCCCGGGAAGGGAGGCA
>VZTQ01012237.1:115334-159453 GCA_013400755.1 Pelecanoides urinatrix
CCGGCCCCGCTCCCGCCCCCGCCGCCGCCGCCGCTCCCCTCCCCGGGCCGGTGCTGCCCTCACGGAGCCCGGAGCGCCCCTTTTGAATTTGAGCCACGTAGTTCCGCCGGCTTTTGTCTGCTCTCCCCTGTGCCAAGCGGCCCCTGCAGTCACTTGGCGGCTTCTGCCCGCGCCCGCTCCTTCCCCCTCCGAGTTTCTCACCCGAGAATAAAAAGGGCTTTGAAGGGTGATGGAGGCTGCTGGGGGAACCCTTCCCCGCCCAGGCGCTTTGAAAGAGGCAGCCTGGAGTCGGACGGCTCCTTCTGGTGAAAGCTTCGCCTCCCGTCAAATGGGGGGGGGGAAGCTGTTTATACTGGAGTAACTTCTCCAGTTTTGTCCGCCCGGGGTAAAGGGGGAAGAGAGAGAAGCGACTCAGGTGCCCGTTCAGTAACGCGCCCCCCCATGGGAGGTCACCCCTTGACTCTCCAGCAGCTTCCACAGCCCCCCCTGCCCGCCCCCCGTCCCAGCCGCGGGGCTGCGGGCTGGCTCCTGCCCGGCACCCCCCTCTCCTGGCTCCCTCGGCAGCCCGTGGAGAAAGCCAGCCGAGCGGCCCCACTGAATACGTTGCCAAAACAGGGCAGGGTGTAGTGGGTCCGAGGGTGCGGGGGACGATGAATTGTCTCCCCGCCCTCCGGCAGAGACAGTATCTGTGGCCACGTCCCTCTCTGAGGAGGGGTCAGCTCCATGCGACAGTCTCAANGCACCGGGGGCGCGCCGGTGATGCGGCACCTCCGGCGGGACGGAGCCGGGCAGGAGCGCCCCGGCGGCGCGGCCGGAATCGAGTGCTCGCCTCGCCGCAGCCCTGACGGACTCCCGGCACCTGATCCCGCCGGGCAGCCCCCGGGGGATGCCCCGCGCCCCGCCGGGGCACGTACCAGCCTCGCCAGGATCCGGTGGCTTTTCTCGTCCGTGCAGCGCTCGGAGAAGACGCTCTTGTGGAGGAGGAACAGCAAGGCGCTCACCACCATCCAGCAGGCAGCCCAGAGGAGGAGGAGCGCCAGGGTGCATCGCCGCCAGATTTTGAGCCGCAGCCGCTTAAAGCTCGGAATGCCCCTCATCGTCGCGCCCGGGCTGGGCTTAGGCGGCCGCTTCAGCCGCTGCGGCCCCGAGCGAGCGGCGGCGGCGGCGGCNGTAACTTCTCCAGTTTTGTCCGCCCGGGGTAAAGGGGGAAGAGAGAGAAGCGACTCAGGTGCCCGTTCAGTAACGCGCCCCCCCATGGGAGGTCACCCCTTGACTCTCCAGCAGCTTCCACAGCCCCCCCTGCCCGCCCCCCGTCCCAGCCGCGGGGCTGCGGGCTGGCTCCTGCCCGGCACCCCCCTCTCCTGGCTCCCTCGGCAGCCCGTGGAGAAAGCCAGCCGAGCGGCCCCACTGAATACGTTGCCAAAACAGGGCAGGGTGTAGTGGGTCCGAGGGTGCGGGGGACGATGAATTGTCTCCCCGCCCTCCGGCAGAGACAGTATCTGTGGCCACGTCCCTCTCTGAGGAGGGGTCAGCTCCATGCGACAGTCTCAAATATATTTGACTTTGTTAACGTTCCTAAGGGGTCAAAGATCCAGATGTTTGTTCCTGTGTAGCAAACAAGATCCTGGCATCCTTTCCTCAGTCCAGGTGCAGATGTTCCTTGTCTCTTTTCAGACCACCACATTCACTTTTTTCTCCCTTGACTCCCACTTGAGCATCTCACCATTGCAGTTTTCAATGGGAAAATTCATATTCTAAAGTACAGCCCAAGGTAACACGGGTATCTGATTCAGGTTTGCCATCAGATATGATAAAAAAGGACCAGATTCATTTCCTTTCCCTTGTATGGATGGCTACCTCAGGCTACTTGCAATCCCATGGCAGGAAGATGAATTGCAGTTAATGAAACCTCTCGGAGGGTAAATTATTTACCCAAATGAGTAACAACAGCAGAATCAGGCCCATGGATGGAGAACTGCGGAATAATTCAATAGACATATTTTAATGCGCATCTTGTGTAAGCTGCTCTGGTGCACATTTTGTTAGTAAATCAGTTTTATGTGATAAGGGGAAAGTTCACTGTTGGAGAGCTGGGTTCAGGGATATATGTTCTGTACCATCATGTCCAACTTGATGAAAAATATCTCCCTGTATATGTTGTTAAAAAGAAAGATGTGTCTCTTGACATGATCGAATTTTACCTCTCAGAACAGTGAGGGGAAGAGCACAGGTGCAGCACACTTGCTGCTATCCGCACCTTTTGCATGGTCAGTACAGTTCTCCCCTACATGGCAGAGCAGGGCTTGAAATACAGCTTGTAGGTAGATGGCAGACTATGGCAGAAAAGAAAATGGGAAGATAAAAAAATATTGCTGAAATTACTACAGCTTTCTAGAGTCTGGCAGTGGGGAAGGGGATGCAAAAAAGAGCAAAAGCACTTTCCTCTGCAAAGAGTCTCAGAGGCAGAATTGTTATCACTAGCCACATCTCTCGGTAGTGTGTTTTGCTCTCTCTCCACCATCTCATTTCTTCACCTGCAGAGGCTGTCGATGGCCGTTCTTTCTATATTTGCTTTTTTTTCCCCCGATCCTTTTCCCTAGAGGAAGCTTCCTTTTGAGGCACTGGGGATACAGTCTGTTTCTTGGGAATGTAGCAAGCAGGAAAGACTGGCTGGGCAACTAGGAACTGAAAACTTTTAATCCTGTTTCTCAGTCTGATACAAAATACTTGCAGAAGCTGTCTCTGACCAGTTTTGGGTGTTCCTCTGGAAATTCCTAGGACAATAAGTGGGGAAGGGCAAGAGGGACAGTTGCCCAGCCGTTCCCCTGTAGGGCGTACCGGCTGGGCTGGAGCACAACCAGCCCTCACCCGCTGCTGTGGCCACCTAGGAGGAAAAACTGCAGGTCTGCCATAGCAATGTCGGTACAATCCTGAGGTGGAGGGAGATGTGTCCCACATGGAAGGGGGATGCAGGTGGCAGGGGAAACTCAGGCATCAGAATATCTCCCTACAGCTTTGTCCTAAGCTGTCTGGGCAATAGTTTAGGCACTACCAAAACTGTATCTATTTCGAACTTTATTTTTTAAAGTGCGGGTCTTGACTTCTCTGTGTGTCAGCATTCCCCAAAGGATATTATGTATTATTATTTCATGTCCATAAAATTCTGTACATGTATAATTTGTGTTTTAACGATAGTTCTGAAAATAAATCTTAATTACTCCTGACTTTGAGCTAGGCACAAAGTATGGAGACTTCAGGTCTGGTTATGTGTCATAGCCGAGCTGCTCTAATGGCTACTGAAAGAAACAAGCATGTTCCCTCCTCCTTCTCCACCATCACCTCCCTGTTTTCCTCTTGGTCTTGCCTGCCTAGTCCAGTCCCTTTCCCCAGTGAAAGGTATGTCTCGCTGCCCAGTGAGTTTTCTCAACTCACTAATAGGGCAGAAAACTGTCAAGCTGTTCTTTGCTGAGATTGTTTTCAGACAGGTTAGAAAGTCCGGAGGATGCCACCAGGCACGCCGGTGCAGCTGCTGCGGGGAGGCACGTTGCAGGGCCGGGCGCTCTGGGATGCTGGAGGCAGAACTGTCCCGCTGGCTCGGCTGTATCACGTCTGCACCTTAAGGATGCAATGCGATATTTCAGAGAAGGTGATCTAAATGGAAACGGTTGCTGAAAGAAACAGTCCTGTCCCCATTTTCACCCCAGCCATATGCTTCCACTGCTTCCTCGGCAGTTGGATCAGGGCAGTTAGCACTGCAGGCAGCACCTCCAGGTTTCTGAGTGTACTTTTCATTTCCTCCCAAGATACCAGCTAAAATTCACTGGATTTTGGGGTATGTAAGGAGCCCACATCCTTCTCTTTGTTTTGGGAACAGCTGCTACACATAGCTAGTGCAATTCTACCTTTAACATACAGGTGTCTGCTGCTTTGAAATTATGGAATAAGAAGAAAACAACAGAGAAAAAATAATATTTTAAATACAGTTTTAATAAAAAATAAAAGTACAAGGTGAAAGGAATCTGATGAAGCAAATGCAAGTTGCATGACATTCACACTAGGTTCTTTACCAGTTTCATTTTATGGTAAATCCCACAGAAGGCATTTGCAGGGAATAAAGCCCTGTCTTCCCAAAAGATTTTGATACAGCATTCAGATGGGGGGGAAGAGTTTGCATCTGGTTACTCAGTCTCTGAACTTTCAAATATCCCACTGACTTTAGTGGGAGTGAAAAGTTGGACAAGTCTGGAAAATGTATGTGTGTGTGTACATATACTGTCATGTATGTACCTGTATACATGCACACATATACATAGACATCTTCAGAACAGATCAAGAATTGACCCAGAAAGCTGGGATTTAGTAAAAGATAAAAGCCTGGGTGCTTTAGGATCGGGGGTTTAGCCTTTAATAACAATCTGCTGCTAACTGCAAAATTCAAAGCTAGTTTTAGATTTCCCTAAACTTCAAGGTTCTTCAGACTAACAGAGTTTATTCTAGTCCATCCTCTGTAAAATATGTATCTAAGTGTCTCTCTGTCCCACAGCAATTTTCCCCTGAAAAAAACCTCTGCATCAGAGAAACTTTGCTTCTGGTATATATTAAAATGTGACTATTTCATGTTGCATTGCTATATTCCTAAAGGAAGCTATATGCCTATTCTCATTTTAACTGAGAATTAAGCTTGATGGAAATTAATTAGTAGATGCTGAATTAAAGCAAGCGACATCAAGGGCAGTAAAAATAATCCTGGACTAACTGTATTAGTTCCCACCCAATTAAATTGCTGAAATGTTTGAATTACTGCTTAGAGCACAACGACAACATCAAGTTGGTCTCCTCTTCATCGCTGTGTTGGGCACATCACAAAATTGCGCATCACCGGTCACAGTTCAGAGCTGGAATAACCACAGGCTTCAGCAGCCAGGCGTGAGATGCCTTGGCACATCCAGGTGGAGGAGCCTGCCATGGCATCTAGTCGTGCTGCCTGCCCACGTGTGGGCTCAGCAGTTCCCGAGCCAGGACTTCGAGGAGTCCTCAGCTGCAGGAGCTGCTGAGCCCACACCTTTCTCATTGCCTTCAGGCACAAACTGTGTTGCACGGGCTCAAGTTGTATTAGGCTGTTAGTCCTTATTTTCCTAATTACTTAATTCTTTATACGAGTTTAAAAGAGAAAAATAGATCAGTCATTAAGAACTACCTTGGCACTCAAGTTAATGAACTGTAAAACTGGTTCATTAGGAATTATTGTTCTGTTGGATTGATTTCATCACCTTCTGTCATTAGCACCAGGTTGTCTATGGAAATAGGGTACGTTTCTGATAATCTTTCACAGGGCACAAATGAATGTCCTATTTTCCTCCTAGAAGCTCAGGAAACTTTCAAGTGCTGTTCAAATCTACCTTGAAAATGTATTTTAACATACAAATATTTCTTTCTGATTTCCTGTGGCAAAGTTGAGCTGCTGAAAAACATCACAAGGTTTGACATAGGTTTGAACATGTCCTTTAGGCAGTGAAATTCCCCTGCGGAGTACTGAGTCTACCAGAGGAATCCAAAAGTATTTTCTCATTTATGCCATTAATCAAAAAGAATATGTTGCAAACTACTCACAGAAGTTTTACGGCATCAGCATGCAGAGAGTTTATTGGGTCACATTGCAAACAAGAAGCAGAAAAATGGCACAATATAAAATACAGAATATAGCTTTGTGGACAAGGGAAAAGCCTAGAGTAATTCACTGATTTAAAAAAGGGAAAGTGTTTAGACAGAAATTTTTCCAATGTATATATAGAATAAAGAATTTGTAATCTATTTTGTCCTGTTTGCTTTTTACTTTCAGCAGATATTTCTTAGGCATAGTTGCCTATGAAAGCCAAAGATAGGCTTATTTTCTTCTTCCCATTTACCACTTTCTAGATGCCACACCACAAATTTTAATTGCCCTGCTCTTCTCATATAACCCCTTCCAATTAATCTCTTTATTAACCTCATGCCAACTTTTCCCTCTCATTTGGAAACAGTATCGCCTGAAGAAGCCAGTGAGATACCTTGGCAATGACTGTGACAGATTGCGGTTTACTTGTAATACTTTGGATTAGATGGAACAATCAAGATGCAAAAATATTCTGGAATTTTTGTCTACATATTAAAAATTATGCCCAACACAGCATCGCCTATTGCTTTTCTGCTACATTCTTTTTCTTTTCATGCTACCAGTCTCCAACAGGAAAAAATAGCTTAATTAGCTGTAGGATGAAGCTTAATCAGTTTTTAAGTGGAATTATAAGTGCAATTGTCTTTGCCTGGGATTGGAGTCAGTGACTTCAGAACAATTTTTCTAGCCTAAGAGGATGCTCTCCAGTGGAATCTGCTACTGTGTGGTGTGTTGTATGTCTGTCCACAGTGTGTGAAAGGGAGAAACATCTGTCCACAGCGTGTGAAAGGGCAAACAAAGAAGGGCAAATGCTGCAATTCTTTTCCACTCTTTCTATATGCACTTTCTATTCTGTGCACCGTGTTCAGGCCAAGTGATCTCATTATACCAATACTGAATCTGGCTCTTTGTAGCCTCCCTTTGTGAGAGTCTGAAGCAATTCCAGAAATATTTTGAAGTTGCACTAAGATTATGTAGAAAGAAAAAACTCATAAAAGCACTTTCATAAAAACTCATATAAGCTAATTCCCTCTTGCATTGTGCTGTTATTTACATGAGTGATCTGAAGTCATTTAAACAGGCAGATTATTTTACACAATATACATATGGCTTTCACAGGGCTGTGATCATTTAGACATGTGGTAGCTCAAAAGAGTAAGAGAGTTAAGTGTCATCTTTTCTAGTCCAATGACTAGATTATACATTCCAGTGTATTAAGAAAATGTTTCTATGGCTGATACTGTCAGAAAAGTTACCACGTTGTCACATAGATTAAAATCGATCCAGCACCATGGCTGCAGACTCTCTGGAATTAGTTTATGTTAGGAATTTGCACCAGGCTGATTTCAAATTTGTTTCACTGGCAGACTGACCTAGGGTAGCCAAGGACCATCCACTTGCACTTTGTTAGGCCACAGTGTTTAAAATGCAGCCCAGCTGTTTCCAGAGGTATGCATGCTCTTTGTTACTAGAAGAGAAATGCAAAGAAGTAACTGATTCCTGGAGATGGAAAAAGACACCTCCATCGTAGGCACAAGTGACCACCAAATGGATACTTTCGAGATTGCACATGAAAGGTTTTGTAAACTATAAATAGACCTTCCAGAGATAATCTGTGCTGCTTTTCTCCATTCAAATAAGCAAATCCGAATTTATAGCATTTTTCTGATTGTTTTGCTTTGTTCTTTCGGTTTAAGGGCTGTGTACTATAGTACTCTATGTTTAAAAATCAAATTAAATGTAGGCACCACATACAAGTGTGTATGTCCATTTCTTGATTTCTATTCTAAAAATCCAAATCTGAAATAGAAAAAAAAATGAGGATTTAGCAAGACCATGGATGACTTTTAGTATCAGTTCTGTAAAACTTAATTACTTTCAGTTATTTCCTTGAAGCTGTTCTTTGCAATTTCTTTGTGAATGATGAATGCCTGGGCATGGAGCAAACTGCAAAACAATCCATTAGTGAAATTCAATTTTCTATCAGTCTTTGCAAGTAATTAGCTTTTCTTTAGGCAATGTACTGTTAGTTTGCACACATCCAATGTTGTATGGCATTTGTTTAGGGAAGAGTAGGCAATTTAGTTGCTGTACTGCTTACAACATATACCTCATAATTATACCAAGGTTAAAAATCCATTAGTGCGAGTGACTCACCTGTGTTAACTCCTGCGCAAGAAATCTGCGTGTGCAATCCTGTCTAGCTGCCTGAGCAGCGTCGGTGCCACTGCTGTATGACGTTCCTCCTGTTACACAGCAGCATCCTCCAGGAACCTGAGGAGTTCTGGTGGCCAGGCCTATCTCTGAGGGGGTGATTGCTACACATTGCCATGGCACTGCCTCCTGCTTCGAGCAGAGTTGTCTGCGGCTGAGAAGCCTCAGAAGTGGTTTCCCATAGCTTCTTCCACAGGCACAATCTTTGTACCCTACTTGCAATGCAATTCCTCACACAAAAGAACAGACAGACAGAAGAATTTGCTTCTCATCAAAGCCATGCGTGTGGTTTACCCGGTAGATGGGTCTTTCAGGAGATGTAACATTCCTCTCTGTCACTTCCTATGCTATTTTAAAATCTGGCATTGAGTCAGCTCTTCCTACCAGGCCACACTGGTTTTTGATGAGAGACTAAATTGACTGAGAAATACTTTATAAGGCAATACCATATCTTTTGAACAAACTTAATTTGTTATGGGCTGGAGCCAATGGCCACTGCAGTTAGTGGGAGTCATCCCATGGTTTTCAGTTGGCTTTGGCAGTATAAGTATCTTTCAGCTTTAAGGATGTGTGATTACAAAAATCCCCACTTAAGTTAGCTACCCAGTTGTCCCTATCTGCACTTGTGCAATGAATAATCAAAATTTTGCCTTTTTTCTTAAAAGCAGAACTTCATGGAAGCTTGAAAAATGCCTTTATGTAATGAAGCTTTTGCTCCAGAACTTCTTATGATTAAATAGGCATTACTATTCCTACTTTTTTTCTGAAGTGATGTGTTGTCATCCTTTTCCTGTCTTCTGTTTTCTGTCATTTTCTTCAGTACGATCCCATTATCCTCCCCACTTTTTTTTTTTTTTTTCCTCCTTATTCTCCAATGATTCTACCTTTCTACCCTTCTAACCGCTTAGTTATCTGCCATCAACAGCATCTGTCAGTCATCTGTCTGCTCAGAGGACTTTGTGTGTTGTAGAAGGAAATCCTTCTTCCACATCCTTAGCAAGTGGTGTCTTCAGACAAGAAGAGGCCTAATTCTGATCCAGTACCAGTGGAATTACTTTTGATTTACACTAAGGTACACAAAAGGAGGAACACACAAAGATGCTATTGCTAGACAATATTCAATATTCCTTGCTTTTGTGACTCCCTGTTTCCTGCATATAACTAAATCGTGCTTTCAGCCCATGCTGTAGAGACGCACACACATATGTTCTTACCAAACAAACTCATAGCAAGTCTCCAAAAATTAAAAACAGGGATTGTATTATTCTGGATGTGATCCTCAATCTGGAAGAGGGGAGATTCACCAAAGGATGAGGAAAAGAACCATGGTGAAACCACAACAGACACTGAAAAGCAGTCCTGCAGAACTGCGATCTTGGAAGAAATTTCCAGCTGGGGAAGCACTTAAGTTCCATTTCCTTGAGGAGAGCATGCAGCGCTGGCCAAGTCTCTTTAATATTTCTCTTACACTTTGGCAAATCAACAACTTATAAAAGACCGAAATAAAGTCTCCCAACACTCCAAAATATATTTGAGGAAAAATTGAAAATGACATCTACTCACCCACACGGCATGTTCCATGCGCTTTCAGCGTGGATAAACTGGGCATGGTGTTGGGATGAATAGCTGGGATGAAATACAGGGTAGTTGAGATCAAGTTGCAAAAGGGTAAAGGTTTTGGCATTTGGGCTCTGTGGTCATTCCAAAGAAAAGTGCTGGACTGAACCAGTCTCCAAGAGCTGTGGTTCTCATTTGCAGTCAGGCCGCATCTAGCCGGACTATTGACCCTTTGCTTGCCTGTCTACTACACTTGCTTGTTACATGACACACATGCCACCGTTCCCATTTGAGCCGTTGCCTTGTTATATTAATGCAGAGTTTCAGGACAAGCAGGCAGAAGCAGAGTGCTTTAGCGACTCTTAGGCAGAGGAACAGACATTGAACAAAGGGACGTAGGTGAATTTTTTACTCCTTTTAGAGCACTGGCACAGCTGGCCTAACAGTTCAGCAAACAAGGAATCAGTTGGCATGCCCATTCAATGACTTTCCAAGATATGTTGGCTCCACAGCTTGTGAGCCAGTCCTCCAAGGTGCTGGGGAAGAATAATTTACTAACAGCTTCTCCCACCGTTCTTACACCTGTGCCTCAACGTCAGAAGAGGGAACAGTACCTGCCTTCTCTGAGCCTAAGATCCCCAAAATAGAAAGACTGCCTGTTCCTGGGCAACGTTAGGGCAGTGCAATGGGGAGCATGCTGCCAAAAGCACATTAATATTTGGGCAATCTGCACATTAAATTTAGAAGAGTTTCTTTTTGTCTGGCTCTCTGCCACTCCCTTTAATTAGAAACAGTCTCTCCAGCCCTCTAGACAGGTTAGCCAGTCTTCAGGTTTATTTTGGATTCCTATCAGCAACATTTCCAACATGTCACTGCCGCATCCTGACAACAGGAAATGGAAAACACAGATTGCAATATTGTGTACAGACTCAGCAAAATAGCACGTACAGGGAGGGGCAAAGCCACCTTGTACAAATCCAGGAAAAAAAGGAGGGAAGAGTTATCCAGCAGTGCACAGCAAGACCCTTGTATTCTACTTTGTGCTCTCATGGTTTGCAGATAAACCTAGAGCCTAAGATGAGAGACTTCAAGATCTATGGTGTTCTGAATTGGCTTAGTTAAGCAGCTAGTAACTACTAAAGGCTTAGAGTAATCAGGTGTTGGTACTTCGTGAAGACATTGGAGGATTTGAAGTCAAGCTTTTGAGTGTGGTTTTTAACAGGAAAGTTACAACCTTATTGATGTAGGGGCTGCCAGAGTTGCAGAAAGGTTCTATGCATCCACCACTGAGCCAGGAGGTTGGGGACAGGAAGGGGTTCGTAGGAATCAGTGAGGAAGGGGAAGAACCCTGAGAACCCTGGGCATTCTGAGCATCCAAACCACCATTGCAGGGCACAGAGCAGAGCTCCTCAAGTTTGTGCCAACCAAGCCAGAAAGTCAACCTAGCCCAGCAGCACAGAGCAACCCTGCTGTAGTGCTGTGCTCAGACAGGCTCATCGGTCTCCTGCACAGCAGCCCGACCCTGCGGGACTCATGGGGGATCAATGCAGATGTGTCTGTTCTGAGTTGGATTGCATGGAGCCATGGGGCGATATGTGCCCTGGGAATATAAACCCTCACTTGCCAGGCTTAGTATAGTGAGAGGACACTGGAGATGACAAAAGGAGTAGCCAACAAATGCTGGGGCAGAGAAAGGGACAGAGCAGAGAGAGGGAGAAGGGTCTTTTGAAGTTTATTATTACTTAGGCTGCTGAGCCACATGGGTCCCATTTGGTGCTGGTGCCCCATTGTACAAGGACGGGAAGAAGGATCATAGGACCAGGACTCTAGACTTAGATTCAGTTCTTGCTGCAATTGCAGCATTCCTCTGGGTCCACATCTTTGTCCACAACAGCAAAAGCTGGGTGCATAGTCCAATGTAGGGACATGGCACACTCCAACAGGATTCTGACCAGGGACTCAGACGTACAGGCACCCCACACGGTGCAAGCACTGGTCAGCAATAGCTAAAACACTGGTGTGTTATCAACGCTGTTTTGGTCACCCGTCTAAAACACAGCACCATACGGACTGCTATGAAGAACATTAACTCCATCCGAGCCACACTTAGTACACAATGCTTCGTAATCTTTACTGTTAGAAAATGTTTCTGGATTCCCAGTTTCAACTTCTTTGGTGTGATGTAAACCTGTTCTTCTTGTTCTGTTCACTATAGAGAAAAGATCCCTTTTGCTTGCTGCAACAGTTCTTTAAACATTTCAGGCGAATTACCTTTAATTTAGACTTATGCTTTCACTTGGGATTCTGCCTTTACCCCAAGTTTTCCTTCAAGTATCAGTGCAAAGCCAAAAAAAATGTTGACTGATATCTCTTCTAAGCCTTCCAAGATTCTTTGTTCAAGCCTGGTCAGACCATAGTTTCCTGGAATAACAGATTAGTTTTGGTTGGAAGGGATTTTTGGAGATCACCCAGTCCAACACTGCCCAAAGCTCTGGTCCTGCCTCCTGCATGGATCTTAGACCTGTGTTTGTAGATAGGTTGTCTCTTGGTTGACCAAGAGATAGGCTGACCCCACTGTCAGGGCACTGGGTGGGCCAGGGGCTTCCTGTGGTCCTGGGAGGCAGGAGCAGTGGGAACTCCTCAGGTGGTCTGGCAGGTCATGTCCTCCCCAGCCAGAGCCTGTCCCACCACCCCTCTGGATGGACTGAGGTTGGGCCAGCATGTGGGCCCAGGGGTGGGCTGGGCTTGGGGAACACATGGCCGGGCAGGGGCGAGCAGGGACGGGCAGGGCTGGCAGTGCTTCAGAGCACTGTTGTTTGTTTCCAGTCTGTCCCTGTCCCTGTCCCCTGCCTGGGCTTTGGACCCATGTTGCACCTTTGTCTCCAGCCTGGTCTCTGGCCCCATCTCCTTTTGCTCCCCACAGGACTCTCTGGCTGGACCCTGGACCTGGCTCATCACTTGCCATATCTGGGGTCGTTGATGGACCCTGTCACCAGCCCCTGGCTCTGCCTGCCATGTTCAGACATTGTGGGAATGCGTCCCTGTGCTGGGTCACCCTCGCTGGGTCACCTCAGCCAGTCCCCGCTGTTCCCTGGCAAGTATCTCCATGGGTGGAAACTCCACAGCCTCTTGGACAACTTGTTCCAGCACTCAGCCGCTGCCACCTTATATCTATTTGGTATTTCTCTTGCTGCAACCTGTGACTGTTGCTTCTTGTCATTTTGCTGTGTGCCTCTGAGGGTGATCTGTCTCCTTCTCTGTACTCTTCCTTTAGTTAATAGCAGACAGCCATTTGATACCACTTGGCCTTCCCATCTTCAGGCTGAACAAACCCATCTCTCTTAGCCATTTCCATACCTCATGTTCTCCAGCCCACCTAACCATCCTGATGGTCTGCTGCCACCAGTCAATCCGGTTTGTCCATGTCTAATTTGCTCATTTGTCAATATCTCTGATCTCTCTCTTGTATCAGGAGGAGGGCAGAAATTAATTTGGAAGAAAACCTGATGTGTCTCAGAGGGCTAGGGGCTTGATCACACATATGTTAATATGCACATCCGCAGAGAGGATACAAAACCCAACAAGGGTTGGTATAAAGTGTGGACGTACATAAATCTTACATAAATCTTACAGATACATCAACCCAGTTATGTGCATTCAGTAACAGAGTCTGGTGACGTCTTAATGGCTTTCAGACTCCAGAAGAGTGGAAGAGAAGTATGTTTTTTAACACAGCGGTAATGAGGTATTCCCAACGATCATAGGCCTAAGAGATGAGGGTTAACATATACTTTTCAAATCTCCTTTGCCTCATAAATGTGCTCCGGGACCTTAAGTTGATTTCGTGAGGTCTACGATGCAGGTTGGTTGTATGAAACACCCACCTATCTTGTGAAGCACCTGGGAAAAACAGAGAACCAAAACCTCAGGGAATCCCCTGGACATGCCAGCTTGACCCCTACACACCCATGTGTGCAATCCGCAGAAGTTAACACACTCTGCCTTCTGCATTTGAAAATACAAAAGGAGGGAAGAATCTGCAAAAAACGCTGTCTTGAAGCTTTCAAGTCATTACACAGATTAGTGTATTTAAGGTAAGCAATGCTAGTGGAGTCAAAATGTCTGTATAGATGCATATACATGGGTGTGATATAAATAGGACACACTGAAGTTTAGAAGGGATTAAAGCAATCAGTGAGGAATTCCTTAAATATCAGTTCCAACCTGCCTATGCTAGTGCTTTACATTTACTGTCACCAGTAAATGTTGTGTGCAAGAAAGCAAATAAATCCACTGTTCTGCAAGCCTGTATATACAATCTTTCCTTTCTATATAGCAGTCCACCTGATGCAGTGTGAGCACCCAATGTTTAGAAAATGGGGCTTGTGACCCACCTAAGCAGAACCATACAAAATAAAGAGGAAAAGGGGAACACAGCAGGAAATAGCAAGATAAAGTAAAGAGGCTGAAGACAACTACTCTATCCCTTTTCATGTTTTTTCATTTTTTCCCCTCAAAAGTGCAGCAAAGTAATGGTCATGGTTTAACCCCAGCCAGCAAGTAAGCCCCACAGAGCCGCTCGCTCACTCCTGCCCGGTGGGATAGGGGAGAGAATCGGAAGGGTAAAAGTGAGAAAACTCGTGAGATAAAGACAGTGTAATAGGGAAAGCAAAAGCTGTTCATGCAAGCAAAGCAAAGAAAGGAATTCCTTCATTGCTTCCCATCGGCAGGCAGGAGTTCAGCCACCTCCAGGAAAGCAGGGCTCCATCACGCGCAACGGTTACTTGGGACGACAAATGCCATCACTCCGAACGTCCCCCCTTCCTTCTTTTTCCCCCAGCTTTATATGCTGAGCATGACGCCATATGGTACGGAATATCCCTTTGGTCACTTGGGGTCAGCTGTCCCGGCTGTGTCCCCTCCCAACTCCTTGTGCCCCTCCAGCCTCCTCGCTGGTGGGGTGGGGTGAGAAGCAGAAAAGGCCTTGACTGTGTGTAAGCACTGCTCAGCAGTAACGAAAACATCCCTGTGTTATCAACACTCTTTTCAGCACAAATCCAAAACATAGCCCCATACTAACTACTGTGAAGAAAATTAACTCTACTTTAGCCAAAACCAGCACAGTAACTGTCGTGTGTTTATCTTACTCAGGAGAAAGGACAAAGGAATTGAGCAATGTGAGATTTTTCGATGCCAGACACCTGCATATAGGGACACGAATACCACTTGAAATTCATTTCAAAAGAAATGACAGTGAGATTTTGTATGTTTACTGTAGCTTCCATAGAAGCTTTCTGTCCCATTTCATGGTTTCACAGCTATTACGGCAATGGTATCCCTGTCGGCCTCCCACAGCCCACGGCTCTCAGTCCTGCCGTCCCGCAAAGCTGATTGACGCAGTTGTCCTCTCCTCAGACCAGCGCTTCGGCTCCAGGCCCCTCACCTACTCAGCTGCTGTTGCTTCAGCTGTCTCATGCACGCCATACCCCCGCGACTCAAAAGCAATGGCTAGTATCTAAAATTATTTCTGTACAACAAAACTATTTCAAAGAGAACATGCTAAAAAAAAGAAATAGAGCAGCTTAGATGTTTAGACAGCTTTGCCTGGACTGGAGGAGGCCCAGCATCCTTATATTTTCTTTATAAGGTATCTTGCTTTGTCACCCTCTGTCCCTAAACCATTCCTGATAGATGTGTCTTTTCCTACCCTTCCTTTCTCCTCTGCTCCCACAGGATTTTTATGCATGCACATATTCTTTCCACCTCCAAATTACCAGCCTTGTAAAACAAAGACAATTTGGAAGGCCCTCAAAGCTGATAACTGGGCCTGTTATCCTTCAAAAAAGTTTTTGTTGTTTTCACTTGGCTAAGCCCCTGTGTGGTTTCCGTGTTTGTTCATAATCCTTTGTGGATTTTAAATCAACGCGGGCTTGCAGAAAATGCTGATAATACAGTACACAATATTTTCACTGTATGCTTCCCTAATGTTTTTCTTTTTTTGCAGCTTGTGTCCTTGATTCGTATTTTTGGTTTGTGGGGGTTGTTTTGGACGTGAGAAAAAAGTAACAAAAATTCCGTGTAGGAACATGGGCACGGACAGAGGTCACGAGGAATCATCTCATGTCATGTCACACAATAGCTTTCATAAATGCAAGAATTCTTTTGCATTTCTTTGCATTCATTTTGCATTTCTTTTGCATTTCGTAAATGCAAATTCTTTTTTTATCTTTTTCTTTCCTATTGCTCCTGCACAAGGTTTTCCCTAATGTAAGCACGGATAGAAACTTTATTCCCGTTTCTAAGCTACATCTGTCCGAGTGCAGCTGATGTTGCCATCGGCTCTTCCCCCCACCCGGAGCAGTGCCGGCTGTGTGGGTGCAGGGGCTCCCTGGGGCCTGGGGTGCCGGGGTGGGGGGCTCCCCGTGGGGGTCCGACAGGGCAGGGCCGGGCAGCCAGGGCCCGTCCCACCCCGGGCCAGGCAGCCGGGGGCACCGGGGCAGCCCCAGCCCCGGCAGCGGGCACCTCCCTGGGGACGGGCTGAGGCTGGGCCGCGGGTCAGCCCGTGCATCCCCAGCTGGAGCTCCGGGGGCCCAAGCGCTGGCAGCCTGGAGGAAAGCGGCTCCCACGGGCCGGGGGCAGCCCTGGCCGCAGCCTCCCCGCCGGCTGCCTGCGAGCCTCTCCCCACCGTCACCAGTGGGACGGGGCAGCCCTCGCTGCTCCATCCCTGGCTGGCCCCTAGCCCGGGCAGCCAAACCTGCAGGGGAGGGGATGCCCTCGGGCCCTTCCAGCCACTCTCGCTATTTTCCTCCCCCTTTGCGTTAACCCCAGCGTACAGAGTGCTTGCAACCACGTCACTCCTCACTCCTCTCTGCAGGTTACTTAAGCCAAATCCGCACGCTCGGAGACTGTTTCTCAGGTCATCCGAGCCGCGCCCCAGGGCCCTGCCGTTGTGGTCTCAGCTCACCGCCGTGGGTGACTGGAGCTGGGCCCGGCGGTCCGCGAGGGACAGACTCACCTCAGCCTTGGGCAAGGTCCTAGCACTTACCAGGCACCCCCCGCCCGCTCCCCACAGCATGTAGCTCTCTCCCGAGGCAGCTCCTGGCAGCTCCCGCACCTCCCGTGACCAGCCAGCACGCCCCGCTCCTTCTCACTCATTTCCAGCTCATGAGCTCCCAGTCGCCGAATTTCATCCTGGCTTTATTTCTGCGATCCTCAGGGTCATTGCGTTCTTCCATTCTCCTTCTCGGTCCTGACTCCATATCCCGGCCTCACGCCCTCAGCAGATGTTACCAGCCCATTTCCTAACATTTGTTAGGAATTGTTGTTGACCCACCTAAGCAGAACCATACAAAATAAAGAGGAAAAGGGGAAGAGAGCAGGAAATAGCAAGATAAATTAAAGAGGCTGAAGACAACTAATTTACAGGTTTTCATGTTGTTTCATTTTTTCCCCTCAAAAGCGCAGTAAAGTAACGGTGGGATGGGGGAGAGAATTGGAAGAGTAAAAGTGAGAAAACTCGTGGGTTGAGATAAAGACAGTTTAATAGGGAAAGCAAAAGCCATGCATGCAAGCAAAGCAAAACAAGGAATTCCTTCACTACTTCCCATCGGCAGGCATCTCCAGGAAAGCAGGGCTCCATCAGGCGTACTACTTGGGAAGACAAACGCCATCACTCCGAATGTCCCCCCCTTCCTTCTTCTTCCCCCAGCTTTTATATTGCTGAGCATGACATCATATGGTATGGAATATTCCTTTGGTCAGTTGGGGTCAGCTGTCCCGGCTGTGTCCCCTCCCACCTTCTTGTGCACCCCCAGCCTCCTCGCTGGTGGGGTGAGAAGTAGAAGAGGCCTTGACTCTGTGTAAGCACTGCTCAGCAATAATGAAAACATCCCCATTCTAGCTACTGTGTAGAAAATTAACTCTATCCCAACCAAAACCAGAACACAGTTGAGGTTTTTATCCAGCTACAGTCAAACAGACATCGGAGACTGGCTTTATGAGTTCATGGGGTGAAGTTCATACTAACCATGCAGTACTTATGTTTATGCAGCTCTTCACGCTGCCTCCTCCCAACTTTCTGTGAGGTCCAGGAGTTGGCAGAGGCAGGGCATGAGTCACTGAGGTGGTGGTGTGCATGGTGTCCCCCAAGGCACACGTCTGGAATGCCGAAAGGTTAGCTCAGTTTGACACTTCGCTGACTTCTGCATCTCAGCTGGGTGTCCCAGGGGCAGCAGCCTCTGAGGAAAGGCTTATGAGAGTTTTTCCATTGCAGCCCTCCTGTTGTTGAAGTGTATTTGGGAAAAGGCCAAAGCAAGCAAAGAGGTTCTTCTCTTGACAAATATAAGTCGCTCTTCAATAGCTTAAAAATAAAGGAACACACTGTTTATACATACATGAATATATATATATATCTATGTGTAAACTATATATATACACACACAATACTGTTGCATCTCATGGTGACAGACGTCACCATTGCAAGGTCTTTGTGATTGTGACCTCCTTAAGGAGGAACGTGAGATATTCCATAGCATGTCTCCTCTATCAAAGTGCCACTGACTACATCAAGGGTAAAGCACATGTTTCGAGAGCCCAGAGCAGACGCTCACTAACCTGAGGCTCTGGGCTGTTCACATGCTATGCAAGTCATGCCATCAACGGGGTGTTTTGTGAAAGATGTGATAGCATCTCAACAAAAACAGAGACACAGGTAATTACAAGACTGGTGCCTTTGGTTAGAAAACGAATTCATAACTGGACATCTTATTAAACACCTCCACATAGGCTCTGAGCCTGCTAAGAACTGAAGTGGATCTGTGACTAGTGGATCAGGCTCTTTGGCTGAGGTGCTATAAACTTAATTACAACGTCTGTGGAAAATAGTTCCCCACTCATTCCAGGAGGGTTTAGGCTTAAAATACTTTCGCTACAGACAAGTATTTTTGCTCTCTTCATTACAGTCTTTTGAAGCAGAGAAGTTTCTCATATGTCAAAGGCCTTTCAACAAAAGTGTAGCATGTGCCTTGACATGATTTAAAAGGCAATGATGGCTTTGTACTTTTTGTACTATAGGAACTCAAACATTTAGAGCTAATATTTTTATATCTCAACTTCCAAGCAAATGACAGTTCTGAAAATCACCATTTTGGATATAAGTCATTAATCCCACAGTCCAAGTACCTAAATTCTTATATAAATTATGAAATTTTGGTTGAAGTATTTGCGATAACTCATAAAGATGCATAAAGTTTGTATCCCCTTGCTCACTGCATTCAGAGGGAATTAAGTTTTAGGGTAAACTGAAAAAGAGAAAGAGGGGAAATCCCATGATAATAATAATATTTAAAAATGCATTTAAGCCATTAGCTATGAAAGATCAAATGCACAAACAGCTCTGCAAAGAACAGTTCCACCCTGTGCTCCTCTCCTCTTGCCTGGAAGCCAGTCTTTAAGGGGGACACAGCATGACCAAGAAGAAAAGCATCTTCTCCCCATTTGCAATAACATATACACCCTTTCCTGCAAGCTAGGAAATGGGAAGGCTGGGGAGGAAATCGCATCTCGGATACACATTGCCTGGACACATGCTTGAGCCACCAGACCCTTGCACTCCCAATGAGCAACACTATCACTGGCTTTGCTTTTCATCTGTTTTTAATGAGGGTTTCCTGCTCAGGCCCCTGAATACAAGGTTATAGTCCCCTGCCTTTAAGAGAAGGTGTTGGGCTCTCCCTGCCATGCTGAGTTGAATGTTAGGGCAGCCCTAACTTTGCTCCCTTAGCTTGCAGCATTGCCTGATAGTATGGATCCATGCCCAATGCATTGCTACAGGTACTGCTCCCCAGTGCAGGGCTCCAGGCTCCTCTTCAAGGCTCACCTCAAACTGATCACCATCCAAATCCCTCCCCAGTAGTGGAATGCTGCTGGGCAGCCTCACCAAACAACTCCAGGTTTTCAAAGTCTGACCCTTAACCACACCCACACCAGTCTGACACACCAATATCTTCTGTTTTGCTTTTATTTGCATGTCCACATTGTATTCTTTGGTTGTTTCCTATGTGCTGAGGACAGACACAGTCGATGGTACAGCTGGATATCCTTTATCTCAATCCATGACATGCAATTACATTGAAACTTCTCATAACGTTGAAACATTGGGAATTTAGAGGTAGCATTTTTCTTCACTTCTTCTCTATCTATGTGGAAAACCCACAATACCTGTGTCTTTTGCTATGCCTCTTTATCAGAATACAAACTTTTTGTTTAGCAGATTTTTTTATTTCTTATGTCACAGGTCAATGTCTTAGATGACAGAAAAGCCCACAGGAGCCAAAAAACATTCTGATGTTCCCTTACTTTCCCATAGTGCCTTCCCTCATTGAGGCTACAGAGGTTAGGATAGTTTGTTTGTTTTCATGTTGATACCTACAGGGAAACTGGCTGGGCAAGTAGATTCCTGCAACAAAAACCTACCTGAGGAGTACACACAACAACTTATGCAGGTAATTTAGCACAAGAAAATGGGGAGTGAAGATAATGGCATAAGGAAACAGACCCCGTTTTCCTGTCACATTTAGAGAAGTACAAATACATTTATGTCAGCCTTAGTTTCTCCACTTGCAATAAGTCTGGTTTCATCTACCTGATCATTCATATTGGGGTAAAGAAAAGTTATTATTAAAAGTATTGCTAGAGGCAGCACATACCTCCATTTCCAGAGCAGTAATTACATTAAGAACTCCTAAAGAAGAATCTAACTCTGGAACATTATGGACTTAAGGAGTCCAAACTGTCCATTTAGTACCTTATGAGTGATTTCAGCTGAATATAAAGGTGTCAGAGATGTCAGATCCTTCATCGGTGTGCAGCCTTCCCAGCCACGTGTAAACACGCCTTTTATTACCTAGACTTGCTCTAGGTGATGAGATGCTCCATGGAGATATTAGAAAGATAATGCAACTCACACCGCTGAGGCTTTAGGTGAATCCTGCAAGAAAAGCAAAAAAAAAAAAAAAAAAAAAGAGTGCTTTT
Source organism: Pelecanoides urinatrix (assembly GCA_013400755.1). Classification (NCBI taxonomy): domain Eukaryota; kingdom Metazoa; phylum Chordata; class Aves; order Procellariiformes; family Procellariidae; genus Pelecanoides; species Pelecanoides urinatrix. Next base: position 135,790 of record VZTQ01012237.1, read on the forward strand.
TTTTCATAAATAGTGAGTTTTCAAAGAGCCACATTTCAAGCAAAAAAAAAAAGCATCAGCCTGAAATAGTGTGACTGATTCCTTTTGAATTATCACAGCATGGTGTCATCTTATCTGAAGATTTCATTCATCCCTGTGACTAGTAATTGGGCCTTAAGCTGGCTAACAGATTTAGTGGGATCAAGCTCTCAAATGCAGAGCACTGTGGAAACATAGAGTCTTTGATCTTTAAACTGAAAGATAAATGGATGTTATCCAGGTGACATGTGCCAATCCAAATACTGAAATAAGGGGTTTAGAGAGTGGGCTTTTTGGCATTTGGTGTGTTCCTTTGCTAATAGTAAGATATAAGTCACTCTCTGCTCCTGCCAATCTTGAAAGCTCTCTGAATATTGATAAACCTGTGAAAAATGAGTGACAGACCGAGCTCATAAATGTATGCATCATTTGCCAATATATCTGTCTTACCTGAAGTAACCAATTCTCCCTAATTGCAGACTACAAGAAAGGTTTTCATTTTGCTGTTTTTTAGTTTTGAGTTGTAAAATAACTTAGTAGGTTTAAAGGACTCAGGATGACACATTAATTTCTATCAGTACAGATAAAATAGTATTTGGAACAGATTAATTACAGTATGTGTTTTTGCATTATAATCTTATGCAAAGTGGGTGAAATTAAGATTTACTGTATTGCTCTTTTATAAAGCAAACAAATTTCTGAACATTGCACAGCTGGAAATCACCATATCCTTTACTTTTGATTTAGATCCAAACTTAAAGCAGGCTCTCAGATTCAGACTGCTTTGTCATTCTGTCAGCCCAAATTCTTACATTCAATACTTTAAAAAGACCAATAAACAGTGTGCCAGAATATTAATTTTATTTGATGGACGCAGACTCTAGTCATTCAAAATCAAAAGCAAACAGGTGCATATATCTAAGTTTATGAACAGATTACTATGCAATTCTGGATATATTGGCCTCGCTTCTGTATTGATGTCTACGAATGTAAGTAGATGAAAAGACTGTTCTATTGCAGACTGTGTGCTATTGAAGAAACAACAGTTTCCTATTCCAACCCCCTTCTTTTTAATTTTAGTGCTAAGTCTAATTATTTTCAGAATCTTTCTTCTACATCCTTAAGGACTGCTAGTCTGTTAGTGGCAGGGATTGTGTCATTAAAAATTTCTTCCATATAAATCTAGTTAGTGGAAGGAGCTAGAGGAGCATTTATTACTGAGGTGCTCTCAGCTCCCTCTAATGAGGACAGAGAAGCTGAACTTGTTTTACATTTGGAACAGATAACGCTAATCAACTGCTACTGAGCATGGCTTCAAGGTGACTGCTGTGTCCCAGAAAATCTGTGTCATATTTGCACGTAGATAGATGTGGAACTACAACGCATTAAGAAAATGGAATGTATCATCTTAAATATTAATATTTTATGTTGATGACTCAATTACCTGTCATATCCTATAGGACACTTTCACAAAGCAGACAATGTAATGCAGCATAGTTTACTATTAATTTAATACTCGGTAAACCTGATGCTCCTGTTTTCCATGGGAAAAAACCTCAGATGTGTTTGCTACTTTTTAGTGTATTTCTATTTTAAACCAATCAATGCATGAACTTATCTGCAGTTAAAGTCAATGTTTTATTCTCCCATTTCTCAAATCCCTTCCTCAAAACTCCTCTTGACTTTAAAAAATAAGGACCTCTGAACTGGTCTCAAGGTATTTAAGTTCCATCTGAGTGTCAGACAACTCCAAGTAAAGCTTCCAAAAATTATATGCAGCTCTACAAACTTACAGAAGTTCATAACCAGCCAAATTCCGGTAGATATTATTTCCCAATCAGTGCAAAGGAACATTAGCAGACTAAAGCCAGGAATCCAAGAAACTCTGGCTGTCCATAGTCTAGGAACATGCATTTATACATTCACTTATACCTTTCTCATGAAGCCTTTTACTTTATTTCTGAAACCTGCTCCCTACCTGTCTTTCTCTGCAGTCTCTCCACATTTAAGTTATCTTTATTGACATCTCCTTATATTGAAATTCTGTTGCCAGACAACAGAATTGGTATCCAACATGTGCCTGAGCTCATGATGCAGTCTTCCCCCTTCTTGATTTGTACGTCTGAATCCATCCAGTCAGAATTAAAACTGCCTTAAAATAATCACAAGCAGCCCTGTGCCTCCTTGTACAAAGGTTTAGGATATGCCTGACAATGCACTACAGGATATTTCTGAAATACAAACAAGATTCAAAGCTGTGCAGAAATAAATCTTTTGCTTTCTTTTTATTAATTCTCTGTTTGACAAACTGTTCCTGAAAATGATGACATGCAGCCTATACTGTATTTTGAATTTGTATTGTATTCTTACGGCTTTGAACTTGAGTCCTCCAGCTAAGTGTTCAACACATACAATAGAAAAACCTGAAGAGATTCGCCTGGAACCATTTCTGAGTGTCTTTTGTCTGATGCCTTTAACTTCTGGCATTTCTGCAAATTAAAAAGTATGTTCCAGTGGACTTGCAGAAATAGCTGCTCTTCTGCTGGAATTTTTACAGGTTACTGTTCACTCAAATAGTAAAGAGGTTAATGGAGAGGAATCTGGAAACAAAGTTACCTTCTCCCCCTCCATTTAGTGTTATTATACTGTTGCACCAACTTCCAAAAACTGAGAACTATTGCAGTGGCAACTACAGGGTAAAGTTGAAATTAAAGGTCACTGCCTGCTGGCGTTTTCCACATTAGCATTAGAAGAACTACAGTCTTAATACAAAAAGTAGAAGAGACTCAGCCCAGTCAACATATAACTATCACATTATGAAGTGAAAGCCTGGTCATATTCCTGGGAAACTCCATGGGTCCCCTTGCAGAGTTAACTCCCCTCGTGGGAACGATAGGAAAAAATAGCAGGAGAGGGAAAGCAGAAAGAGCAGCAGTAGTAGAGAATATGGAAGGGAACAAAGGCCAGGTTTTCTGTGCTCTGCATGTACTATTAATAAGTCCATCAAAAGAAATAGAATTTTTGCATTTAAAAGGTTTCTAATAATGCACCAGTACACAGTTGATAATCGAAGAAAGATGTCAACCCATTACTAATACAGCAAGACAGTCTAAAACAACACCTTATCAAAGGCATTTTCAAAAACAAATACTAAACAGCATTCTAGATTGCAAGTCTTTTGCAGCTACTACTTCAACACTTTAGTTAGTTTAGTTACATTGTTGCTTTCCAAGTTGCTGCAAGTCTGAAGAAGAGTTTAATAGGTTTTTTTGAAATGAAGAAGCAGTATCTCAGAATTCTCCCTACTAGCATTTGAAACAGTCCAAGACAAGAGAGCATTTATTCTGAAGTCTCTAACCTTGACTCTACTATTCACTACACGGACATTAAATCCATAAAGTAGTTCAGAAACGTGAAATTTAATTTAATCATATATCTTAGCAGCTATCTTGAAATTCAGGAATTGGCTACAATTTTACATATATTAACAGCTCAGATTTGCAATTCCATGTACTTACTCTATCCAAAAGAGCAAGAAAACAGTCCTCCAAAGATTCACCTTTATATAAAAATGCTAAATGTCTTGATGTATGTTTTTATTTATGTATAGATAGTAACAGCAGCCTTCAAAGGATGCATCCTTAAATGCTATTCATACATAGTGCTCATGGACTCTTAAGCTTTATTAAGGCTAGTCATTCAGTACAGACCAGCTGACTGACAACTCTAGGGCACATGCATTCACAAGCACCAGCTAACACAGAAGTGTCTCTGTATGAAGGCTTGCTTGAGTATCTAATAACTGAACATATTTCCCTTTCAAATAATATTTGGCACTTTGTGCTGCAGGTCAAATTTGTTGCTATAGATTATATATAGTTACTCTTAAAGCTATCTTGGTGGATTTGTCTTTTACTTTTGGTGAAGAGACCACACACCCTCTGAGAATGCAACAGGTCTCACGATTGAAATGCACTGCATACAGGACAGCTGCTTTTCCAAAGGAGAGCATAGCACAATAATGATTACAAAAGAAGCTGTTCAACTGTATTTGTTATCTCATTTTTCAGTCTAAGGGGCAGAAATATGAGGTCCATGGGCTGTCTCCATGATTGAGAAGAACATAAGCCTGCCCAGACAGGAGGAGGACACTGCATACTAATGTGTCAGCATCAGCTGGCACATTTCATTGGTGTGCATTTTAAGTAACCCTCAAGAAATCTCAGAATCACTAAGGATATGCAAAATTAATAGAAAGATGAATATTTAAAAGTACTAGCAAAACATGTCTTAGCAATCAGGGTTTGTGATAACCTAGCATCATAATGTAGAATGGTATGATCAAGCTAGCAAGGGACTAGAATCAAAATTATCCACTACTAAGATTTCCTGTGTAGCCTAAGCAGATTCTCTGAAGAGTGATTTAAATCCCCTGCATAACTTTATTAATTACCAGGGAGGTGATTTATTCAGATAGGCTCCTCATCATGCAAAAGCATATTTAATACGAGTCTATTCTATTTTAATTGAATGAGTTCAGATGACACTGAAAAAAAATTGTAATGTTTTTAAGCTAGCACTTTGACAGAATGAACAAACTCACATACGTTATCTAGATTAACTCTGTGTAATCTCCACTCTTCACGTTGCTTCAAGGTCAAGATCACAAAGCTGAGATTCTTGAAGTTAAGACAGTCTCATGTAACCTTATGGAAAAATAAGTTTTCACTTAGTTAGTACATCCAAACTCATTATGCTAAACCAAAGTCTGTTTTGTAAGTTAAAAACAGTTTCAAATTAGGAAACATTGTGCTTGACAAGCCTAAAATGGATTGCCACATAGCTGAAAATCAGGGCTGTGTTTAATGTGCATGCTATTGTTTCCCAGTACAGCAACAATAAAGAAAAGTGACATTTTAAAAGGCAGTTAGAGCTTATTCATTTAGGGATAATAGCTTGTAATAACTCCAGCTGCTCTTTAAACTGCGTATTCCATATCAAGATGCACTGTCATGGCTTTTGCTAAAAAACAAGAAATCTGGTGAGCAACGAGGTATTACAAGCCAGAAGTCTGCATTCTCAATTTTGCAGTAGTTTCACCCTGTGGATAAGTGATTGTAAAATGCATGTTGTAGATTCCCCTCCATCCTTGGAGTGGGAGAACTGGAAGTACAAGCCATGTAGGCTTGCAAACAGCAGCGTGCCACAGACCAAGAGATTACCCAATTTCTTATCAGGAATCAAGCTATTTATTATTCCACATTAGGAAACAGGAGAGAAGAATGTGATTTGCTTTTGTGGCATATAGATACTCCTTTTTTTTCCCAACTGCCTATTTATGAAGTCACCTTTCTTTCTGCAAGTAATCCTTCCAGGTGCCCAGAATTAGTTTCCAGGAAAGCACTACTGCTGACTTAAGGAAAAAAAATAGCTGAGTGAGGATATACAAACATTCTCACCATCTTTAATAAAACTCCAGCTTTCAAATAAAGCAGAGTTGGGCAGTTCCATCAAGTTTGATTGGAAGAAAATCTGGACAAGAAAAGCAAAATTGTCTTGGGGATGGGGGGCACAGAGAAGGTACAAAGGTGATCCAATTACTTCTACTTTAGTATTTGAAGGAGTTTAGCATACTTGACATAACTTAGCTAAACAGAAGCTTGCAAAAAAAAAATCTCACCAATTTACAGACACGTGCCATTTGGGTCAACTGGCAATAAACTGGGCTCCTACCTGGTTTACCCCTAAGAGGCAAGTGGTAGACAAATAAAGGAAAAGAACATCTTGAAGGAATAATCTAAGCAGTAAATAAGTCTAAGCTAAGCAGGCACATGTTGGTACCCCTGACAGGCCCAGCCAAGATTCAGACACTTACCAGCTTAGAGAAGTGTGTAACCACATTCCTTTTGATAGCCTTGCTTATGCTTGCTTGTAAATAGAGCTGGCACATCTCTACTCAGGAAAACTGGAGATTGTAGCTGTTCACATTTGTAAAGCTGTTCCAGGCACAGCTCCACCCCCAACAGACTATGGTGACTATAGGCAAAGACCATGAGGAAGAAACTGCAGAACCAGCCAGAACATTTTTCCAGTGCTTACCATTGCATGGGAGTTACTTAGCACAGTAAAAATACAAAGCAGCTGCCTAGGCTAACCAAAGACATCTGAAACATCTGCAGTCTTACCCTCCTCCTGGTGGTACTTCCCCCTAACCAGAGATTGGTCTGGCAGTTAAGTCAGTTCACTTAGGAGCCTTTTAATGAGCATCAATTGAGGGATATTAATTAATACAAACTTTCATGTTATGTATTAACTGGAGCTGGCCAAGCCTTTCAGTAAACTGTAACAGGTGAAAAACAATGCTATGAAGTTCTCTGTGGAAAATACCAAGCAGTCTTTGTACACCCAGCAGATGGTGCTGTGAGGTTTGTGCTTCACTGATGCATTTTGGTTTTTGTGTTTAGCTCACACTTTGTCATGTCTGTGTTGTACAATAGTGCAGTTATTCAAACAACTTGGGCTAAGTAATCTCTTCATATGATGCACAAGCATTCCAAGATGTAGCAAACCAGATCTCTGCAATAGATACTAGTATTCTAGAAGTCTTCACGGAGTCAGGTCTGAAGCAGGCAGGCTACAGAAATAAGCTAGCACCACTTTTGCCTGTGTTGTTCATTCAGGCCAACTACTACTGCTTTTGTGGTCACCTTAGGCAGGGACAAGAGAGGTTACAGCTAAAGCAAGCTCTACTGTAGCAAGGTAACAAATACTGATGATTCCCAACTTTAAAATTATACACTAAACAAATCTGAAATCCCATTAAGTCTCACAGGGCCTATTACTTTAGCAATCTACTCCTACATGCTTAAATTGGCCTGAGCAAAATGCAGGGGCCTAAGTTCCACCTTAATCTCCTTTTCACAGGGTTCTGGCACTCACCCCATGCTAAAAATATTTGTCTATCCAACAGGATCCATTTCTCAGCCTCTTCTACAAACCCCTTAACACACTTTCACATGGCACAACTTTGCCAGGCTGTACTTATTCACGAAGTATAGGATCTGATGCAACATCTTCAGTGCAGAACTTGAGACAACTAAGTCATTCTCAAGAAAATAGTTACAAATGAAATAGGACAACTACAGACATAGTACAGACATGCTCACTTTCTGAACATAGTTCATGACATTATCAGCTTTTCTCCTGCCCAAATAAGCTTTTTCTTTACATTGTGAGAAACTAGTATTACCTCAGTCCAGGAACTAGATTTTTAAAGTTGTGATACTTTTCAAACTGATAGATAGAAAACAAGCAATATAAACTCACCAACAGCCAGGGAATTGTCTTTTTGTGTAAGTTACCCCATTTAGGGAAGTCTGAAGTGTCGATTCAGTAACCCAGGAAGCTGCTTTAAACACATTGACTGCTAGGACTAGTTATCCTGTATAACTAATTGATCTCAGCATTCAGATGACCTTCAAATATTCAGGCATGCCAGTCGCGTCCTATGTACAGGCTGCACGCTGTATCAGAGTAGTTCCAGTCACTGAAAGGTCAGAACCTGGCAGCCTACTACCCAGTGTTTGTACAGATGCTTGGTGGTAGCAAGTACTGACACAGACATATGACATGGGTCTCGGCCTGTACCCCAGCTGCAAGTGCAAGGTTTAACAGTACCAGATTACCTCCAGCCATCAACTTCCATGACAAATCAAACAGAACAAAAACAAGGCAGGGAAGCTGTAGAAGCTTCACAGGGAGAACAGAAGACTCCTCCCTGCCCCAACAGCCATCCACTATTAAGACTCCAGATCAAGCAACAGTGAAAACCAGACAGACAAGACATTCCTGCCTTTTGCCCCCCAAGGGAGGAAGCATCACACACTGCTCACCTATTTGTCAGGCTACAGGACTGCACCACGCTCTCAGGCAGTTCTCAGAGCAAAGCACCATCACTTGAAATACTGACCTAGCTTAGCCTTCTAGTGCTGCTCAGGGAATTCAGAAACAGTGAGCCAAATCCAGATCAGATTAGCACACGTTTAAGAGGGTTTGTTTTTTTGACATAGTATCAGAAGCGTTGAGCTGAATGTTTCCAAAAAACAGCTTGAAGTTGGATGTCAGTCAGTAGTTCCAATGAGCGATGCTCTTCTCTCCCCACTCATGCCTACAAATTCCACCCACTCTTTTGCAGTATCATTAGTTGTGCTACAGTGTGATGACCTGGCTTACAGAGCCAAAATGGAACATTTTCTGACCTTGTTTTCCCTCAAGAGAGCAGGATTTAGCAACATCTCCTTTGAGACAACAAGCTGTTATGGAACCAGAGCTTAAGGAATAAAAATTTGGGTTCCCAGGAAGTACAGTGTGTAGCCATGTTGCTCATCTGCCTCTATAGCCATAGAAGAGTTCCTCCTGAGTTACCTGAAGTCGCTTTCCCTCCCAAGTGATTATTTAATCCGTAGAGACCAAGAGCCAAACTCTAGAGCATGATTATTTATTGTCCTTTTCAGGGAATACAAAGGCAGCTTTACAAACAGATGGCCAGCAGTCATTACCACAGTGAATTTTGTTATAACCCAATTCACTGTAAATTGAAACCTGCAGGCAGGTATAAACTGTGAGACACAAACTGCTCTTCCCAATTACTCACTTAGCAAGATAGATGCCTCACTACAGCTTGAACACTTTCCAGTACAGCCCCGTAATCTGTCACTTTGACTACTTCCAGGACATATCCAGGAATAGGAACCTTAAACTTGGCTGGCATTTCTGCAACCAATGTGGCTGCTTAAACAGTTGAGAGCAAACTGTTCCTCCTGCTTTACAGGAAAAGTAGACCAACACAGCAAACCACAACTTTGAAGTGATACAGAGGGGACAAAGATGAAGTTCAGGACTGCTGGCCAGATAAGGAATAGTCTGTGTCATCTGAAGTAAGCATTTAAAGAAATATTTTTGTTACACAATGTTCTTTGTCAAGTGGAACTACATGCTTCCCTTTCCCCACCCAAGCGGTGGAGTGTTGGTGGAAAAGGGGAGCCATGTAAAACTTAATTGATGACATTTTGTAAGATTCAGACTTCTGATCCATAAGCCAGAAGGTAAGGTGTCTTAGTCCTTCAGCTGGGAGACTTCATAAAGGTATGCACCAAGCATCTTCACCCCCTGGATGTAGTTGTACCTGGAAAGAAGATGGCTTCCATTAGCATTGTCTTATTTTGAGCTGTATTTCTAGCAGTTGTGCTTTTTGCTGTCTCACTTCTACACACGCAACAGACACTACAGGCATTACTGTTGCAGGCAACAGGCACCACTCCCAACCTCCCTGCTTCTCCCCTGGCAAGAGAGAAATGCCACCCTTGGGCTAGGGGGTAGCCAAGCTTGAAGACCAAAGTATAAAAACTGCTTCTGGTTTCAGGCATATAAAACCAGAAGCGGTAATGAGGTCAAGATTCAGCTACAGACTAGCTACCCAACCAGTCATTCTCTGCTAGGGAGAAATGGCACTTTGCCTTCCAGAAAATTAAAGAAAAGCAAGAGCTCAATTCTTTTTGGTCCTTTTCATAATACATGCCAAGATCCACAGTACAACTCAGCCTGGCACAGGGATAAATATTCTCTTACCTATTTAGCTTCTCATTTTGAGAGTGGGCACCATCATCTGCAGCTCCAACAGGAAGCAGCATGACATTCTTGCCTGTTGCTTCTTGAAAAGTAAGGGTAACAGGAATGCTTCCTCCCTCCCTCGTCAGGTCTGGTTCAACTCCAAAAACTAGAACAAAGAGATACTCTAGTCAGTTTGGAATTGTCTTTGTTTTTCAAACACAGATCCTTACTGCTGCTTAAGCAATCAAGTACCAACCACTTCTATACCATGTGCTGGCCAAATCTTGCTGTTTTAATCAGCCAGACTGCAGAGGTTGCAGAATTGTGGCATTTGCCCCCCCAGATGTAGTGCTGGAGTACTGTCACTTCGAGTTCAGTTACACAAATAACACTTCATCTGAAAGCCCATTTGTACTCCAACACACAAGTTAGATTCGCTCTAGTTGCCCTACCCAATCTAGTTGCAATCTAGTTGCCTTAGCATAACTGATTACAAAGGATGCTAGGATGACTAGACTTTGAGGGCTTTGGCTAAGCAAGTGATCTGAATCACTGACAGTCTCATCCTTAGGCAAAAGGAACACCAGACCAATGGACTTGTTCCAGAATAGTAGGAATGAACTTGGTATCAAGTTTGCTTCCTTCCTGTACCTCAGACTTCAGCTGAAGGATCGCACGTGACATGCTTCCTTACTTAGTGAGCCAAACTTATTACATAAGTGCAAAACACTGCAGATGACCTCCTCAGTATTTCTTGAGGTGCTGGAACAAGAGCTTTTTAGTCCTCCCAATGCCAAGTGGAAAACCCACTGACCTGTCTTCATGGCCCTCCTACCAGCCATGTAGTGGGGATGGTTGAAGTCTGACACCCAGGGTTTTCCACCATGGCCTAAGTATACTCTGAATTTGTTGGGGCTCTGCAGCTCTGCAAACTTCTTGCTCACATAGTCTTCAACCTATAAGAAAGATTGAACAATCTTATCTACTGTTAACATTCATATGAACACTGGTAAAGACTGTATACTAAAAGCATCTTAGGGATTTGCACGTCACTACTACTGTGCAGCAATACTTTTCCTATTACTTCTTTCATATTATTCCCATCATATCTGCTCTGATATCAGAATATCTCCATTAGGCAAGTTAACAGTATACTGTACAACAGTTTGCCAATATGTCAAACTTATGCTTTTGAATATGCACTTCTGGCAATACAACTGCCCTACATTTACTCCTGAGCCCTTTCTTCAAATTAGTTGAAAGAAATTGAATAGCTAGGCCACAACGGTCCAGTGTGGGACCATACAGTGATTCCCTCTATCTGAGTTCAGGTGTGGAACAGGGAAAATGGTAGCAAAGTAAGTAACTGGAACCGCTTTAGAAACCAGAAATACTCTTCCCCCAGGCATGGAGAACAGGAGAAGTTTAGAGACACTGGTTGTTTTGAGACCATCAATCCATCTCAACATACACGCTTCGTGACTTCTTCAGGAGTCATGTTTGGCACAAGTCTGATTGAGAACTTGCCAATCACTTTCCTAGGAATCACAGTCTTGGCTCCAGAGGCTGAGAAGGCTCCTTCAATTCCATGGAGAGACAGGGAAGGATATCTCCACCTATGCATAAGGATATCTCTCTGCAGAAGCAAAGGGAAAGATGCAAGGTTACAAGAAGTTTGACAGAGTTCCCCAAAGTAGTAATTTCTTCAATCTGATAAAGACCTTGCAAGAAACAGTGCTTTCTCCCATGGACAAATGCAGCTCTTTCAAGACCACTCAGTTATAAAGAGAAGCTGTTACTCCCATTAAGCACACATTTTGATACAACAGCTGGGTTTTCAGCACCTTAAGAGATTCAGTAGCTCTAGTTTGGTGTTCTCCTAGTTCTATGGAACTTAGAGGACATGACCAGTCTGCTTCTGACAAAGACAAAGACCATTTCTAAGGTGCTCAAGCACAATATGTAGGGAGTGTGTTGGAAGCTCTAGTCCCCACTGCCTCAAGTCAGGCAGGTGCCTTCATCACAGTCACATGCTTACAAAGATCACAAGTTTTCTAAAAGTCTCACTAATGTGCAGATAGGCATGCAGTGTGCTCCTATCATCAGTTGCATTAAACTGTCTGAACCCCGGGTTGATTAAAGTAAGCACTATTGCCTTTTTCAGATACATTTCTGCATTTCCTCCTTGTTCCCTTGGACACAGCTGGATACTGTGAATTCAATGTACTTGTGTCCTGTATAGCTACAGTATCTCAAACTTGAACTTCACTGCAGAGATTCAGGAGACAAATTTTGTGGGCTTTCATGTTAACAGTTTGTTTTGTTCCAGGTACAACCTGTCTCTAATCTTCTCCTCAAAGAGAATTTAACTGTCACTGTTCAAATCTTTCAAGCACATTGTTTGAGATTACAGCCTTCTCTCCCATACCTCCCCTTTGTCCCAAGACCCTTCTTGCATGCAGCTTAGTTAGAACTCCCTTGGTAAGTTAAGCTAGGATTTCAGTCTAGCTAAGACTGAACAGCTTTAGTTCAGTATCATATGTGACGAGCATCTTGCCAACTCCTTATATACTTATATTTCATCCATTACTTCATAGGAAAAGGTTAAACAAGGAAGCCTGTGTGCTCTCAGTTGATATAAACCTGAGCAAGTAAAGACAAGGTTGAGGATTTAAAATTGTTACTTATATCTATTTGAGTTGAGTTTGAAGTCTCCTCCTGATAGTACTGGAACAGAAGACAGACCTGCACATGTAAACTTGTCTTTTACAACACTTGTTTCTGCTTTTTATGATAGATGTATTTACATCCATGGTTTAATGCTTTAAAATTAGTATGTAATCCCTATATCTTGCAAGATTCAATGCTGTTAAAAGAATTCATTTGGAGAGCTCCTAGGATGAAGATTTAAGAAGTTCAGACATGAGTTTATTGAACTTGAGCCTGTTCAACAATTTGGGCAGCTGCCTAGTTCATGGCTACAAAACAGTCCTTGCTTGCCAGGTCTAGGAAGATGTTCAGTATGTCAACCTTAAGTTCATCACAGCTAGATCTCAAGCCGTTTTCTCACTTTATGAGAAGACATCTCTATGAGCAACTACTTTATTTCTGATAACCCATTGAACTTCCCACAGATATAGGAAATCAGATGCTTTGTGTAGACATGATATCTGACCTCTGGAAAAGTGTTAGCAGTTCTTATCTAGCATTAAGAGAACAGCACTAGATAAAGAAAGTTCAGTGCAAGTTTGAAATGCTACTTATACATAGACTAAGGAACAGATTTAAAGGTGCCTAGACTGCTCGTTTTAAACATGGGATAACCTAGACTAAGTTTCCAAGGACCTAACACTTTGCAGAGGAACTGCTAGTGTTAAGAATGCAGTCAACTATACAGTAGGTGAAATTATCTTCAAAGAAATCTCACCATTTTGAAGACATCAGACAAATTCTCTGCTTACTAAATTACTTGGTAACTACACAAGTATCCACAAGAAGCTTGTTTCTGTCTCCTACTAATACAGATAGCTTGAACTAACACAGCTAACCAGGTAGAGAGGAAGGAGTACAGTATACCTTCGTATCATGCAATAGTTTTGTTGCTCCTACATCTTTTGCATATTCTTCCAGGTCAAAATCAATCTTCTCATATAGTGCCAGCTCCTCATCAGTAACAGGTGCCACTGCTTCATTAAGGCCTGGTATGAGGATTTTCCCTTTCTTGTCTATAAGAGAACCTGTAAACAAGCACCTAATGTCAGGATTCAACCAGAAGAAACAAGATGTCATGGCTGGGGAAACTTCCCATGGGAAATAGAAGTCTTTGCCTTCTGAAAACTCTGTATATGTAATAAAACTGACCTCTACCTCCCAGAGTTTGTACCACTAAGCATGGAGGCACTTAAGGAATTTGCAGCTATTCAAAATGTGTACTTCCTCGCAACTGCATTTAATTCTACTGCTGCATATTTGGCTAGATGTTTGAAGGGAAGATTCCTAAGGATATAGCATCTGTAGAAGAGTTTGCATAAGAGCTGATTTAATTAACATGCAAGTTTGCAGCAAGATTTTAGGGGAAGCTAAAGTAGATAGACAACTTCTTGGCAAGACCTTCCTCACATTTCTGTATCTAAGGCATCAGCCTGTTTTATAGGTACCTGGCAAGCACTATTTCATTGGTCATTGCTTTGCTAGTGTAACCAGCCCTTAGGAAACCCTCTCACTGCAAACAAACTCATGCTTTAATGGCTCTTACTCCCACTTCAGATGCATTCAGTGAAACCTGCTTTTTCTTACCCATTAGAGTAATGAGATCTGTCATGGCCTCATGTACGGAACCACCATAAACTCCAGAGTGAAGGTCTTTGTCACTACATTCCACCTGGTTTGAAGTGAATTAAGATTCAGGTTAATTTTAGCATGAAGACACTGTCAAATGCTCAGAACTGACTTTTACCCTAGTTTTTTGCTGCATGTATTGTGAGAATGCATCTGTTTTTGAAACCAGACCACTCAGTTGTAGTACAGTAAAGCAGATGTTTTTTTATCGCTCTGTGGAGTACAAGCCCTTAGTACTGACTGTCCCAACCTTGGAGACTTCAGTGGCGACATCTCTTCCTGCACTCAAGGAAATATCTGGATGAAGATATCTACGCCATAAGAATCCTCTAGTGAAGGTGCTGGCTTATCTTGCTTCATACATTTGAAAGCTATCAATCCCACCCAAGTATCACATAGGATAGTAAAAGGAAGATATTTAGACAATCAGTAGAAACAGCTCTACTTTAAGTAGTCAGCTTCACCTTTTCTGAAGAAAAGCTATTGGCATGAAAAAGTTAGCTACCACTCTTCTTCAGTAGAAAAATCAGCTTAATTATACGGTTTTGCAGTGTATTTCAGCAATTTTATTATTTTACCTCTATGAAGTAGTAGCAGATACCCCTCAAGCCGTAGGTGATACAAGGCTTCTTCTTGCCTAGCCAGTAGTTGTCAGAAATACAAACATAATCCACATCTTTGAAGAAAGTGTCTCGCTGAGCAAAAATCAGTTCATCAAGGCCTTCAGATCCTGATTCTTCCATACCCTCTAGGCAGAACTTAACATTTACTGGAAACTCCTTTGAAAATGAAACACAGGAACAGATTAAGTATGTTGAAATATTGGACTCCTTCAGCGATCAGTAGTTTTCATCTGTCACATACAAAGCAAAAAAACGGACATGAGTAAGTTAGTTCCATGACAGTGGAATTTGTTAATTATACACAAAGTATTACAAAGTTTGGACTGCATTTACATTGAGGCCACTTACACCACCCTTCATTTGATGGAATTCAAACTCTTCTAAAAAGGTTTAGCTAAGGTCTAGAACAACTGGTTCCCAATCCTCTTAACTGTGGGAACGCAGCAGAGATTTGTTGCCAAAGGTTAGTCACAGGGCTAGGAAAACTAATATAACCACAGAAGTTGCATGCCACAGTAGGAGAATCAGAGCTACCCCGTCTATCCAGTCTACTGTATTCTATACCTAGGCAGCACTTGAGAACTGCTAATTCTCACAAGTAATAGCAACTTGTCTGGCAACATAAAGCAGACATCCTGAGCTATTTCTGATTGCACTTCTTCTTGAACAGAAACAGCAAAGCTCTCAGTTTAGTGTTACTAAGTTAATCCCTTCTTAGAGCTCAGTGGCAGTGAGACATTAAGCTTTGCTAAAGGCTAACTAATTTGACATCCTTACATGAAAGTGATCACATTTGATTATTCCTTCTGCTCCAGATGCCTGCATGTGTATTTTCCTTCCTACACATTTCATTAAAGCAAAAATGTTTAAAGTGCAATCCAAGCATCTATAAGACTAACTTGTCAGCAAGTCAACTCAACCCTACTGGGTCATCAGGGAATTTACAGGACTATTGCATCATTCCTCCAATCAGCTGAATAAGCAGGCTTGCCTCACAACAGTTTGTGGTTTGGATAACATTTATTGCTAGACTCAGCTGTAGGTAAAAAAGCAGGATGCATTTTGGGCATGTACCTGGTTAGTTTGTTGATAAGCCTCCAGGGCATTCAGCCAGGCAAGCACTGGACCTTTGTCATCTGTTGATCCTCGCCCATACAGCTTTCCTGTAGAAACAAGATACAAATTAACCACTGTGGAGAAAAGTTAGGATGAAGCTTCAGTCATCTCTTGCCTGCAGGAGAAAACATCCTTTTGGATAAGCTTTTTAGCCCTGCTTATATTAACTTTCATTTCTGATTCTTCTCAAGTCACAGTTTTACTTCCCACTCATGCACCCATGCAAGTGGGATAGGTACAGGACTGCAACAGTCCTACCACTTCCAGAGCTACCCCACCTCTTCCCCAGCTGCTCCCTGGATAGAAGTTGAACATTAGCCTGGAAAAGATGTAACTCTGCCTTGGGCTAAGTTGTTCCCATATCCTTCACAATAATATTTTCTACAAATGCAGCAGTAAAGATATAGAAACAAGTTACCTCCTTTTAACAGAAACCTATCCAGTATTAGCTTCAATTCAATGATTCTTTGTTTGAAGAGTAAGACTTCAGTAACTAGTGACCAGTCACTTCTCTGGATTCTCCAGATAAATGTGAATCTCCCCAGAAAGGGCTTTAGTCAAAGACAAGTTTTACAGGCTATAGGGAAGTCCCTGTCAAGGTAGCACATGAGTTCACAGTAGAGGCAGATATTGCTGCAACTGAGAGCTGTGGCTACAACCCCTAAGCACTAGGTGGTGTGACAGTGTGACAGAACAGGTGCAACAGTGACAGAACAGGCCAGACAGCTTGCAAGGTAAGGTGCCATTGGTAAATAGGCCTCCTACCTTGCCAGACTACACAGAGATAAGCCACAGCTTGAGGCAAGTCTAGCTCTTGCTATCAGGTGAGATAATCCAACTTAGTAACTTGGACTCTGCTGCCTCTGACCAAGTACCCAGGTAGAAATACTAGTTACCACAGATACTACTTTCCTTGGCAATGATTAATGCTTATGCAACAAGAATGGTTAATGTCTTTCTATTCATATGACCTTTGACACAACACTGAGCAAGTGAAACAAGGAAGAGGCTGTTGGTAACACCAGCTTTAAATAGAAAAAAGTTTTAGTCTCCTCTTGGCTACTGGCAATGTGTTGTTTCAACAAGAGTTACTGCACAATTTGTTCATCCCCATTTATGGGAGAGGGACACTTGTCTGGACACTAGCTCTATAAAACACACCTTCTGCAGTACGCATTGTCACACAGTATGCAAACACAAGGCAACCCAGGGAGACTGCTGTACCACTTCTGTCTCCAGGCATAAGGGAGCTGTGTTGAGTGTTTGTCCCCTGTAGTGATTCAAAATCCTTGCAGTCTGACATGACTTTACAGGCAGCAAGTTGTGAACAGCACAAGAAACTAGCTCTAGAAAGCCTTCTAGCAACAAAATGGAAGGCAGCAGTTAAGACTTTGCTGTAGCTACAACGAAGATAACATGCAGGTACAGTCTAGACTATCAGAAAAGGAAACAAGCCCCAAGAGCAGCTGAGATTTTGCAGCTCTACTTGTTTACCACTTCCCCTCCTGCATCTTTTATCTCAACAGTATTAAACACCCACATCTGTTTTTACTCTCCTTTCCCCTTTCAATCAAGGGTACAACTTTAGAACAGCTGACAAATACCACACTAGTTACAGAAGTGCTCATCACTTTGTGAAGTCCACCACTCTTACCTTCTCTTTCTACCAGTGTGAAGGGCTCACTATCCCAGCCATCCTCTAGTGCTGCTGGCTGAACATCCAGGTGACCATATACACACACTGTCTTTTTGCATGGATCTGAGCCAAGTGTTCCCAGAACAATTGGTGGTAGAGGGATCTCTGATCCATCAGGCAGCTAGAAATAGGAGGCAAGAAGCTTTATGCAAATATGGAATGTCAGAGTGGCAAGTTTTTATCAGATGAATGAATTACTTTAACATTACAGAGGTTATGAGACTACGGGCATAGACAGCTAAACAAAACAAAGCTACTGATTGCCAGAAGCAGCGTGCCAACAAAGGTATGCCAGCACCACGCCAGTAAAAGTTTCCTGACAAATCCCAGTAATAGTCAAAAGGTTCCAAGCCACTCAGAACTGTTAGCTTTAAACTAACAATCAGATTTTAGCAGAGCAAGCTGTCTGCATGCCAAACTGCCATATCTAAGCTGACCTAAGCGTAAGTGAAAAACTCCATTCAATATTGCATTCTGCATTGCTTGTCACTGCACTTTCATCCTATCCACAGTATAGCTCTCTAGATAAAAATTTCCTGACAGTGGTGTCACCGAGTATAACACATGCCAACACCCAAATAAGGTTGGCGTAACAGCTGTATTTCTCTATACCAGCCTACACTGTTAAGCAAAGGGCAGGGTGGTGCTGATGAACTTAGTTCAAGAGTTGAGCTTGGCTTAGTCCTTGGAATACTCCATAAGCAATTATCCCATGCTATCCTCAGTCAGCATGTATTTACTTTTCAGTGAGCTCACACATACTCCTAGACACTGATCAAGATCAGCTTTGACTTTTTGCTCCTATGGGCTCCAAGCTGCAATTTTTTATCAACAGGTTACATGGTCCTTGGCCAGTTGCAGCTTTAAGTGATAAAAGCATTATTGCAAGAATTTACACTAGAGTAATCAGGACATAGTACAAACTGCTGTGCAGTAGTAAACTAAGTTAGATCAGACAAGTTCACCAGTTGCTTTATGTTGTCCTTCATTGATATAGCAGCAACATACATAATATGCTGACTAGTTTTGTCTATACTTAATATCAAAGTAAATTCTAAAGTTAGCTTTAATCCAGCTGCAAGAGTTTTCTAAATAGAAATGTTACTTGTAATAAGCTCTGTAAAATCAGTTCTTGCCCCCAAAAAGTTACACTGACAAAAGGAACAAGTTTGTCTCTGAATTAGTTGAAATGCTTTTGATGGGACTTTAGGCTGTAGGTAGTAGCAGAGCTAGAATTATCCTACAGATTCCCTCCCAAGAGGCCACATGACATCAGCTGCTTCCCTGCTGGGACCTGTAGTGCTACAAACAAGCATATTCCAGTTGCCAAAAGCAACAACTGCTCAGAGGGTCCTGATACACACAGATTTCACCCAGCAGTCATTAGCACCAATTACAATGACAATCTTCTAAAACTAGCAAACACTGCAGTACAACAGGATTTTGAATGCCTCTATCCAAATGCTAGTCTAACAATTTTGGTATGGGTCTTACTCTGTGACATGTAGTGATTAGGGACTTCAAAGGAGGAACATATCAAGTGGATTGTTCCCTAGGATGAGATTATCATTCTCATAAGCACATATATTCCTCAGATGAAGAAAAGCAGTCCAGATAGCTACAAATAAGGAGGGGACTCATCCTGTTAAGGATCCTTCTGTATCTGGTAAGGAAGCAGTGCAATCTTGTGACAAATGTAACACTTCTGGAAAGCCTAGAAGTCCTTTGGAAGACACTGAAACTTCAGTCATTATCTTTACAGCCTATGATTCTAAGGTCTAACACCAGCCTGCTCTAAAAAACATTTTTGTTGCATTTTGTTGTTCATGTTCAGTTAGGAAAGTATCAAAATACATTTGATACACAGTCCAAAATATAATAAACATGCTTAACTGATCTGGATCCCAAGGTTTACTATAAACAACAAAGGTTTTAACAGGAAGCTCAGACTGTGTGGCAGGAAAGACATTATCCCACAGCTCAACAGGCTACTGCCTGTCTAGGCCACTACCCACAAGACCCTTGTGTGATGATCCTAACCAGAAGACCATCAGACATCAAGGAATTAGTGATCCACATAGTTAGCCTGAGTACACCCAAGCCTGTGCTGTGCTATGCTGCACACACAGCTTTGCCCTCCTGCCTGAATTGTGCTGTACATGTCCTCAGGCTGCAAGATAAACTTCACCAGCTGACTGTAGCTCACTGTAGTTCCCACTTGGTACCAGCGATTACACCACCTGCATGTCCTTGTCCTTCCAAGTGCTGCAAGTTCTCATGTGAATATCCCTTTTGTTTGGCAGTGGAATCAAACAGCTTGAATAAATAAAACGGGATAACATTTCCATGAATGGGATCAGCACAACATGCTGCACACTGATTGGATGCTCACTAGATGCTGCACAGCTTGGGGTTCCCAACATCTGAAGGGACATAAGATTATCTATACTATCCTTTCTTTATAGTGATAGCTCTAATAAACAGCATTTTAAATGATACTTTATGGAGTCTAAGTGCCTTTCTTACTGGGATCATAAGAAGCCTGGTGCAAAACACTGTCTCCTAAAGAGAGTTGTTCTACTAAGCTGACACGGAGATGCTCACATACCTTTTGTTTCCCAATATCCATAAGTTGGGTTGTGCCTCCCAGTCGCTCAATATCCTTTGCAGCAACCTCCATCATGCATCTGATTTCAGGCCTCTTCTCCGGCCATGCTGACACACTCTGGATTGCCACCCATTGAGCCAGCCGCTACAGAAAGACAGAAAAGTTAAAGGTTTCACTACACAGGAATTATGGCATGGGAGGCACTATACAAATACAACACCTTGAAATTCAACTAATACTGGCTTAGTCAAGCTTAAACTTGAGGCAAATTAGCTCTGTCCTTTCCTCAAAGGAGTACTCTAACCATTGATATCACACTCAGAAGTTCTCTAAAACCTCACTTTCCTACACCCGACCCTGCAATGTAGCATGTCTACAGATACAGAAGGTAGGCTTAAGAGTATGACAGCTTGTGCATATTGTGCCTTTCTGGTTGCCATTCTTTAAGAATCCAGAACCAGCTAATGTCCTTCGGGCTTCTCAGAAAAGCTGCCTTAGCTTCCCACCCCCCACAGTGTGATCAGTGAGAGCAACTGTCAGAAGTCAAGTTGAACACTTGGTGTAGTTCTTGCCTGGGAATTTACAGTGCTATACCACCAATTCCTTCACAGGCAAAAGGGACTGCAATACAAAGTGCAATTAAATAGCAGGTTAAATAGCAAAGTACAGAACGCAACCTCTCCCTCTGTCCCCCAACATGAACAGTTTCATACAAGAAAGCTTTATTCCAGCCTTGTTTATATCCTTTCTCTCCCATCTCAAAAGGGGAAAGACAGTATAAACCTAGTTTGGCATTCAGGAGCTAGTGTCAAACTTCTACCTCTAAATAAGTCACTGCTTGCACTATACAGTAATAGAGCATTTCCTAATAAATCTACCATGGAGATTTATGTCTCTGAACAGAACTATCCCTAAAATTAAGAAACAGTTTTCTGGTTTGACTCAAACCAGTCACACCTGCTGCCTGCTCCCCTCCCCAATTACTTGACACTATTCTATTATTGGGTATATTATATAGGTGTAACAACAAGCTCGAAGCTGACCATCTATCAGCTTTTAAAATCCCATAGCTATCTGTGCTGCAGGACAAAACTCTGAAAGAAAACTTACCTGAATGTAGAGGTCCTGGTGTTCATCAATGTATTTAAAGAGTGTTTCAAGAGCAGACATTTTCTGACCAGAATAGTGTTGCTGAAGATTCTGTGGCAGAAAAATAATTTAGCCTTCACAGGTTTCAGAAGCAACAGTTAGTAATCAAGCAGCCCACAGAAGACTTTCACCTTTCAATTGTTAATGCCACACACCAAGCTGCATGAATATAAAACTTGAGGCCACTCCCTCTCACGAAATCACACAGTGAAGTGGCTAAACAAAAGTATATTTAATCTCAAAACCACTGTTTCTGCCTCTCCCCCCAAAATAACTTTGGAAGTTAAACTAAGCAAGCTTGTTTACAGATATACTTCAATCAAGTCATGTACTTCACTTTATTGCAAAATTACAGGCAAAATGTTACTCAAGTGAAATCTACTCTTTGAAGTTGCATTTTATTGTAAGAGTTCAACGAATAGGGTGCCATAGGCTTGAATGCTAGTAGCTAGGTCCAAGAAAGCACCACGCTTACTTTGTGCTCTACAAAAGAGGTTAAAAGCAGGCAGCTTAAGAACTGTGTTTTCTTCAGCTTTAAAGTCCTAACCTGCCACTCAGCCTTCCCAAAGAAGGTCAGAGTGAAGCCAGAGGAACAGAAACCAGCCCCAGCAGGCCATGAGCAAGTGGTCAGTGACTAGTTCAGTGCTACCACTTCCTTGTTTTGTTTTGGTTTCAACTGAAGCTCATGTGAGAAAAATCCAAGACCTCTCCCCTCCTCAGTTTTCTCTCCTCCTGACCAGTCCAAAATCCACACTTAAAAGACATGCTGTCCACTGAACCAACAAAACCAACAAGCTTAAACTTAGTTCTCAAGTTAGAACTAAAGATACAGCACCTCCTCTAAGCCAGGAAAATAATGAGCTTTACAAACATGCCTCTGAAATCCAAGCGCCTGGACCACGAGAATAACTCCAATGTCTGTGTACTACACTGAACAACCATGTGCAGCATCAACTGCTGTGATTCAGTATTTTGTTCAGTCAGCTTTCTGCCTTTCTTCCACTTCTACGTGGAAGTCACAAGACAAGTATGATAGTTGTTAAAACATTTGACCGTGTCTTAGGATTTCTTGAACAGCTGACTACCCCACACAGCTGAAATGAATACTTTCAAGCTGCAGGTTGTCCCACACAACATACTGCAATATAAGCACATCCTACAACCCCAAATCTACAAAAGACTTACAGAACAGATTTTCTTTCAAGCAGGGTTATACTTACATCAGTCACTCATGTCTGACATACAAAAATTCCTTCACTCACTGGAGATTGCTTCTATTTAATTTACAACATCCATCCAGTTTAAATTTGGATAATGAGTTTTAAGCATCGATTAGAACAACCCTAAAGTGCCAGACAGCTCAAGCATTCTCTTCAATAGTCAGGAATAGTGAAAACTGAATGCCTTCAAATGGACTATATACACATAACCGATGCTTCTCACTGAAGCCTGGTTTCCAGTAGGAAGCCACCATACTCAGATGCAGTTAGAGCTCTGGCATGATTCATCTGGAGCTTTTCAGACAAACCAGCACACAGGCATCAGCCCTGTGCACCTGACACTCCCCTTCACTCAACCAGTTCCTATAGCAACATCAGGGCTTTAGCTTCACAGCACAGACAAAATACAACATATTACATGGAGGCTGATATTCTGTCCAACACAAACAAGATCTGGACTACTTGCTAAGTCAGGGACTACTTTAAGTATCATCTTAAACACTTAAATATTCTTAAGAATTAGGGGGTCATTGAATCACTCCAGTCTCACTGCAGAGCTGCAAAAAGTCTGCCCCACACAGCTTTGAACTTGGAAAAGCAAATGTAGCTTACTGCACAGCACAAGGCTGGATATTACTTCCCCTGCACTCTTAAAAATCAGGGCTAGAATTTCCTGCAGGTCCTTCAGACTGGAGAACAGAATCCTTCCTACCTGCATGAAAGAGGCTCCACAGTTCTACTTTTTCACAGCACTTAACGCTTGCATTACGAAATAAGATAACCCAAGGGACGATCAGTGCACTATGACAACTTTGCCCGCCTTACCCACAGGCAAGATGAGTACCCAGGTGACAGCATTTCATCAGGTTAGGAGAGGCCTGTAGCCACCTCGGAGCACCCACCACCCTCCACAAGCCACTAGAAGTAGCAGCATACAAACCCCACATCCACATCACGAGACCTGCTCTTTGGGCTGAGGTTGACTTAAAGGTCAGACCTGGGACTTTACAAGGTTTTGAAGCAGAAGGGAAAGTTCACCGCAGCTTCCCTCAGCGGAGCAGCCGCGCCCCGAGAAAGCCGGCGGGGCCGAGACACGAGGCCGGGCAGGCCCTTCCTACGGCGGGACACCGGGCAAGGCCCGACCCGAGGGGGAGGCCGCGCATCCGGCACCCGCCGGAGCCGCCCCGCAAGGCCGCGGCGCGGAAGCGGCCGCCAACAGGCCGGGCGCGGCCCCGCGCTCCGGGCCACAACGCGAAGGGAACCAGGCCCTCCCGCCGCCGCCGCCGC
>VZTQ01012238.1:0-104561 GCA_013400755.1 Pelecanoides urinatrix
ATTACATTATTTTATTATTTAAATCCCAGTTTAAGGGATTGCTCCCACTGTCATACTCTTCACACCAGTTTTCTAATATAAGCCAACCATGTTGGGAATGAACAATAAAATCCAGCTTCAGTTAAAACCCATGTTAGTTGGTGCTCACATGCAAATCTTAAAACAAACCACATCAATTTCTGCTGTATTCACTTGCCTTTTGCAGTAAGTTGAAGCCTAGAAACCTGTGTGATCTCTTTCAGCAACAGATTTATTAAGTTTGGCTATACATCTGTCAGCCAAAAAGAGATTTTTGAGATTTTGATGGTTTTTTACAGTATTTAAGTCTAACCAAGACGGTTGCGGAAGAGAAACTAGTGGGGTGGGGAGTGTTACACAAGAACACGCTTATCAAATCTCAGAATATATTTAAATAGATCACAAAAAATATTTTGAATACAAGTTAGTCAGTGAAGGGTGAAAGCAGACTAGTACAAAATAAAATATTCCGATAGCTGTATCTTAAATATAGTAAAATAACAAGGAACCAATATTTAAGCATTCTTTTGTGACAGACTAGCATGCCTAGGCAAGATTTCTTTTGAGGAAAAAAAAAAATGAATGGAAACGTCTGTAGAAGGAACCTGTCCCAAGTTCTCTTCAACTGCATGGAGTGCAACAGGAGAGGAAACTAATAAATGAAAAAACTAGGAACTAGTGCGTTTGGTTGATCAATGAGCTTCCTAAAGGAAATAGAAAATGCACATTAAAAACAGAAAATACATGTGGAGAAAAATGCATCACTAATAGTCATTCATGCATACTCGACTCTGAGAAACAGTCCAGAATATCTTGCTTATTGATTTTCAGGCTTCTAATACCTAAAATTTAAATTGGAGAAGTAAAAAACACCCAGACATTACTATCTACTTTAAAATAAACAGCACTTTTAAACAGATCAGTGATACTCAAGCCCTTTACCTTACTTGTTAGGGAAAGGAGCATCATCCTATACCTTAATCTATGTGCACAAAGCCTTTTCAGATGGAGAAAAAAGTCAAAGTAAGTATAAATCATATTAAAGAATTTAAATATGACTGATCTGGAACTGATGTGCAGAAGGGGAAGGAGCTTTAATGCAGAGTGAGTTAACAACAGCATTCATAGTTTCCTAACAGTTCCACTGAGGTTTGTTCTTACAGATTAGAGGTTATTACAAATATGATTTTTCACAAAAAACACATTTCAACATCCTGCCATCCCTCCTCATTTCCTTCTTTGTAATCCTCGGTTTTACTGTTTCCAAGCATGAAGTTCAAAGATCAAGTTATTTCTGCTGTAACTTAAAGGTAAAACTATTAATATGCATTACAGAACTGGACTTGACCCCCACTCTGAATGGATATAGATCAAATGATCCCCCATGGAAGGCACGATATGAGGTCTGTTTCGTAATAAGGGAAGGACTTTACCACAACAGAAGAAAAAAAAAGTATGACAGCAGCTAAAGCAGCCAAGCCATACTGTTTGCAATACTTCCTGTAAGATATCAAAGCAAAAAAGGTCCTTTTTAAAAATAAACAGAGGAGAAATTCAAAGTGTCCCAAACCTGTCACTCGTTATGTTCTGCAGACAATATATCACAGCACTAGTTTGAATCTCTCTCCTATTTAGGTTACAGTCCCAGCTACTCCCACAAGTTACTGTGGTGCTCTGACATGGACAGAGGAACACCTCAAATTGCCACTATTAGTCGGAGTGAATATGGCAGTTTATTGATTTTTGCTTTGTATGACTGGCAGCTGCTTTTGTCACTACTCAGGAGAACAAGAGTCTGAACTGAAGTTATTTCACAGGTGCACAAGGAACCCCCAAGGTAGAGGCTCCAGCATGTATCAGTAGAGTCGTACCTGAAGAAGAAATACTATTTATGCTTTAAAACATGTATGAAACCAAAGACCATCTCAAGAACATCAGTTTTACAAAGAGTGTGCTTGGGGAAATAATAATTGGAAGAGACAGGCATTGAGAGCTATTCATAGACCTCGAGCATAAACTAAGAAGACTGCAGAGGACAGATTCCTTCCTTCCCCCTCCAAATGCCAACACCCCCTCCTGAAGTATAAAAATATGCTTTTTTTAACTCAGCTTTAGAGCACAAACTTCTAGATTGTGAAACTGCTGACAGCAGTAAAGGAAAAAAAAATATCCCCAAATACTGTTTGGGAACAGGACTTTTGGGAAGTTCTTTTTGGGAAGTACCCTTTTTCCACCATTATCTGGTTGCTGACTGTGCCATACATCCTACTTGCGAGACTAGAATCATGGCTCCTCAGAGGTCTCCATATTTTTCAGAATATGCACTAAGCATGGTTCTGGCTTCTTTTAAGTGGATTACAGTTTAATAAAAAGTAATGTTAAAGATGAAGAACCATAGTCATTGTGGAAATAGGTTTACTAAAGAAATACAAGTACGAGCCATAACCAGCGCTGTCTCGATAAATGATAAAGATGATCCCATTTGAGCCAATTTGGATACGAGAAGGACGACCCTTCTGTTATAACAGCAGCGTCCAGGAGGGAGGAATTTAAACCAGATTTAAACAAAAAGATATTGTGGGTGGGGAGGTTGAGGGGAGTTTACATGGCTTCACAGATGCCTGATACTCTCAGGCCTGGCCCTCAAACATGCTATGGCCACAGTTTAGACATCCAGCGAGTGTCAGGGTCACTAGATCCCAAGCCTAACTAGTCAGCGAACATTTCAGTAACTTGCATAAGGCAGCTTGTACAGTAGCCCAAGATGAGCTCAGTGTATTTATGTTGAAATGGCAGATATTACAATCAGTTGGTCATGCCACCACACAAGAGGATCAAAGAGAACTCAATTCTACTTGATCTTTCTGGTAGGAGGTATAGAATACTTCTTACTGCCATAATGACAATGCAGCAGGACTTAGTGATGCTTAACACCAGGAGGCACAGCTGGTTTTCTGGACAGTTACTCTCTACAAGGGAATCTAAACAGGATTTTGACACCAGACCGAAAAACTTAAAAATCCCTAAACAGAAAGCAGCAAAGCAAGAGAGAGCAGCGAAGATGTACGTAACTCAGAGCAAAGCCAAAAGGGACTTGCAGAACAGTAATATACAAGAAGCAGAACCTGAAGAGTGGCAAGCTGTGTAAACTACTTAATTCAGCACATGCCCTGGTCTCACACAGTAAAATAAGAATTACTCCTGCTTCCAACATTCACTTCTCTTGTCCTCGCTCCAAAGGGAAGAGAGCTTACAGCAGCAAATAGTCCATAACTTCCTCATAAAACATAAGCACATGCAGGCACACACACAGATCCAGTAATGGGGAAAGAAGCTGGCAACACTTGGGAGGAAAAAAGTTTTTAGACCATGTGGAATTAGTCAGGAGACATCACTGGCTTGCCAATTTCCAATACACACAGACATGTATTTTGTAAGGATGCTTAACTGCCATTTGACAAAAATGTTGATTCCCAGTAGAACAGTTCCGTACTTTAGGTTTGTACTATGTAAGATTCATCCTGGAAGAAAAAAAGCCTTATGTGCCTTCAGAAAGGTTTGCTTTCTCAAGGCCTGTTACTGAAGTAGCTTTTCAAGTTCAAGTACCTATGTTATTTTTTTTTCTTTAGAACACAGCTGGGCAGAATAGCATTCAAATTCAACAGTAACAGAGGCAAAGACTAGAGGCTTTCCAAACCATGTGTCAAACCATCAGACTAACCCCTTCAGGCAACAATGTTTAAGGTAAGAAAAACAGTAGTCTGTCTTTGAAAAATAACTAGGTCAAGAACATGCTCTACTGTGGTTAAAAAACCACAAGGCCACTTAACAAACTTTATGACCTGTACAACTCTGATCTGGAATGTAGTTATCAGTTACATTTCAGTACAGAAAACTTAAATCTGTTCCTGACAGCAAGATCATTTAAGGTACGAGACCAGAAAAAATGTTCACCTCTAGTAGTGCTCAACCTAAAAAGCTATTTCTAACAAATTAAGGACTTCATTAATTAGCAATTAGGAGCTTTAGGTAAAGGAGCTTTTTCTCATAATGAAGGAGGGAATTACACAAGATCTAGATTATCCAAGCTCCGATGCATCTGAAATGGAGCCCTAGATGGACAGCAATTCCCTCCTCCCCTTTTTTTTTTTAAGTTATCTAGGTTATTTATCTTGTTCATGGCAGGAAGAGGTAGAAGTCAAATTTAAGACTTGCATTATCTCAACTTCGCAAACTGCAGGTTCATCCTCAGGTATTTGTACTGACACCACAGTAAAACAAGTCTCAGTTAATCAGGCCTGTTTATTAAAACAGGATTAGAAAAATTAAGAGCAAGTTCAAATTCAAACCTGGTAGAGGCTGAAGGTATTGGTACAGCATCTGCTCCTCCTGCCTGAAGGATCTGTCATTGATATCAACACTTGCTCCCATAAGCCTGACACTACGCAACAAGCCTCAGATGTGCCCTAGAGCTCTCTTTGAAAGACTTCTCCTGCTCCAAGGCACCTAGATGCCTATTTTGAAAGGCCTTCCTTCTCAAAGTGGCTGTTCCTTGGAAAAAGATACCAAAATTAACAGCTTTGGTGTCTAAACATCTTCATCAGTAACAGAAGACTACCAAAGAATTTTACTAGTTTTATACC
This sequence comes from Pelecanoides urinatrix, assembly GCA_013400755.1. Taxonomy (NCBI): domain Eukaryota; kingdom Metazoa; phylum Chordata; class Aves; order Procellariiformes; family Procellariidae; genus Pelecanoides; species Pelecanoides urinatrix. The sequence continues at coordinate 4,662 of VZTQ01012238.1, forward strand.
AACTGCAGAGCTATACCTGAACAACAGCAGATGCCCTGAAATAGGATGGATTCAGAAGACCACTCATGTTCAGTAGAGCCATTAAGTGCTATAGGCAAGACTCTCCCAGAAACTGTGAGCTCTGATGATTAAGCACCCCAGGCTACTCAAAACAAGCCCAATACCACCAACTCGAAACTTCTAGCTTGCCGAAGTAATTATTTGTAATATTTTTAAGCCAAGCTAAAGCTACATAAAGTTAATTATCTCAAAAATAACTAGGTGACCCTAATTCTACTTCAAGTTTAAAATAATCTTTAATATATTAAGGATATTCCTCCTGCTCATCTAAATCAAATATGAAGCTAGTGTTACATGCACACCAATACAGGCAAAATGTATCACTTGTCTCCCAAACCATAACAACAATTATTTTTTTAATAGATTAAACTTTAATCTCTGCTGCCCTAGAATAAACCCACAAAAAACCTCAAGGTAACCCTGTGAGAGCAATTCACATCGCTTTTGTACCACGATATAAAAAGTTCGCATTTAAGTCTTCATATATTAGGTCAAATTACCAACTGGGTAGAAAATGTTTCTCTATGCCACCCCACAAAGGCAAAATACCTGTCAGACACTGAGGCTTAGCAGGAGCAGGACACTAATTATCTATTACTCATTAGCCGTCCCATAAATCTGTTATTGCTTCCTCATATGGAAAGTTCTAAAGACTGTCCTATGCTGAAGCTTGACAGTCGGAAGATGACTCACTTGCTTTGAGACAAAACATTACCAAAATATAATGACCATTTTGTACAGGCATTGTAATCACCATTGTATTTGAAAGAGGAAAACAAGGAAAAGGAATTCAGCTTCCCTTCCTCTGAGTCCTCCTCATACAAAACTCAAACCACAGGGGTGGCAAGGGGAGGGGAGTGAGGAAGGGGAAAAACAAGTATACTAAAAGTGGTTTCTATCACCAAACTCCCATAATTTCAAAGCAGACTAAATGACTGCACAACACTAACATGCTACAGGATGATCACAGGAAAGCAGAGCATTAGAGAATATAATACATTATCACCAATGCCATGCACACTGGCACTTGCTTAAGAACATCATTAAAATGCCAATATAAAAATTCAAGTGTTTGGAGAACCCAAACTTAAAAGAATGAAGTTAGCACATCTTCATCTACATAACAGCAAGTGATGAAGGAGGATCTGTAATTCAGAACAAGGAAAAAACACAGTTTAGCAGTTTTTCCTCTATATAACTTTTTGCAAAAAAATGAATTCAAGTTCCCAATAAGCACTTTGTTGAACAGGGCAGGGGGGAGTCCCAATCTCAATTATATCCCAGATTCAAAACAAATTTGGAGGAAGTTGACATGAAGTGCAGTTTTAACATCTGATTTTGTATATAAGCATGCACTTTTTTCAGCTGTATTGAACTGTATAACTACCTGAACTGTAAAGTTCAAGAAGTTGATATAACAAACATTAATTACTATCAGAGATGTTTTTACTTTGTGAAGAATTGGGTATTTTTTTAAAGGAAAAATAGAAACACTGAAAACCCTGAAAACCAGGCATCCTTCCCAGTTTAATTTGTTGGACTCGACATGTATCATCAAGCAAAGAGGATCCAAACTCATCAACCCAGTCTGCCACTAAACAAAGTCTCCTACATCTTGCTTTTGTAATAATTGCACTCTTAAGTTAGCATTGTTCTGCCAGGAAACCCTTACAGCTTACACAATCAACTACGTGTATTGCAAGCCGAAGGTTTAAACAGACTGTTCAAAAGGAAAGTTAATTCCACAGGACAGTGTCTCTGACAATTAAATCCACAGCATTTTCTCCCCATTTTGATCCAAGTTACACATTACTTGTATGCACTTGGATAAAACCCAGAAGTTTTACATGAAAAGTTCAGACAAGTCAGTTCAGTAGCTACACACTGTAGTACCATCTGGTAGCCTAAGCCTTACGAGATTCATTGTCAAATTAAGTTGTAACCTGACCTTTCTTATAGCCAAATTTTGGAAAGGTTTACACAGTGTTTACCTCCCCCTGGAAGAATGGTATAATCTAATATCTTTCTTCATTTTAGGAACCTAGACTCTTCTCACTTCCACAAGAATTCATCACAGCACACTAAACTAAAACCCACACTTAAGTCTCTGCAGCTCCCCATCAACAGTAAAAGCTCCCAGCATTTGCTTCCCAACCTGCCCTTTAGTTACTCATGGCACAAAGGTTTTCTCTAAGCAATGCTGCTATGGACATTTTGGTGAAAGACTTAGCTCGAAGTAATTGAGCTAATTACTCAAAAGTAATTCTTACTTCACCTGGTACAGTGCCTAAACTTATTAGAAGAAGTTAAAACTTAGTGTTGTTATCTTGCTTTGTTAGTTATTAAGCATAATACCCAGATTAAAAAAAAGTAACTCAAGACTTTCAAGCATTTCATATTAAAAACTATCTGGGAAGGGATGGGGTAACACTTTGCTTATAGAAAACAAACATCAGTTTTCAAACACCACAGTGTTGATAATATGATATGTAATTATAGATAAGCCTTTCAACTGATGTTAACAAAGTCACTCCTGAAATAGAAAAATTTAGAGATTTCCTACATTACTTTCACACAACAGATGTGCAGTTCATCTATTTAGGTTTAGAAGGATGAAAGAGCCATACAACTATGCTTGAAATGACAAAATCCAAACTCATAACTGATTGTCAGATAGTAACATAAAGCCCAGTGGAAAATACAGATTTCTAACAAGGTTAAAAATCTGTCTTTAAAACTTACGTGAACTACTTATGCCACAACTGCATACTCTATAAAATTAGTTTAATACCTCCCTGAAAATTCTATTGCTATTTAAACAAGTTCTTGCTCAAACAATGGACACAGCAAGAGACAAGCACTAGACACTACACAGGATTAAGAAGTTTAGAGGAACACTAACAAGTACAGGTATTTTTAAGCTACATGAATTCAAACGAACAAATTCCTAGTTCAACAGACCCAACATATCACACCACAGGTGGAAGCACAGAGCTCGCGGAGGGAATGGCTTGCTTTCCTCAAGTCAGAAATCAGCACTGGCTTTTCTGTGTCAAGTTACTGCTCATTCCACTTGGGGAATCTTGTTTTAATTTTAAACTAAACACCTTCCTGTATAAGCTCCCCTCTATTGATTTGTAACAGAATGAAGTTGTACTGGTTTGTTTTTTTTTTAAAACTATATTTGGAGTTTAAGTCCATTTGTTAGTTATGTACATCTTCACTGTGGATTACAGGAATACAGGCTTTTTGTTCTGATGCAATATAGATTAAGATGTAATTTTTTTTGGCTTTTTTAAGTTTTGAAAACAGCAGTTGATTTTTTTTTAACATAAGAACTTCAAGATAGGAAGCAGCACCTGTGTAAAACTTCACAAAGAAGAGTAAATAAAACTTAAGATGACTGAAAAGGTTCATCACTTTCTACAAGATATTCATTTTGATTAACCTATTTTACTGGAGTACTTTGAGGAACTTTGAATTATTAAGAGACATAACTATTAGTGAAAAGAATAATGTAAGTGTTTGACTAGAAACGGAGACTTAGCTGAACACTTTAGCTCGTCCTCAGAAAGCTCTGCAAGAAGCCGTAAGTCCTTGACTATTATTTCTTACAGCAAAAACTACTGCTCATGTGTAATCCCTTTAATTCTTATGAAAAGATATTCCAGGCAAAAAGCACAATCACTCCTAACATTTTCACAAAACAGAAAGAAAGAACTGGACACAGACTCCTAGTCCCTAGACACCATACTTAATATCTGCTGTCCCTCCTCCTACTCCTGCAGAAGTTGCTTTCAAATTGAAAGTAAGAGAGCTCATATATTTTCATTAACCAGAGGACCAGGAAGTTTAAATTAAAGTTTTATTTCCACAAAATATTATCTGTTATCATGACAGTAGGAAAGAGATCCAAAAATACGTACCACTATCTTAAGTGAGTCTGAATGAGTTTTATAGCCTAAGCGAAACTGCCTTTGCTTCCCACAAAAGGCTCTTTATCTGCTAAGGAAACCACATCCCTGGAGGCATTTAAAAGGCTACAGTGGACCAAGTACTAGAAAAATATATATTGTGGGAAGTAATCATGCATCAACGGAGAATTAGACAGGGTGATTTAAAACATCTTTCCTCACCCATAATTTCCACAACTGGTTTTTAAAGATTGATAGTAAGCCAAATGTAAACAGTCACCCACACAAACTTCAACTCAAACTGCTGTACATTATTTTTTCATTTAATTTGAGGATATGGGAGGCATAATCACACTACATAGTAGATGTGTATTGCTCAACTTCGAAGAAGCCAATTTAACCTACAATCCAAGTTAAAACACTTGGAACTTTACCAGACATCTGTTAGCCAGAGACAGGTGCAAACAGTTCAAGAATATCGGTCCTGTTTCACCCATGACAGTGGTGCTGGAACTGTCACTGGCCATCACTGAAGTTTGCTCAAAAAGTCTCTCTTTCATAAATACCACAGGAGAGGCAAGCATTTCAAGAAACTGTTCCAACATACCAGTTCCTCTCCAAAGAGAAGTTCTCCCCAATCTTAGCAATTCTCTAGCTTCTAATTTGCAATGAAAAAGTATAATAGCCTGACCAACCTCTAGCTGATCGATGTTTACTTGCATTTCATTACTGAAAATCCTGCAGGCATAGCAGTAGTTTATTTTTGCTCTGCTGAAGCTTAGAAAACCTACAAGTATCTTACTTTGCCATTCAGACATTTGTCCTCCAAGTTGTAAGGCTGCCCATAAAGAAAAAATACTTACACCTTGGAAATGCTGAAGTATTTGGCCTCTTGCATGTAGGGTACATGGTATAGGCAAACAGAAGAAACATTTTCCTTGAGGTCCACTGCGACTATTTCTTTTCAACTATGAAATAAATTTATACCTAGAATTACACAAAGTGGATTTAAAAAAAAANTCTATGATTCTATGATTCTATGATTCTATGATTCTATGATTCTATGATTCTATGATTCACTTCGCTGGACAATTTTGATACCCAGCTCCCTTCCTCTGAACAATATCATTGACCACTGAGCTTAAATTACTTCATGCCTTTTGAAATACAAATCATGTTATCTTTTAGCTTTATTTTTCAAATATGAAGTTAAAGGCTCCCCTAGGAATAGGTATTAAATTTTCAAACAACCACCAAAATTCTATCCCTGGCTCAATTGCTTCATTCACAGCTGTTCTTTTTGGTCCTTAATCTTATACAAAGGGAAACCACTAGTAAATTATCTAGTGTTGTGCATTTACCTTTGCTACCATTTTATTGATCCCAATCAACCCCAGTCCAATCCTTCACTACATATAGTTCACCTGGACTGTATTTTCCACAAACCATACTCCAAAATCCAAGGGCACTCTGAAGCAGAAGATACCCCCATACAGTGCAAGGACATCTACCATCTATTTTATTTGAGAAGCAGCAGTGCACAGCAATGCATCACTGAATTGCAAAGTGTCATCCACAGGTAGAAAAAAAAAAGTCAGACCTATATTCTGACCAAGAGATGCCATACTACATCTTCTTGCAAGAGTACCACAAGAACCTAAGTGATTAAGACTTGTAACTGTATTAAATATCTTCCCCAATCACAGCACACAAGTGTAATGTGCTAGGCAGAGAACAGCCTTTGCTGACTTAACTGTATCCACAGGCAGAAAATACATCTACCCCAAATAATCTGTTTGTTCCCATTTTAACAGGAGGCTATAAGAGACAAGCTTTACATAAGCATCTCAAACTATTTAAAGCAACATGCTTACTATTTAGAGAACACAATCTGAATGAACTTCATGAGCCACTACTTAACCTACTTTAGCCAGTCCAGGTTTGACTGACAGGTTACCCTGCTAGCATTGTAAGGGACTCTTGATACCACTTCTTTATCTTGCACATGCTAAAACAGCAGCCTGGGAGAAAGCTGTTATAATACAAGTGAGCAGCTACTTCACTACGCTATTCATGTATGATACTGTCTTTTCTATGTCCATGCTTAAGTTCTACTTATAGCAATGACACTGCTTGTGCAGCTTGGGAACATTAATCCACTTTGTTGTAGCATAATCAAAGTGAACAAATCTACTGTAACTATACCTAACAGAGTATACCTGGAAATTTTCTAAACAAGAATTCAAAGAATCAAGGAGAAGGCTTCAGAGCTTATTTTGCTTAAACTTAGTGAGGCCACAGTATGGCTAATTCATTTACCTGTTCACATACTGACTTATTATTATTACAGTGACCTTGAAGAGCAACAAAACAAAATGAATGCCTAATAGTTCTCAGACAGCAACCACAAGTTTGTTACCCTGGTTTAGATACTTACAATAAAATAATTAGTATCACATCTAAAATAATTAGTATCACATCTCACCCTTGTATCTATTCACATTGGCTTCTGCAAACTGGCCCACACAAAGTCAAGTTCAAGCAAGTGGATGCAGAGATTCCACATGAGAGATCAGGGGTTACTAAAAAAGCCTCTGCAGGAAAAGTTGTGGTCATCTGATCCAAGTTCAGCTGCAGCACTCCTGATGTGTTCTGCCCTTCATAAAATACCGCCTCCTCATCACACCCTTCAGGGAAACATTCACCCCCACCATTCATCCCTACTTTGTGTACATTTTTAAACTGCTGTGGAAGTCACTATCAACTGGTCCCTCTGCTTACCCTCATACATAAGTGATACTAGTCTTGCTGTTTTGGCCAGAGTTGACAAGTCTTTATGAGTCAGGTGTTATCTTCTGTGAGAAGCCCTCCTTGCTATATAGACCCACAAAGCCACTATGTCACTGTGACCTGAAGCATAAAGTCAATAATCATAAAGCAGAGACAATTTAAGCTCAATTTACTTTAAGGATCAAAGTTTCATCCTGATTCAACTGTTCTGCTGATTCAAGACCTTAAACTCCAAGAAAGAAAATAAATCAAGCATTCAGGTGTTTGGAGAAAGTGATGAACAGAGTTTTCACAAATTAAACTGTTGTGGAATATTGTGGAGGTCCAAGACAAAGGGTTAAAAACCAGATTATCAACAGAAAATAGATCTATCAGTAGTTACCAGACTTTGAACCACTGCTGCACACTGGCAGAAGCCAGGCCATCGGGCTGGAGGAAGTATCCCGTTGCACGTTCATTGCTCCTGCGTGCCTCTGCCAGGCAGGGTGCCAGGCAACACAGGGTTTGACCTGACGTGGTGTGGCACTTTGGATCTCTCTCAGTACCAAGAAAATCCATGTGACTTCAAAGCATTTCTAAGAAAGCAGAAGCACCCTGTGCTATGAAATCACAACTTCAGTCCCTGAGTTCCTTCACTGTCTACAGACCCTTAAAACTTTTGAGTTGCCTTATCTAGTCTAAAGTTAATGCATGAGATGCCATAGCACTGAATAGTTGAAACTACTCCTTACTTAGTTAACACAAAACAGCTGACTTCATCCATTTAAACAGACCAAAGATCACTTCAGAGAACATATTAGAGAAGTTTGGGTCTTTTTTTTTAAGCATGATACAAAGATATTTTTATTTTTTGGCAACTCCATGCCACAGCACTGTGGGAGGAGTAGCACAAGAATGTTAAACACCAGAAAGACTTTAAACTACAGTGCGTTGTTTGATCTGAAACAGAATTAAATCTTACTGTCACAATAAAACTTGCTTACACGTTGAAAAACGTGCAACCTCTTGACTGTTCTTTACTTCTCACACCTCAGGATCGACTGAGGTAATTCATGAAGCAGAACATTTAAAAAAGCTCAGCAGTTTTCTGGGGTGGAAAAAAATCTTCTTTTCAGTAAAGAAACATTTATAACCTCCTACTGCAATTACCAATCTAAGTGCCACCTTTACGTACTCTGTGGCTGCCTCTGTGATAGAGCTTACTAGCTGCAGAAGAGCACAAGTCCAAAGAGGCTCTTTGCCATACACAGTCATCTTGAGATACCAGGGCGATCAGATTCCTGCGGCAGGGAAGGAAGACGGGACACTCCTCACTGGAGCCAGCTTCTTATTTGGGCGATCATGAACAAATACTAAGTAGGCATAGATACTGTGTTCTGCCGTTCTACAACCCATACAGCTATTCTTGCGTACATAACTGAATAGAGAAAGTAATTTTGAGTCCTTAGGGGCTGAGAACAGCTATCATATTTTGTTATCTTTTTTTTTTACAGTCTTTTCCACTTGTTTTTACAGCTGTCTTCATGTTCTAGGTCTGAAGTTTCCCAAGTTTGTATTTTCAGCTTCAAGTCCAGAAAAATCAAGTCCAGAAAAAGATTCTTCTAGAATTTAGCACTAAGAACTGAACAGTGGTGTACAGTCATCTGCCTGATCATTTCAATCTATTTCTACGTATGTGAATTACTCATTTTACTGAATATTGATGTAGTGTTTTCCGTGAGAATTGAAGATACAGCATATTCTTTTCCAAGAGGGCATAAAATCTAAAACAGAGTACAGTGAAGTAAAGTGCGAAGGTCTGTGGAAGAAGAAAAAATCAAAGTATATAAAAAGAAGCAGTTTATGGTATTAAGAGCTGCCTGATTTCCTTCCTTCTTTTAAATAAAGGCACAAATTAGAATGTTAAAGAGGCAACAGTGGAAGGAGCAAGCCATGAACAAGTACAGGCACTAAGGAGAGATTATAAAGATAGATTAATAATCTGAATTTACTCATCTATGAACTCCAAGCTTAAAAAGCAATGACAACAGGAACTTTGCTTTCAGAATTAGACTGTTCATCTTCCAGCACTTATATTTAGCAAATTAGTAGGGACTGAAGCAGCAACCAAGCACATTTTCCAGAACTCAGCTAGCAAAAACCAGTTCACTAGTGAAAAAAAAACTAAACCCAAACCAAAACCACCTTTCATCCCCTTCTTCCTCTAAAGCTTCATCCAACCACAGCTATTCAAGATCTTCATTCAGATACAACAGCACTTGCTTCAAGTTAAAGTAAATAAGTAATTTAGTTCTGATAAATATTGATTTGAGAGAATTCCTAGCTGAGAAACCTTGAGCAACTGTGGCAGGTGTTTCAATGCCGACCTCTCAGGACTCCAGAGCATTAGCAGAAATGGTTGCAGACCCAAAACTCCCCTCTTCAGGCAGCTGCGGCTCTAATACACCACCACACAATATAAAGTAACTCTCCCTTCCCAGCACTTTCAGATCTATCATAACATGGGTCAACTGTGACTTAAGTTCTCCACAAGCAATACTAATTATCTCATTGCTGACCTGGTTTTGAGCAACTATTTGATAAGTTTAGCTTTTTAGGAAGATTTGAGGACATCAAAATATTTGCATTAAAGCTTAGAACAAAAATCCTTAAAAGCATTTGTTTTCAACAAGGGTCTTTCATAAACTGACTTAGAAGTGAATTTGAAATCACAGAAAAAATATTTTTGGAAACAATAAGGAGCCATCAAGATACATGAAAGAGGTCTTATTGAACTTCCCCTTATCGTAGTCCTGATATTCACTGAGCTATATGCAGATATAGGACACATCCACATCTCCTTGTATGACACTTCAAAACAAGTCTTCTGTAGTATTAGCTTATAATATTTTGCACAGCAGTAATTTTGTTTAAGTTTAGAGAGAAATGTTTAAGACCACAATATAAGTTTCAAAGCATATACATCTGCCAGGATTTGGGGCATGGGGAGAAGGTTGGCTATGAAGAAATATAAGACTTCTAACAATGTAATGGGTAAGCAAGCTGTCACATTAAAACCCCAACATTTCTTGAAAACTTAACTCAATTTTTACTTCAAATGTTTTCAGTACTTGCCTAGTTTTTAAACAGATGTTTTCATTAAAGTTTAGCATGTTTGGAAACTGATGTATTTCCAAATTATACTTTGTGCCTTTGCTTAAATACACAGTAGTATCTTTACAGGAAGATTTTACTGAAACAGCTGGAAAAGACCCCATCAGGCCTTGACACTGTAGAATGAACTTTGTTGCATAAACTACTCTGCTTATCACAAAAACATAATTTCAAAATAGGTCTTACAGGAAAGAGTAGTCAAGGCTGGCTGAGTATTAGTCTCATGTACTCTTCAATTCAACGGCAAATCTAAATAGCCAAGAACTTTCTATAGACATGGGCTATATCACGTTTTCTCCATACACACTATTATATGGATTATTTAGAAAGTGTAACATTTGAGCAACTGAAACTATTCTGCCAGTCTGAAATACTGCATCTCGCCTCTAGAGCTTGAAGAATGCAAACAGCAAGTCTAGCCAAAAAAGGAGCAGGTTAAATTTTACATTCCATTTCTTTATTTAAACACCTGCATTAGACCACACAGGCAGTTGAAAGACAAATCCACTAATATTTCTGGAGTAGATTAGCAAACTAATCTCAGCAGTGATTAACACAGAGAACCAGGTAAGATCTGATTAGCTAACTAGTAAACTTGCATCTTAACCAAAACTCAGAACAGTGTCTAGCCGTCTCTAGAACAGAACTGGTTACCAACCTTGTCAATAAGTAAACAGACCATTCTGTATGGCCTGCCAACCAATTACCTACCCCACAGCTTCATAAAAAAAGCCATATTTTTAAAGAAGAAAATCCTTTAAGCTATGAGTAAGTTGTCTCACAAAGGTGTAAGAGAAGGATAGATGCCATCATACAGACTTTTAGCTAAGCAAAGTGGACATAAACTAGTTAACTTGGTGAATATCCCACAGTAGGCAGTTCAGTTCCAGTATCTTACTAGTATTTTTCCCTACACATTTCTGTGTAAAGCCTACTAATACCAAGGTACCACAGACTGGGCATTTTAGCCAGCATCTCATTCAACTCAGCTTTCCTTTTACACAGTGCGTAAAATGCAGGGACACTGGTGCAGAACTACTTCCTTTCCTTACATTTGTATTGCTACTTCTGCAAACTGCCTCCTCCCCACTACTCTTAGCAGATCTACTCACACAAACCTCCTGAGTCTGCTATCTACTGAAGGCAGGACAACTATATTCTCACAAGCATGAAGTATTCTCTGACCATAACAGAAGACTCAATTTTACAACTACAGAAACTAAATGAGCATCTTCAGTTTTAAACAGTAGCAGTTGCCTCTGTGGACACAGAAGCTTTGAAAAATGAGCTGTTACATGCATTTGTATTATATGCAAAGTACAGGCATTAACTGAAGTTTACTAATTTTTAAATCAGCACCTTCACTCTCACATGAGAGGGGAAGTAGAATTCTGAGTAACTGGGATAAAACACCTCTCCATTGAGCTGGAGCATCTGCAGTTGATGTATTAGAACACTGTTTCTATTTCTGACTGCTTATTAGCAGTCTCTTCAGTTAATTCGATTATATAGGGGTTTGCTTGCTCTTATTTAGCTTTATTGAATTACTCAAACTGTAAGGGAAGGCTTAACCAAACAGATTTGCACCAAGACAACTTAGAAGTCATTGCACGCTGTTCTCTGGGAACACAGAGGCATAACTTTTTTGCTACCCTGTCTAGCCCCTCTTCCCCATGGCTTCCTTGCGTTTTAAAAAACAAGCCATTTTTCTTTGGCCTCTGCTTCAAGCATCTTTTCATAGCTCTTTGTACTCTATATCAAGTACACTGGATTTCAAGAACTGGGCTTTGGAAGCAAAAAGTAAATAAGCTGCTATGGGGTATAACACTGGCAAGTCTAAGAAGCCTGCTATACTGCTGAAGGTGATATATATCAGTACAAGAACACAAGCCAATCTGTAATAACTACAAATTAGTTCAGTTTATCTAGAAATAGCCTTTCTGCAAGAGTTCCCTTCACACACTGAGGAAAGTAAAATCTCACCCGTGTCATTTTAAAAAAGTCTAACGATGGTCTGTTCCATCGTACATCCTCCTCCCGTCTGCGCTTTAGCCGGCTTTTCTTTTCATTCAGAACGCAAGGCTGAGAGCGGCATCTCAACAAGCCCTGACGCCGGCTGAGCTCGGGTGTGGAGGTGGGAGTGCTGTTGGCTGAAGGCAAGAGATTTCCCGTCTCGGTGATGTGCTCCTGGGAGAGGGAGAGGCGGCGCCTTGGGTTAAAGTCACAAGGGCCTCCAGAATTCCAGCGGGTACTCGAGCTTGTGCTGCCCTCACTACTGTCCACAAACCCGCTGCTGGCAGAGGAAGGTCTGGGTACTGGTGATGTGTTGAAGCTGGTGATAGTGAAGACATTATTTAGTGACAGTATGTTTTGTGGCAGGCTGATACTTGTGCTTCTCTGTAAGGTTGCACTTCCATGACTGTTGCAGCGTTGCAAGGTAGCGCTACCGCCGCTATTACACCGTCTCTTTGACACAGGAGTCCAAACCTTTGAATTGCCGGGCTTCCACGGTGACCGACAGCGAGCCAGCTCATCCGGCTCAGAGAGGGACCTACAATGGCGTTTCGTTGGTGGTGCCAAGGGTTGACCCGAGTTTTCGTTAAGGTTTAATTCACTTATCCATCCTGACACCATAGAGGTACTGGAAGGTTCCTGCTGCCACTGCAGACTACCATTACTGGCAGTGCCGGTGCTGAATGGGCACACTGAGAAAGGGTAAGCTGAATTCCTTGTTGTGTCAGTCTGGATTGGGCAACCCCCATTTAAAGCCTTCCAAGGACTCTCTTCTGAAAACAAAAGAAAGATACAGGTGAAAGATGCAAAGGAAAAATGTAAGTGTAAAAATGTTTAATGTAAAACCATGAATCAAACTCAGGCTTGGAAGGATGAGCCACAAATACCCAGGCTTTTAATCAAAATTTCACACTATAGTTACATATTCATTTTTAAAAAGGTAAAAAATTCCAAAAACATGAATAACAAACTATTTCAGGAGCCAGTCTAGGCATTCCAGCATACATGTACCTTGTTAATGCACCTTGTTAATGCTTCTAATGCTTCCTCCTGTATACTGGAAGATTACAGCACTCTGTTTCTTAGCAAGCAACAGGGACAGCTTCCTTACCTGCTTCCTAGCGCATAGCATATACCACAGTTAAAACCTGTAAGAGTGAACAACCTAACGTACAACCCAAATGGATTTACAAGTAATGTGAGAAGCCACCAGGGAATTTTTTTTTTTAAATAGAAGAGCAGAGTAATTTTTTCCTAGACTGCTGTCCTTCATTTGGCTGTTATGCTTTTCTATTAAGAATACCTTACTAAAGAAAAGTTTCAAAGAGATGGGCGTTCACATTCTGTGGTGTGAAAAGCTTTACTTTAAATTAGAAACAGGATAAAGTTAAATTAGACTGTAGATTGTTTCCTTTTTTCCCTCGTATTCAAAGTGTACAAAGTATCTTAATTCAATGCATAAAATGAAGTGACTATCCTTAAGAACCTCCTGCAAGTTTTACTGTGAATACAGACATAACCCATAGTCCGCAACTTCTCATCTGAAGTGGCAATGCTGGGTTAAAAGCAGTCTGCCAGCGAAGCCTCTCACTCTTTTGTGAAGCATTTCTTTGAGAACATTCTGCACATTTTACAGCTGTTCCTCCACATTATACAATGAAGTGTAATAAGAACTACAGCGGACTTTGGATTTGCAAATTGAAAAGCAGCAAAACTGTTGGCCAGTTTACAGTGCTTCATGCTTGGTTAGAAAATTTGCTAATTTAAACCAATTAGCCAAGTAAGTTTCACTTATCCTGGCTTTAAAGAAAGAATATTTAAAATACCAGGGTTTTCCCTACGCCTATTTGAAGAACCTAGATATAACCTAAACATTAAATACTTGTATATTCTTATAGTTGGCTGTCTAAACTAAGCTTTAGAGCAATCAACAGATAAAAGATTTGCTGAGTAGCTTTAGAAGTTGCAAACCCAAACAGTTGTACATGTTCCATGCCCAAAGTATGTCATGGATTATCCTGTTTATTTGGATCTTATTTAAAGAACACCCTATTGTCTCAAAATCATTTAACTGTGCAGACAGCTGGCCTATTCAAACAACATGTTTTATTAGAATTCCTCTGTCCTCCCTCCTCCATTCTTTCAGATGGGTACAACCACATACTGTGCTTTGCCTTAAGCATGTAAGCTCTTCAAGGCAGGGACCATCCATAATTCAATGCAAGTAAAATAGCCAACACAATGAGATCCAGATAATGTTTGAAACTCCTAGCATTTACTGTAGGACTGCTAGCTTGGACTGGCCTGATTTTCAAAAATCCTTAGGAAGCGTTCTCCCAGGCTGGGAGGTTAGTTTAAAGTTTACTGTAAAAAAGAAGTCAAGAGTTGCACATGTGTTTTAATTGTTTACATGGTAGCAGTATTTAAGATAAAACACCATTTCTCTTTGAAACCTCGCACAAACCAAGATTCACATTTTATAGGGAATCCCACTGAGCAAATAAAAATCCTCCATGCTTAAAGACATGACAGAACATGCAAAATTTCAAGTCCATCCCTTAATAAAGCAGTACAAAGTTTACATTTACATATCAATAAGTGGCATTTTTATTTTTGCTAGATACAACTCACTCTTATTCTAGCAGGACCAAGGCAGGGAAAAGCAAATAACGCTTGTATGAAGGCACTGGACTTCAACTTATGGTTTGCATCATGCTGGATATTGTATGTGGCAAAGCATGTAAGAAGGTGTGTAAAGATGTGAGAGCGTTCTGCTGGCTGAGAAACCTGAAGAGATGTTTAGCATGAAAAACAGCATTGCTGTGGTTCTGTACACTACAGCAGATATTAAACCAAAAAAAAGCGTTACAAGGGCTTTTACTATGCAAAGCAGATCACAAGTACAAAACTAACAACCAGCTATTCCCAGTATTGTTCGAAGACCAGCTTAAACCAGCAGGCTCTACAACAGCATGCTCCATCCCCCTCACCTTATTTACAAAAGAAAGGCTGCTTGCTATACCAATTACCTCAGTAAAACACAGTTAAGGTTTCTGAAGAACTTACCGTTGATTTCGAAAGGGAACAAGCTGCCACTTTTGTTCAGTTTCTCAGATGAGTACTGAAATCAATCAGAAAAAAAAGTTGTGTGAAAGAGTCAGCATACACCTCAAGAAAACAGCATGCAGTTTTCAGTTTCCCTATATGTGCATTTAACAACGTCTTTAAAAGGATGGAGTTTTGCTGGGTATCTTGAAGAAATTCCTGAACAGCAGATCTTTCTAAATAAAACCTTTGGCATCTAACTATTTGCAATGTTTTCTGATATATTGCTAAGTATCAAACTTTTTCAAGAGTTGCAACATCACCCCATGTGAATAAACTGCAAAATTAAGAGTGATAATTCACCTGTAATGAAAAAATTTTGATCCAATTCTCATTTCAGTGAAGAGGAAATTACAGTCTGGCAATTGGGTCTCCATTTTCAATCTTAAGGGTAAAAAGTAAAACACTTCACCTTAAAGTAAGAGACAGGAATAGCTTTATCTAAATTAAATAAACTCTTAAGGGTCCCCAGAAGGAACATTGCCCAAATCAGGCTTTACTAGTATTTTATATTTTCTTAAGAATCAATGTAGCAAAATGTTTTCTTATTTCTTTAAGTACAAAAGCCGCTAAAAAAAAGTCTTTCCTATCCAAAAATCACCTTTTGCAGACTGAGTTTTTGAAATCACAGTTTATTGGTGATGGTTCACTACTCAGAAACAATGCAAAAGCCATGCTTAAAACAAAGTTTTTGTGTAAAGGACTTCAGAATTTATGATTAACCTTTGTCAGTAGCATCTGCACAGTAAGACAAGTTTGTATGCAGAATGTTTTTCATTTTCTTAACTAATTTTACCTAGAAAATATTACTACAAAGGCATTCTTAAGGGGTCTAGATTTCTCAATCAAAGAATAGAGCTTGCTATCTAGCCTCCTATAAAGGAGTTATAAATAAATGGCTTACGGCTCCATCAGAGCCCAAGGGCCATTATTTATTCCCCCATCACCACCTCAGGATGGAGAGGGAAGATTGCTTTAAAAGGAGAGCAACACACTTTATGTGAACATTGTTTTTTGTGTATAAGCAAAGATGACAGCATTGTACATACACTTCCTTTCCAGATAAAAAGCCAATTTTTAAACAAACATCCTTGGGCTACAAAGCTTTTCTTTCTTGCTGTATAGCAACACATGGAGTGCTAGTGACAGCTTTATATCCTTGAGCCCCACATATAAGATACAAATGCTAAGCTACGGTAATATTCCCTCGGTGTTATTGTTTTAGAGGTAGAAAATAATGGAACAGATGAAAGGATAGGACAGTAATCAGATTTTTATCTGATATTTATTTTTTATCAACATCTGCCAATATGAGACAAGCCATTTGATTTTTCCTTTACATTTGCATCTGTAGATGCATTTATAACTTCCTTTTAGAGAAGGCTACTTTAAGTAAATAGCAGAACTCCAAATTTGAATTTCCATCAGATTTGCAGTTAATTAGTCCTATTCAAACCATCTGAAGTCTGCAACTTGACAGCAGGAGCAGTCACTTTTACTAGTTTTCTTTTCATAACTGTAGTTGCCAGTTATATAGTATACATATTTGAAAAAACTAGTATCAATTGTTGACTCTAAACAGCTACTGAGGTGTCATATAGAACACAAGCACATTAAGATAACAATAACAGTTACCTTTCAGCTGTCCCTAAAGGCAAAACAAACAGACTTAAAGATAAGGGTTCTCCGCAAATTCCTCCCTCTCCAGTTTTCCCCAAATGAAAGGCAATATCAACCTATTCAACTATCAGATAACAGATAAGGAAAATGTGTTTTTGGAACACAATTCCATGTCAAAATGTCTTAAAGCTAATGTATCTTGAACCACATGGAAAAGGGCCATGAGAATGACTTAATCATAACATCATAATTAGGGATGTTTAAAAGACTATTCATACAGGCTAAGATCTTGGATGCTTAGAAGGAACAGAACCTCAAGGACAATCCCATGTGGCAATTAGATTGATATTTAGTTTTTACGAACAGTTTTTAGTCAAATGCAACTTTAACAAGGTCCTCTTCACAAATGCCTGAGGTATTTAATTACCTGCACTTTAACCACCTTAAAAAACCTTGTCCATCAGGTAGGACTAAACTACTACACCTCTGACAGCTGCAAAGCACTGAAAGCATTTTTCAAGGGCAGCATGGAAAAAGTGGGATCCCATACACACAGACTATCTGTACCACAGAGAATGACTGCAATGTTCTCCAATACAGACAGCAACCCCATCCTTATACCTATTTCTGATCAGCTTCTAGTGAAGTCAGTACTCAGTTCTATGAGAAAGCAGACACATTACAACTATAACTTGTTCTCTTAAGCAATGATTTGTAGAGCATCCTGTTTATTTACAAAAAAGTGCTAGTTCTTTGGAGATTGAGACCAAACACCCTCACTAAGAAGGTCACATGTGACATCATATGCAGAAAAGGGAGAGTAAGCTGCACCATTTCCAGTAAAAGCTCAAGGCACTGAAATATGGGGTGACTAAGGGGAGAAAAAGTAACACATCTCCTTTATGATCTACACTTGGCTTTCTACAACTGAAACTAAAAATACTTGGAAACGCTATTTTAATGGTGTTTGAAAGTCCAAACTTGAATAGACTATCAGGTTGTAAATTGTTTATAGGAGGGAGGATCTTTTTATTTATATGACACATGGCAGAAGTCCCACTAGATATTACTGTAACAGGGCACTGAACCAGTTTATCAGCTCTCCTGGGTTGGCTACGCTCTACCCTCCCCCATTCACTCCCTTTGTCCTATGATCTACCTGAAGCTTCCCAAATGAAGAGCTCTTTTTTTTCATAATTATAACTCAAAAAGAGACAGCAATTGCTAAGAACCTTGACAGGGAAGTCTGCTACCCTCTGTGTGAAGGAAATCTTCCTTAGAATAAGGCCAAATTATTCAACATGGTCATTTTCCTCAAGAGGAAACTCAAGAGGTCATGCATGTCCATCTTCCAACTACTGCTTTTTGAGTAGATGTTAAAAAAGCCACCAAGATCTGATGCCTCTTGAGAACTTTCCAGGGGAAAAAAAAAGTACATTTTGAGACACACAGAATAATGAAACTACAAGTTTCACCTAAGGTTGGAATTGTTTCATGCAAGAAACCCCTTCATGCAAGGGTCTGTTTCGAAATGCTTGTTCAGCAGTAGAACCTCTTTTGTGCATGGAGAGACCATACTCAAAAGGAAAGGAATTGCACCGTATGACATTTAGGACAGCTCTGCAAGTTTAAATTGGTTTACTGAGTCTTAGCAGCTGTTCTTTCATTAAAATATTCACTTAAAAAGACACCTAGTCTTGAATTGAGTAAATGGAAGAGGCATACAAGTGAGACTGACAATGGATTATACTTTACATCACTAATTTTAAGTGTTCTTTGCTACCGAAAACCCTGCTGTAACAAAAATAATTCTACATACATTCCAGCCTACCACACTGACAATTTCACAGCCTGTGCTATCCTCATTATTCTCAGAATGACTTCTTGATCTTCATGATTTTAAAATTAATTTCTTTAATTTCAAGGCATTTTCTCCAGCTTCCAAGTATATTTGAATTCCTCCAATTTATCAGCATTTTTTCCAAGCCACAGGAAAGCCAGCATTTATTATTCAAGTACTAATTTAACCACCACCATACAGATGTGACTTTCATCATTTGAATAGGCCATGCCAGACCTCCATCTCTCTACCAAATATCCTCCAAATATGACTACATAGGAAGTAGTGAGGAGAAGCATTTGACCTTTTCTCAGAATATGAAGAAATTAAGGCAAGTCACATCTTAGACTCAGCCCTCAAGTCTCTCCGCTAGTGGCTTTCCATCCATGGAAGTCAGCCCAATTCTAAGTCTTTCAACACAGGTCAGCTTCATAAAAATTACAATTAATGAAAACCCACATGCAGAGAAGGGGTTTATAGTTGAGATTCTTCCTTCCACCAATGCTTGTCTGGAGATGCTCACATTTCCTTCTTAATATACCACACCTTGAAGTCTTGCATCTTACACCCTGTTACTTCACAAACCAATACTAGCTGCTACATGAATACCAAAAAAGTATGACCTTAGCCAGAACACACAGAAAAACCTTCAAGACTCTTATGATTCAAGAGATCTATGTTCAAGGAAATAGAGAGCAACTATTTGATTTAATGATGCTGTCAACTCATGCAAGCCATAATATGCTCGTAGAACATCTCACTGCTGTGATGTAGAGTCAACCAATAGAGATACTTGTGAGCTACAGTGCCCACTTGAGATAACAGCTTGGGACAACCTTCCTGCTTCTACAGCAGGAAACCCAATCATTTGTGGGTTTTTTGTTTGGTTTTTTTTTTCCTGAAGGCAGGGGAAGCACAAGACTGTACAACATAACTGAGCATGCACTGGCCAATTGAATTACACCAGCTTGGAAAATTAGCATGATGTTTAACAAAGCATTAAAGAAGATACAGCCAGTATTTTAAAACATACTCAGGTAACTGGTAAAGAAAGGTACTTGGTCATCATACAGCTTACACAAATGAAAAAGTGTACTATGTCCTATATATGTTGTCTTTATGCCCAGCTTGGCTAGCTGGAAGGTAAACAGCTTTGAAAGAACTATTGTTTCTTTCTTTTATAACCCTGAGTTATGAGCTGTATTACAGAATAGCTTCCCCCCACCCACCGCTATTTTATCTACTTGTGCAGATGCACTGTGAAAGGTATCATGAAACTGATAAGGGTTAACATTAACCCAGGCAAGAAAGGTTAGTCTTAATCCTCAATCAGCTCACAAGATAATTCACCACATGGTCCCACAGAACTTTGTGCCAGCACAAGTAGTGAAAGGTGCAGGCAAGACCATTTCAGAATTGCTCTGAATTGCTGTTGCTGAACTACAGCATTAACCTGAACTTCTTGCCAAAAAGTCTGAATGTGCTAGAGCTGATTCAAGACCCCCACTAGCAGTCTTTTCCCCTTATTAAAATTTAGCTGTTGTCCTTACTAGTAGAAAAAGTGTACTTTTTATTATCTTAGGTTCATGTTTTATTTAAGAAGCCATCATTTGCTCCCATGAAACCTTTTTAATAGGGAGCAACCTAGTTGCATACTTTTATTCACACTTGCTTCTCCATTTTCACACCTCACTTCATGATTTCCACACTTTTTCAAGCTGCCATTGTGTACAAGCAGAACCTGTTCCTGGCCTCAGAACCCATTTTCTGCAAGAACTAAAGCATTTACAAAACCAATTACTTGACAGATTAAAGGAGGAGCGGAACAGGAGAAGGGTGAGGATGAAACCACTGAGGAGACATCATCTGCCATTTTCCACTCCACTCATTCTTTTTCATGCTTTATTGTAAGTACAGATAAGGACAGGAATAAAAAACAACCGAGCCACAACACATTACAACATGCCAACACACTCCTATATAGACTCCACACAGTGTAAAAGCAGTAATACATCCTTCTCTGCTCTTACAAGTCTCTGGTCCAAAAACCTACAGTGACTATCAGTAAAAGGACAGCTCAGTTTCCAAATTTATGCAAACTTATGCAAACTTTAATGCCTCAAAACCTAGAAATTACAAGATGCCACTACAAGTTTAGAGGCAAGCACTGCTACTGGTTACAGGTCACCTAGGCCCAGAGTTTAGTTACAAGTGATGAGTTCACCAGTTCAAGAATACAGCAGATTCTCCTACAAACCGCATATCCCAAGTGCTTCATCAAGCTAGCTGAAATAAATAGAAGTGCTTACTCAGCTAGCATTTAAGAGAGTTAACATTCCAAGACTTTATATCTGCCTTTCAAGAATAGCACATATTTAAGATGAAGACAGTAAAAACAGGTAAGTTATTAGAAGAACTCTAAATGGACCTGTTACAGTTTTAAAAATAAAACCATTTGATTAATGTCTACTATTAGACATCCAAAGTATTGGACAAGGGGTCAAGCACTTCACACATGAGAATCACAGGTGCTTATGCACAAATTCCACCACATTCAGGATATGCTTCACCTGGTTTAGGCTTGTGAAATAATTAAGGAAGCAGTTCAACTACTTAAGTACAAGTTACAACAGAGGCAGAATCTTATTGTAAAAGTAACTGAACATGCTTCAGGTTCAATGCTTGCATTATTTATTATTTAATAAAAAAAAAACAGAACTACAGTTGAACAATACTTCAACACTTAGTCAAATTAATTTTTTTTTGGTGTCCCATTGGTACCCTGAAGTTTGACCTATAGAAGGGTGCTATTGCAATTAAAGTCAGTGAAACAAGGCTAGTGCATTACATGAAGAACATGGTCTCAGGGTTCTCATGTGGGTACCCAAAATTGATAGGAGATCATTCTGCATTACTCTAGAGTAGATAATATCTCATTTCACAAGTGAAATGTGAAGAGAATAGATTCCTTAGTGTCTGAGTAGCATGCTTGAACCACACCATCAACCCACAGATTAAACCAGCAGAAAATAACCCAGGAAATATTACAAAACTTTTCAGGGCACCAGGCATCTCACACACTGATAAAGCAAAGATCTACTAGCATCAACAATAGTCTGGTGGTCAGTAACTTGAGTTTCAGTTCAACTGTATTTGATGACCTGTTCTCCTTCTGTCCAGTGCTTATAGTTACCTACATGGTAGTCACTGATTTTTGTAAGTAAATACTGTTGTCAGATATCAAGCACTTGGCAATATGAAGTGAAGAAAACTTCACCACATACCAGTACTTGTGTTTTTTGTTAGGGAAAAAGGAACCCCTGAGAAGTTTTGATAATTCTTTTCAGTCATTAGAACACTATTTTGTGAAGAGAACAGGCTTTTCACTAATCATTTAAAATGAAGCTGTAAGGTTAAAAAGATCATTAAAGTAAGAGAGCATCACTTTCAGAAGGACCATACACTGAAGTTTCATTTCTTCCCCTTACAACTCTCATCCACCTTGCAAACCAGTCCTAACTTAAATAACTGAATTCTGACTGATCTACATTCTTGAATTTGTTAGGTAGTTTTGAGTTACTTTTAATCTACTTTGCATTTCACAGTTATTACATGTTATTTTGGTAGATTCTTACCAGATTAATATTGTACGTTTTACACGTCAGATCATCCAAGCTCTGGTTCTGCAGCTTTTCTGTTATTAGTGTTACCATGGTAGTTGTTCCTTTTCCACTGCTCACACGGAAGTGTTGGAGGCTCTTCGGTCTCTTGTTTCAATACTCATGAGCCATTTCTGTTTTGGTTTGAAGTCTTGAGATTTATGCTTCCATCTTATTGCCAAAGTTTATTTCCAAATGCTGTCAGTGTATCATGCCTGATTTTCTGTAAAATTGGGGCAGAAAAAGGAAAAAAGTCAGAAAAATTCTTGTGTACATCCTAATTACTGTTATAGTAACAGGACTCATGTTCGGACCATTCATTCCTGCAAGTATACCACTCTGTGACCAATGCTATTGCCTGGCATTTCAGATTACATATGTCTATTCATGAAAGAATACTGCTATTGAGATTTCATTGATTACAACTTCAGAAGGGAGACGAGACTCATACGTAGTAAAGATCAGGATATTATTTGGCTGTCTCCTACCACTAAACTGATTCTGGTTAGGATTTTTATCCAAGGCAGAAGGAAAGATTTAAGCTTTCTCTCATTTAAACTACTACTGACATCTTAGTCAGGTGTACTAGAACAGCATATGAAACATGCCAGTACTTACCATACTGTTCTGTACGTTTAACACTGTTTGACATTTTTAGACATTCTACCATATTGTTCCATCACTAAACCCTTCTTAGAAGCAGAGTGGGGGGCAGTGGGTAGCTCAAATGCTATATCCACTTTCCAAACCCCCAGATACTTTATTCTCTGTTTTTTTCTTTTTTAAAGATTATGTAATTGCTACCTGTCAGCAAACACTGATCTTAAACTTGTAAGCAGGACAGGTTACCACACACCTAAAAGCATCACTGACAAAATAAGCGCTTAGGTATCTTTATTCTGTGAGCAGTCATCTAAATCAAAAGCACTAGGTTCACTGGCTGCCTCTTTCTATCCTAAACATAATTTCTTCCCCTCTCTCTTCCCTCAGCATCAGTAACCCTTAACTGCTGCAATATCATTCCTCACTGCCTTCCAGAAGTCTTTATTAGCTGGTTATTTTTACCACAGCAAATGGACCTCTGTACTTTCCTCAACTCCTCCTCATTCTTCCAGTTCTCAAGAAGAACCAGAACAAAACCACAGGACTTCAGCTTCTTCATTTTCCTTCTTCTATCATTAAGTCTCTCAGGTTCACCACAGCTCTCAAATTCACTTCCAGTTTTCAAAACCTGTAAGTCTACATTAGTATTAATTGCAATTTCTTCATACTACCTTCAACAAACTCCTCTTCCCGTAACTTTGCCTTACTGTGTTAACAAAAACATCTTTCCTCAACTCATGCTGATGATTCATTTGTGACATGCATTAGCCATTCTTGCTTATTATTAAAGTTAGTCGAGCATGTTCACTGACTGCTTATGGAATTAAAAAAAGGTCCACACACAGGTATTTCCAAATTTAAACAAAGCAACATGAGCCTTGGGGAAGGAACATCGATGCTGCTAGGATCAGAAGTTTACTTCCATTTGCTAGGTTTTAAAGTCTACAGTAAAAAAAGAATAGCAGAAAAGAATACTTTAAAATGAATGTTTCCATAAAACATTGTCTCTTTTCCACACTGCTACTTATCAGCTGTTTAAATAACCAGTAGTAGCAAGAAAAAAGCCACTTGAGTCCATGACCCAAGTTAAACCCATGTAAAACTAATATATTAATAGTATTAATGGTAATGTTAGATTATCTTTTAAACCTGTTGCCTTTGAGTACATCCTCAAACATAATTTTCATATGCTAAGCATATACTATTTCACCTTCACAGAAGTCTGCTACATAACAGCCTCCCTTAGCCTGAAGGCTGTCCCACAATCATAATTTCTGCCCATCTTTTAGACCTCATTCTCATATCTACTTTTATTTGCTATAAGATATGATGCTTATAAGTGTTCCTCAACCACAAATAGTGCTACCCAGATATCTGGAGATCCCACTGGTCTGTTTTTACTGAATGTGTCCTATCTTTCAGGAAAGCACCCAACAACTTGAAATATTTACCACATCTTGTTCTGAAATTACACCAAGTCAAATATCAAACACACTCAAGTTTATAGACTCACTGGTAGAAGTTGCATATACCCTTTTCAACACAAGCATCTGACAAAGCAAAGTGCAGTTCATTAAATGCTATGCAAGTTTAAGGGCAAGTGTGTGAACAGAGCAGTATTTGGAGTAGCATGATCAAACATTGTAATGTCCCTTTTAAGCCTGGTGAAGTTTAAACTAGATCTAGAAATCCCGAATAGGAGTCAAAAGAAAGGCTGACTGGGGGTCAGAAAGTGTCCATATACACACTGAAAATATACTGAAGCTGAGGAGCTTAGTAACCAGCACAAAGACTTTCAGATTCATTTTAAGGATTAATATTTCCACAACTAAGAGGCTACAATTAAGAACCAGCTGAAAAGTTCAGCAGGTGCTTATTGACTTTTCTGTTTGGAAGGGCCATATAAGAATTTGTGTGTTTTTTTTCCTCAAGGAAAAAAGCAAATGCAATAAAACTACCAAAGACAGGGGAGGAACAAGGTTTTGATCTGTAATCAGTTAACTACAATGCCGTTATATTTTGCTTAGTTCTAATCTTCAAGTGTTTCACTGAAATTTTAAGTCAGCATAATACAAGCTAGAATAAGGACAGAATAGACAGAAGGACATTAGTCTTTAGTTAATGAACCGATATGTTCAGTTGCATGAAAGGATAAAGGGGAGGCAAATGAAATCAGAAGCATGGCACTTTCAGAATCAAGCTGAATGGTACAGTTATCCACATTCTTAAATGCTATCAGATACTGAAAGTGATAAGAGTTACAACCATTCAGGTCCTTTCTAACAGCATGCAACCCAATCAATTCTGAAACACAAGCAAAATGGAAATTCCCAAAAAAGTTTCTCATTTTAGCAACTCACACTTACCAACAATACTTTTTTTAAGTGAGACACTCCATTGAGAAAGGTTTTTTAAAGCATGTATTTAAAAGCAAAATGCGACAGGAGTGAAAAAGTGACATTAGCCAGACATGCTGTCATGTATCAGCTCCCAGTTTCTACTGCTCCCTTCCATCAGGAAATTCCACTTCTCAATACCAAGCACAAACCTTAAGAGTATGAGTTTTAGTTCACATCGGAAGCATGCTTTGGAAATGAATTTCCTCCTCATCCTCCTTTAATATGCTTCATCTCACATCATGGACCAGTCTCGCCCAGAAGTAATCCACTCGAACAAATCCAGAAGGTGCACTGCAGCCACAATTAGGTGTTCAGCACACTGCACTAGACTAATGCTGGTCCAAAGCAAGCCACCAGGCTAGGTATACACTGTGGACATCAGTACTGTTTTACACTACAAATCTGTTCCTACAGGGTAGTCCTTCTTGCTAATGACACCACAATGAATGTTCAAGTGGGAAAAATGTTACCATCATCACGCTTCTACTAATGAAAGCCATTCTAGGTTGCAGTTTGATATACCTTGGCTGCCACCACAACTGCCAACACATTTTCTTCTCTGGCTATTTGTTGCCCACAGCAGCATGCCAGCACAAATGTTTTTGCTACTACACAGAGAACTAGATCAAGGAATTTTTATTGTTGGATAAATACAAAACACTTCCTTTTGTTTCTGGTAAAGGTTATTCTCTAGCTGGATCAGTTCCCCAGTCCGGTTTGCTGTGAACTGGACATAAATGCTTGTACAGGCACACTGTGGGATGCCGACTCTGCTTATTGAGGTGCCTGTCCAACTACAGCGTCAGGTAAAAAAAAAAAGAAAGAAAAGCCACACAAGAAAGCCAGTTGACATTAGCATTTCCCACACTGAGCCAGGCAGATTCTCTTATAATTAGGAATTCCTTCCAAAGCAAGGTTTGAACAAGTTTTGCTGTCATTTTCCTTTTCCAATTCACACTCCTTTGACTAACTAAACTTAGCAGCTCAAAGTGATCTGAAATCAGCCCTGCAGCCTCAGCACCTTAACTCAAAGAGACCAAAGTCCTGGTTCACTCTAGTTGAACTATTTCTACTCTATCAGGAATTGCCTCCCTCATCTTTGCTAATTAATACTGGCTGTTAGGAGGCAGAAGATTCCTAAGAATCACTCTAGCTTCGCTATGCTGTTGTCATTTTAAACCTTCATCAATATATATTTTCAAGCCTTACAAGCTTTTGGCCCTCAATACCTCTTAGAAGGAAGTTCCTTACACTACAGAGAACTCCCCATGGTATTTTCAAATTTTGGGGTTTTCTTTTGTTTGTTTAAAGATCCTCTGCTGTGGTATGTATTTAAGATACCCACAGAGATGGCAAGCTATTCATTTTACATACTTTTTCCATCATGCTGTCTTTCCAAAGCTGGTTAAAGGCAGCTAACTTTCTTTTTCAGTCTCTCTTTATCATGCCCTTCATGCTTATCAGGCTGAATCCCCCTCAAACTGCTTGGCACTTCAAACCAGCTGGTTTTTCAGTAATAGGAACCATCTGACCATCCTTGCTAGGGCAACGTGGATCCTGCTGAATTTGCATTTCTTCAGCTGCGTCACAGCAGAGATCTTAGCACAATCAAGTTCTGCCTACCATTGCAAGTACATGCCCTGCTTTCCGTATACAACCTGTAAGCATACCCCAAAGATACACACCTCTGCTGTCACCAAGTCTCTACAAGTAGCAGCTGAGGTAGGCATGCAGGTTCAAACACTAAGATCCTCCAAGCCTTGAGGTAATAATAATAGCCCTTGGAGCTCCAAGTTGGATGAAGTTCTACAAGATTATGGCCATCTTTCCCTTAGCACGCCATCCTTCATGGAGCCTGATTAGGTAGAATAGTGAGAAAGCTGAGCCATCCAAGATAAACACACATTACAAAAGATGTTAGTCAATCTCTGTCCTGGGAGAGACTTAATCTTACTAGGATCTCCTTAAGATGGGGGGGNCACAAGAAAGCCAGTTGACATTAGCATTTCCCACACTGAGCCAGGCAGATTCTCTTATAATTAGGAATTCCTTCCAAAGCAAGGTTTGAACAAGTTTTGCTGTCATTTTCCTTTTCCAATTCACACTCCTTTGACTAACTAAACTTAGCAGCTCAAAGTGATCTGAAATCAGCCCTGCAGCCTCAGCACCTTAACTCAAAGAGACCAAAGTCCTGGTTCACTCTAGTTGAACTATTTCTACTCTATCAGGAATTGCCTCCCTCATCTTTGCTAATTAATACTGGCTGTTAGGAGGCAGAAGATTCCTAAGAATCACTCTAGCTTCGCTATGCTGTTGTCATTTTAAACCTTCATCAATATATATTTTCAAGCCTTACAAGCTTTTGGCCCTCAATACCTCTTAGAAACAAGTTCCTTACACTACAGAGAACTCCCCATGGTATTTTCAAATTTTGGGGTTTTCTTTTGTTTGTTTAAAGATCCTCTGCTGTGGTATGTATTTAAGATACCCACAGAGATGGCAAGCTATTCATTTTACATACTTTTTCCATCATGCTGTCTTTCCAAAGCTGGTTAAAGGCAGCTAACTTTCTTTTTCAGTCTCTCTTTATCATGCCCTTCATGCTTATCAGGCTGAATCCCCCTCAAACTGCTTGGCACTTCAAACCAGCTGGTTTTTCAGTAATAGGAACCATTTGACCATCCTTGCTAGGGCAACGTGGATCCTGCTGAATTTGCATTTCTTCAGCTGCGTCACAGCAGAGATCTTAGCACAATCAAGTTCTGCCTACCATTGCAAGTACATGCCCTGCTTTCCGTATACAACCTGTAAGCATACCCCAAAGATACACACCTCTGCTGTCACCAAGTCTCTACAAGTAGCAGCTGAGGTAGGCATGCAGGTTCAAACACTAAGATCCTCCAAGCCTTGAGGTAATAATAATAGCCCTTGGAGCTCCAAGTTGGATGAAGTTCTACAAGATTATGGCCATCTTTCCCTTAGCACGCCATCCTTCATGGAGCCTGATTAGGTAGAATAGTGAGAAAGCTGAGCCATCCAAGATAAACACACATTACAAAAGATGTTAGTCAGTCTCTGTCCTGGGAGAGACTTAATCTTACTAGGATCTCCTTAAGATGGGGGGTAGAGGTGAGAGAGGCGGAGGGGAAGAGAACCTACTTTTATTGCTAAAGGTAGACTAATGAAAAGGAATAAAATAAATGGAACATAAAAATCAAACTCCAAATGCAAGCCAAAGTTAACATTCCTCACAGTTGGAGAATGAGCTGTGATGGAATCAGTATCACCATTATCTGACTTAAAGTTCTGTTCTATGATGCATTCTGAAGTCTGAGAAAAGTACAGATTTATTATTCTATCTCTATAGTACTACTAAAGACAAGAGGTTTTATTTCTTTAAAAGTTTAGCCACAACTAGTAATGACTTGTAAAATCTCTGCCAAAATTAAGGGTGGAGATAAAAGAAAAGAAGCACTCATGTAATGAATTCTGTATCTTCTTAGTGATGTCACTGGAGTCTTTTTTGGGAAGACTACTAAAAATATGGATTACCCACCCCCCCAGACTATTAAAGGATGTCAGACTCATCCAATTTGACAACCTACTTTCAAAGACATGAAGAATCCTGATGAAGAACATAAAGCCAATTCAAAAATCTCTTCTTGGCTTTAAGAAAGTAAGGCAGCCAGACTCATTTCCAACCCACTCCTCCTCCTCTGCATCCTGCAGGACAAAATGTTCCAGCAACAGCTCATCTCGCTGGGAAAATTTACATTTGTTTGAAACACTTCTAACAATTTCTCCTCTGTCTCTGGAAGTTCCATCTTGGATAAAGAAGAAAAGATCACAAGATTCTAGATTATTTCCCTGTAACACAAATATAGGCATTTCTTGATGATCACAATTCCATTTTTTCTGCCTATGGGACTAAATTATCCAGTGAGAATACAGAAGGCCGTTCCCTCTTATGTTCCTTCACATTATTCCTACTCTTCGCTCAGAGAGCTACATGGAACCCTTATTACCAACAACCCCATAAAGACGTACTTAGCCAGCTCTCAGCAGAAGAAAAGGATTAGTTAGAGTCAAAATTCCAATTTGGATAAGTAGGTCCCTTAAAATATTATCTCTGCTTCAGCAAGCCAAAGCAGCTAATCACCCCAGCAATACTAACTCCAGATCTAGATGATTTTGCTACTAGAGTCTAGATGAAAGATGTTGTGATTTTTTTCCTCCTGGCACTTTCTGCAGCATCCAAGAAGCATTTCAAAATTGAAACATCACTGAAAACTGATCAAGTTTTAACAGTGCATTGTCTGTCCCATCCTAGTTATGCTTGAAACAAGGCTCAGTTGGAAGACCAGCTTTTTAGAAACTGTTAAACTAATACTTTATGCCATCTGAAAAAAATGCCTAGTTTCTTGCAATGCAAGATTCCAGCTTCCAAATGGAAAGAACATTCTACTCCTAAAACTACACATTATTTACCATAGTGCTAAGAAGTTCACAGGGAGGCTAAGCATTCCTTGTAACATAATAACATAAGTCTATTAATAACTTTTAGCCCAGAAAGGTTCTCGACAGCAGGCATTTAAAGAGAATTATTTGCACTCTATCCTTTTTAGCACTAATCTGCAGAGTAGTTATTCTGCAACCTTCAAAAATTCCACATCAAGTCTAAAAATAAAAAAATCAGAGCTTTAATTAGAAAGTTTCCTGCAGCTACAGAATTATCCGTCAATGTTTTGGGGGATTGGTACTGAAGGGGGACACCTCAGTTTCTAGCATGTTATACTTTAGGGATCCTCTCTTAATGCACAATTAACTAGCACCCCTTTGTTTTCTGAGGTTCTCTACAAAAAGTGTGAAAGTAGTGTATTAGAACAACAGGTTCTGACCAAAAGGGACAAAAAAGAGCAGAGTTTAACCCTAGTTTGTATTCTGTAGAAATTGTTTCACAACAACCTAGCAAATCCTGTTTAAATAGTAGTTCCTTTCCCTGACAAGTTCAGATGTGACAAAATCAGGTAAGGCCCAACAACACTCTACACATGCTAGAACTCAAAATGAAGCCAAAGAAGTTAGTTCCAACATTTGCAATTCAGAATTTCTTTTAAAGACTAAAGAGATATTTCTTGAGCTACAGAATCTCTTCGTTTTCTCCATGCAGTGCTTTCATAAGCCAGTTTTTATTAGAAGGAAGCCTCAATATTATGGGGTCTTCAAGCCTGGATTAAGGTTGCCACAACTCCAGTGTAAAACTGCAAAAAGGGACAAGAAAAATACGCTAGAAGGCATCCTTTATATTAACTGATGGCCACTGGAGTCGAGTTTCTCAGATATTCCACAGGCTCAGGAAGCACAAGCAATATCAAGAGCTCAAAACTGTCTGCTGAAGAACATACCTCACTTAATGTGCAAGACAGGACTATATTTCACCATTCTAAGGTGGAAAAACTAGGATTTGGGTTGTTATTGCCTCCAGAGATAGACAAGAATAAGTATTAGGTCCACTTGCCTCAAATGCAGAAATTCCCTATGCAGCCCAGAATTTCACTGTTTTGACCCTAAAGCATCATCATTCTAACACCAACTGGTCACTGAGACAGCTATGACAAAATATAAACCGTTACTAAAATAAGGCTGCATCCTACACACTTAGTTCTACTTCATCTCCCACATTTCACATGCAAGAGCTCCTATGAGAAGGAAGCAAAGCCTCAACCATCACACACAGCCTTTGGACTCTGTTTTACTTAAAACACACCACATTTTGGCAAATCCCTTGAACTCAAAAGGAACAAGCTGTACTCTTGAGTTTTCTGATTGAAAAAACAGACCTTGCTGTGTGATATGGAGAAAACCTGCAAGCAGAAGCACCAGAAGTAAACTGAAGAGAATATCCTGGCTTAAGATGGTGGTTTCCAGTTTGCAAAATTTGCAGCCAGATAATGTGCTGGAAAGAGGTTAAAGGTAATACTTTGGTGTACAGATTTCTCATTCTTCAGATGCAGAATTCATCCTGGTTGGCTGAGAAACACATACAAAATAAAAACCTAAGATTGTTTAATAAAATTTGAATTAGGAACGGAAGATTTCACTCTGTTACACAATGAACTGTTGTCTGTAATAAATACTACTCTTTATTTCTCAAGTTACTATCAGGTGGTTTGGGTTTATTTTTAAGTCAAGAGGAAAGTCTCCTTCCAGAAAGGCGAAGGAAGGGTGGAGATGGGGGATGTTAAGCCTTTGTCATAGTTTATAAAGTAAATTTCTCAAAGCAACAGAAGCAGCAGAGAAGTAAGCTCAAGAGACTTTTTCCAGGTCATACCTAATTAAAGCAGGGAATGTATCACCACAGAAAACTAGGGCTAAGAACTCAACCCAGCCAGAGGTTAAAGTATTATTATCACCAGCTCCTATCAGCAAGAAGTCTCATCGGTCTCCCAGGTTTAAACCTGTCTTTCAGACTTGAGGAAGACTTAACATTCACATCACAAACAAGTCATCCTGCGTCTTTTGAAGTATCTTTGCCAGACAGGACAACAGATGAGCTGTGCCTTGTGTCTGATCCGGTACCAAGATGCTTTTCCAAGATGCTTTTGTTACTTAGGTTCTCTTTCCTAAAATCATCTACCACTATTTAAATGACAGGCAAGGATTCCATTAATTTTGCTGAAGGATATTTACATCTACTGTTTTTGGAGTTCCATTTGAATTAGCCATCAGCATTGGCCCGTGACCAGTTATCTCCCTGCAATGTGCGATTTGGACTCTCTCCTCCCTCTTCTGAGCATTACTGCAGAAAGCACAAGACTACGTTGTCTAGTGTTGAGGAACGGGAAGTCTGGTCTACCGAGGCTTTTACACATGAACTCCAAGGCCTTTGCTTTTGCCATAATTATGAACTAAATGTGCTAATAGTCATTATTTCAATAATACACTAGCTCAAACTAAATTATTGCCTGTTTAAGTAGTTCAGGACAAAACCTAGGGGGCAATCACCACTTAAGAGTATTACTGTAACTTTCAGCCTCTAATATTGCTGAAAGCTTGGAGCTCAGGTCCTACACAAATTATCTCCACATCCACATCCTGTTTTTATAAATATTATATTTAAAACCAATGGAAGTATTTATTTAGCACATAAAACCTCCAGTAAGAGGCAAAATTCAGATTCATTATAAATAATTTATACAGATAATATTATTGTTTGAAGAAATGCACATACCCCCAACCTAAGCCTACCACACTCCCACTAAAGCAAATGATCCAGATTATACAAGACACACAAGATTTTATTTTACTCTAAGGCTTGTGAAAAAAACACATAGATGAAGATTAACTGGCTCTACTACTGAGATACTTGCTTCACTCCATCAGTTAGAGAAGAAAAGCCACAGGAAAAAGTGAAGATAAGCAGTAGTATCACCTACTTTCTTTTAGTGTTTGCCCTTAAAGTCAAGCAGGCACATATACATGCTTTAAAAATACTCAGGTCAGAAAAACATGTAGCACTGACCCTGTATGGCAGTGACAATGATAATTACTCCATGCACATGCTGCTCCCCCAGGAGAGACTGAAATAATATCAGTACTGAAGTACTGTTATATTACTAAATCCTGTAAACTTGGAGCTCAGGGATTATACAAATCTCTCCCATACATCCTGCTCCCAAAACACACACAGCTAATAAGCCTCCTCCTATTTGCCATTGGGTTCATTGTGAAGAGTTTCAGACATCTGGTTGGCTTGTTTAAAATAAAAAGCCCAACTAGTAGGTTTGTTTTTATGATCCCGAGTGTGAAATGTTCTTGCTGGAGGCCTCAGGCCAGGTGAAAAACACTTGTGTTAAGATGCTACTTCTTGGCATCTCAGGGATCTAATGAGCTATATAATCTGCACACAGGGAAGTCTTCCTAACATTAGCTTGTGTAGAACTACGGAAATTAAAAATAAGGAGCCTATAGTAGTCCAAATATTTTTCAGTAAATAGTACAGCTGGTGAACTGCAGATACTGCTAAATTTAGAACTCAAGTGCTTAGCAGTGTTCTGTAAATATCCATACATCTTAATGCTTACAATAAGATGAAACACACTCATCCCTGAGCCTTACTGTCCTAATTTTTCATACTAAGAGTAGTAATTCCCTCTCATGACAAAGTACTATGCCCAATTTAGTAGGATAAGAAAAGTTTCAATCTTTGTCTCAAAATTATAACTCTCCAGAAGATCACTGTGTAACTGTACTAAATGAGCACATGTATGTGCATATCCTTGGTTTAGCCATTTATTACAAATACACTATTTACATACCTTCACATAAAAAGTCTAAATGTCTAAAAAGAAGGCAAATTACAGGAGGAGCTATGCAAGAGTAAAGTTCTATGCAGGCTTGCATAGAGTAGTCAAAGCTTTCTGCTATATCATCTATCTTGAAAGGACACAGAAGTGCAGTGAACAGATACAAGATATGGTGCATAACAGACAACCAAGTTCCCTCTCACGGCCCAAACTTGTTCTCAATCATGACTGACCATCTGTAATTTGTTAAAGAAACTTGAATTCATCTGGCAGGAGACACCACCTCAAGAGGTGGAACACTGAAACACCTCAAGTTTTACAACACCATCTAGTTACATGATCCATTATAATTCAGAAAAAAGCCTAAACACCATGCAGCTTTCAAGTAGCAAGAATTTTCTTTAACATAAAAAGGTCTCGGGTATTGCATTCAATTTTGGTATTTGTGGTGTTACTTTGAAGAATTTGTTGTTGTTGCTCCTTACTTTGCTAAGCTACAGTTCATATCAACTTAACTATTTCTTGGTTTCCAACTTCTGCTTTGAACATCCCATGAGTTTTTGAATGGTGAAGTCTCTGAAGAGATCTGCACTACATATATACTGCTCTACTACACATGAACCCTCAGTAACAGTTCACAAATGCTCTAAGTAGGAGCAGACCACAAATTAAAGTCCATTAAAATAATGCAATGAAATACAAAGACAAAATGTACATGTCAATATTGTGTGTGCTTTCAGCATTCAATTCAGGTATCACTTCAAGCATCATCAGGGAGATCCCTCTTGCCATACTTAAGGTACTTCAATCAAAATTAGCTCAGTCGAGCTATGCAGCTCTTACTAGTTCACTACACCATTCCAAAAGCAAGATAACTACTTTCTTTGTCTATGCATTCAGCCTTCAACAGCACACTGAACAGCTGGATTCAGGAAACGCTGTGCTAGAGATCAAGACACAAACCAAGGGGT
Source organism: Pelecanoides urinatrix (assembly GCA_013400755.1). Lineage (NCBI taxonomy): Eukaryota > Metazoa > Chordata > Aves > Procellariiformes > Procellariidae > Pelecanoides > Pelecanoides urinatrix. The sequence goes on from VZTQ01012238.1 coordinate 39,095, forward strand.
ACACAACTGCAGTAGGTATTTAGGAAAAGCATTTGTAACAATCACATGAACTAAAAGAAACCCCGTGAGACAAAAAACATTGTACTATGTAAGAGAAGACAACTATGTTAAGATAAAAAAATAGTTTAACAGGAACTCCATTATAACTACATGAGCATGATTTTTGTTTATTGGCATTTGTTTAAATACTGAAAGATAACCTTCTGCTTGATGAAAAAGCTCAGTATTTGTCATGCACTACCTCAACACTATCAGATGTTTAATGAATGAGTCATTAATTCAACAAGCAAGTTGTGTGGAAAGATTCATTTGCCAAAGTGGATTCACAGAAGTCACTAGGACTTCAAATCATGAAGTTTACTCACACAGTACAGGCTATGAAGCCTTAATGCAAAACCATACTCCTGTATGGCAAGCAAATGGGCACAAGGTGCTGATCAGTACACCAGTATTATGGACCATACTTCAGTTTGTATAGGGCAGAATAACTCAATTTTATTTGAGCACAAAAATGCCAGGTAAAAAGTGAAAGTTGAGGAAGGGGAAGAGCCTTTAGTTTTAATCTTCACTGATTGGTACAGAAATTTAGCAGCTTTAAATGGCAGCAGGCAAGTCACTTGACTAGCAAGTCAAGCACATAACATCTGTAGACAACAACAGTGCAAGAGAGGACAGGACCATGAGTCTTTGGAAGGGAAATCTGTGTCCTCCCACTTGGGCAATTATCCTTACAGATGACTGCATTCTGACAAGAACAGCTTCTGGTAACCAAGTTGAAGGACAAAACAGTAAAGATGTATCTGGTAAAGTCAACAGTTGAGAGATGCAAGCATGTCCTTGCAGCTCTTCACCTGAAAACTCTTTCAAATGATCTTTCAATATTGATAAAAAGTGAGTTCTATCTAAACACACTTTAGATTAAGCCTCTGAAATTACATCTGGGTTTCTGGCATCTTCACTCATGCAAAGATTAAGCATACAGTAGTCAGCATAGAGCAGTAACATCTTTTCTGCTGAAGATCCGAAACATCAAACCACCACATTGGGGGAAGTCACTGGCTGAGCACCTGGACCCAAGGAGTACTGAAGTGATAAACAAGGTTTTGACAGCTGCAGCCTTTTCTGCAGGTGCAAAATTTCAGTTTGGTTCAGTTTAACAATTAGTTCAATAACTAGTTCAGAATTTAGAAACACATTGGGTTTTATTTGATCCTCTCAGGGCCTGTGCTCAACTGAGAAAAGAGGGACAGGAAGGGAAGGTCCCCCCCAAGCAGTTCCAAAGTTTAAGACTGTATATTTAACAGAACTATAAAGTTTAGTCTCAAGGATACATGGTATTCTGCAACTGATTATATTAGTAAAATTTGAGCATCACACTTAATACAGAAAAACCTCCCACAACCAAGGATTATCCCACCTTGAAAGAGCCTGTCTGAACACAGTTCCCCTGTACCACCCTCAGTTGCAGTTTCCGCAGCCAAGCCTGCCTAGCAGCATCACTGACAGCAGGACACATCTAACTAAACAAGCCTGGAAAAAAGCATCCTAACAAAATCCCTGTTTCTGTTGACTATTAAGGAGCTTGGAAAGTTAATACAGCTGAAGGTGTTAGAAGCTAAGCAAGTAAATCCCACCCCAAATATCTAACCTGAGGGCAGGAACTGGGATATGCTTTGCTGTACAAGTGAGTGCACAAATGCTGCAAACAAGCACAGCATTAATCCCCACGTTACCCACACCCCCAAGCCATGCCAGCCACCACCTCTTCAAGGATGATATGGGGGATACTTCTCAGTCCTACTATTCCACAGCAAAAAATGACCTTTTGGGATAACAGCATGAAGCTACTTACATCTTAACAGTTTGAAGAAGAAATGTAGTGATTTTATTTTAAGACATGGCATTACACAAATCTAAGTTAAAAAGTCCTTTTACTTTTTCATAACATTAAAAACAAGCAACTATACTTCATCTTGTGTATCAAAATACAAAGTATTAACTTCCACTCAACACACATTTCACCATCCACATTGCCTTTAACTTCTCAACACCAGGAGATACTGCCTTACTTTTTTGGCAACACATTGTGAGTTAAAAGTGATCACTCAAGTTATCTCAGCTGACAAACATTCAACATCTTTAGAGAAGGATTATCAGACTTTCTAAACCTCTGCCCAATTTAAGACTGCAGTGTGATTTGAAAGGATAGATGTCTGTCTCCTTTGAACACACAGCAGAAAGCATGGTTAGAAGACAAATTATTCCAGCATGTAGCCAACCTCAAAACTCTAACTACACTCAAATGTATCTGGGTGATGAGAATAAACTGCTACATATGCAGGGACAATGATTAGAGCAAGACTAAGGAAATTACTGGAAGGTGGAGATGCAAAGCAGTTTGAAAGTTTACAGGGAGGGATGCTGGAGAAACAACAACGAAGAATATTTACAGAACTGTGTCAAACAATCCCAGAGACAAGGCTCAGAGAAACCTGTTTCTATAAAGTGCAAGATTTGTTACGTGAATCAAGTTCAGTATGGGAGATATCATGAGAACTAAGATTTCAAAGAGAGAAAGTTGCACCCATAGTGATATCATCAAATACTTCCAAATACAAATCCAAAAAAGTACCCTAAAAAAAATTTAGCTCCAAGTAGTGGGGCTTATTCTTCAATGCCTAGCTTGCAATGCAAGAGAAATTTCATCTCAAGAATGGAGAGCTTAGAACAACCCTAACTACAGATGACTTCAGAGTCACTCTACAACACCTGGAATTATTTGTAAGGTACCATATTTAGGCTGTTACATGATATATTTGAGTACAGGCAGGAATAGGCCATGCTTTTTAAAAAAGTTTCAGACAGTTTCTGAAGCAAGGCGTGCCTTCAATCCACATCTGCCTTCAGAAAAAGGTCAAAATTCATGTGACTGGTCTCCAATTCCCCACATTCCAGTACAATCCCAGGGGAAGGGGGAACCTTTTGTGAGCACTAAAAGGCAAAGGGAGGTGAGTAGCACCCAGCAGGTTCACTGTGACATCAGAGTAACAGGGTTTAGGGACAAGAAAGAACCTACTGAGGTCATACACCTAGGTTGAAAGACTTCTGCTGTTGGCAAGCAAGCAAAGGCTGTATAGTGAATGCAATACGTAGTGGATAACCATACTCAGAGAGCAGTTATCAGCGGTGCATGGGAGAACACACCAACCAGGAACCCAGCTCAGTTCACAGATTTCTTTGTTTCCCATCATCTGTTGCTAGCAGAGTAGGCTTGTTACAAGTAGGAGAAAGGCAGGAAGAACTGTAAGACAGCATTAAAATTCTGTGCAACTCTGACAAATTGTAAAACTGTTCTAAAAGAAATAGGATACAATTCAGTTCTGAAAGGTATGCTCAGGCAGGATTAACTGAACAAACAGGAAGGCGAGTTCTTCAGGAGAAAGCTGTGGGCTAGGTTGGATCAACAAGCTGACCTTGAAACAAGTGTTAAGCTGTTGTAAGAAAGTCAAATGTATGGGGATGCATAAACAGGAATATCAGCTCCAGGGCACATGAAACAGTCTTTTTACTCCACTCAGTGCAGGAAAGCCTCAGCCAAAGTACAAAGTTGGGCTTTAAGCACCGCACTCGAAGACCCATGCGAACTAACTTGAGAGAAGAACAAGAATGATCAGAGCTGAAAAAACATGACCTCTCAGGAAGAACTGAATACACTAGTTTTATTTAGGCCAAAAGTATCACAAGGCTGCAGGGTGGAGGGCAAGACACAAGGAAATAGAAACATGACAAAGAAGAGTTCAAATATTTTTAAAAGATTCCTTACCACAGGGGAAAGAATAGCTGTCCCTCATGCCCACGGAATTAGGCAATAAGCTTGACATGCAGTAAAGATGTCTAGTTCCATATTCAGAACAAGTTTTAATGCTGAGGACAGTAAAGAGCTGGACTGAGGAGAAAATAGAGCTGCTCAAGCTTCTTTTATCAATCACATTAGATGTGCTGGTATGGGGCAGGGGACTCTCACACCTTTTTCAGCCCTAATTCTTTTTTAAATGACTACCTCAATTTCAAGCCACTGTAATGTCTTTACTTACTCTCCTACAGTGTATGTTTAGTTTGAATGAGCTAGAAGTTACTTTTCTGATTTTTCAAATTAAAACTTCAGGATTTGCACATTCAGGTTCCTTTACTACACAACAAAAAAGTCACACCTGCCTCATACTTTCTTCATGCAGAAATAAATAAACTCCAATCACCTCCCATGGCAGTATGCAAATTTCTGCAATATTGCAGTCTCCTGTCACGCCTTTCTCCTCTGACCAACAGAAACCAGAAGCCGATTACTTCAGAAAGACCTGCGTGCTTAGCCTTTCCCAAGCCTAGAACAGTGATGTAATAGCTTTCATTGATGTGGTGTCACAAAGCACTGTCACACAACATATGCAGGCACCTTTTACTACAACTATAGCCTTAGGCTTGGTTAGGACTTCCTGAGGATAGAAAATGCTGCACGCAAACCAAATGCTCCAAAATAAAGTCTAATACACCCAGGATTTTACAGATGGGAGATTGAAGCAGACAGCATTAGTTACAGCCAGTCAGAGGAAGTCTGTGCCCAAGATGAGTTATATGTTCACATTTAAACTGCAAAATCTAAAGTGACTAAACTGGGAAAGAATTAACTCTAAGAGCTCGAGCACAAACAGGACACCTACAAAGCATACAACAGTTCGGGACACATACTATCCTTTTTCATCCTCTGTAATACTTTTGGTATTACAAGTATTTACCCAGGTATTGTCTGCTTTGTCTAAATGCCATCCTTCTGATTTGTAAAACATGAAAATAAGAGAGCAGCACCAGTCCATCTTTACCCTCCAGGAATTCAGCGATTTATTATCCAAAAATTGAACCAGACAGGCCTGCTCAGGATGGAGCACTAATGGAAAGAGATGAGGTAAAGCAAGCACACGAGTAGCCCAGCTCAAGTGGACTACCACACTCACTGAGAAGTGAGCAAGCTAAGCTTCACACGTGTTCCAGCAGTATCTTCTAACCAGCAACTCTGCTATTGTATCTTAACCTTTGGTAGCCCCTTAGAGCAGGCAACAGCACTTCAATTTAGCCTCCAAGTTACTCACACTTCTCAAATTCATCAAATTTCAACCTTGTTGTTCCATTTCATCACTTTTTAAAAAAAATGAAAAGATGAGGTCCTGGGTACCCACTCCTTTCCCCTTTCCCACTAGAATATGAACTTACCATATTTTAGCCAATTCAAGTAAGTAGTTATTGAATGCTGTTTTCGTTACTCCTCTCTTCTCCTCACTTACTAAATACCACATCAAATTACACTCTGGAGCACAGCAGTAGTTTTGAGACATGCTTACACACCACTACACTTCATTCCAAATAGGACATAATGAATAATTATTTACCACTACTATTAGACTGGGATAATTGAGCAAAAAGGTTGCTTTTTTTTTTTTGAACTAAGATTGTAATTATAACTAACTTTCATAAAAACACTACAGCCATACAAATAGATCCTATAGAGACCATCACTTAAAAAAATCACACCATCAAACAGAATAATTCTGTTCTATGGACTATGTTATGAAAACAAAGCTGGTTCATACCATGATACAAAAGCCACCTGCAACCTCAGTGGCCATCTACATGTTGACTAAGAAATGCTGAGCTGCAAGAGACAGAACCCAGTGGATCCAGACCCATCCAGCCTCAAGCACACTCCCACAACTCTGTTGATTCATAATCTACATCACACCTGAGGCTCCTAACTTTAACCTTTTTCATATTCTGCACACTACTTTGGACTATGGAAGTTGATAAAGCAACAGGGTTTATAAGATCTTAACATACAGCTTTTTGTCACTTGCATCCTTCCTTAAATACAGTAAATTTTCATCCCTCTAAAAACAAAAGAGATCAAATCAACAGAAACTGTGAAGGAAAACAGACAAGTGCATTTTTCATTGGGAAAGCAGGGGGACTTGAAGGAAGAAGTAGCTTAAAAACAAATTTTCCCTATAAGCAAGCTTTGGAGGGTAGAATAAAGAATGCAAACATCACACAGTATCCAGTAGTAACTGTATGAAATGGAGGAATACTTTACTACTACAAAATCTAAAGCCACAATTAATAAGGTGAAGCATAATGCATGTGCACAGCACTGAAGGAATGATTCAGTGCCACTGACATCAACACGAACTGCACAGAGCAAAAATTAAACATGCTGCAATAATAATTTGAACTGCCCAATTAGGTTAAAAAACACATTTACCCTACAAATTAAAAAACCTCCCAAACCCCTCAAAGGCATTAATGCTGTTCACAATGTTATTTGAGATGCAAATTAGAGACCTAAAGTTAATATAACACCAACAGAAGTTCCTATTATTCCCATTCATGGCTCAAGGGGAGGCGACAGTAAAAGAGAAGCCACAGCCTTGTTGTATGAAGTCTTATTAGGACAGTAAAGGTTTTTGTTCATTTTTAAAGTTAGCCCACCTTAACTTCAGTGTAGAAATTGTCAAATTATAAATGTGATCTTTCATAAACCCAGAAAACTTAAGTGCATTAACAAATAAACAACAAGCCAACTGCCAAGACTGGCTGGATAGGGGGAGTGGGTGTTAAGAAGAAACAAGTATTCTTCAGAAAAAGAGGAATTCAGATCCTATCCTCCAGCATCACAGATCTCAGCCTAAAGCACAAAAGTAGAGGTATAGACAGTGGTGCTGTAGTTATTTCTTCAACTATTTCCTGTACCAGCTGGGTTCCAATTTTAAAGCTCAGCAAATGCAGAAACAGCTTTCTTCCATCTTAAATGCCTTTCCCACAATGACACGTAGGTCTTGGTATACTGAGTCAGTTTTGCAAATGACACTTTTAATGACAGCTCTAGGCAAAATATTGTTTGATTTCACACTCTTCACTCTATCTGCACAGACAGACTTACACACATTGAAAAGCAACTGCCATCACTGGCACAGTGAGTGTGTCCAAAGCTCTAGGCCTGCAATCTGATAGATCATTGACAGTATTCTTCCCTGTTCTTAACTATACTAGAGTTTAATTTTCACAGGAACTTAAACCAATGTTGTCATACCAAACTGAGAGCAATGATGCTAACATCAGGTAATCAGCACCGTTCATCTTGCTGTTAACACCCAACAAGCAAAACATAAGTGATGGCCTGTGTTTCACTAAAATATAATCAAATTCAAACAGTGGAAAGCCAGTTATATTAGTTTTGTTTTTATAACTCAATAAGTTTCCTAACTGAAACATTTCATATTGTCTAAAGGTTGATATTCAACCACTTGCTTAAAAAAATACTGCTGTCAGTAAACTGAGAGCCACAACCCAGATAATGTATTTGGTAACAACCCTGCCTACTTCCTCCCCTCAACCTAAAAATCAGCAGAAACATGGCCTTCAGAAGTTATTTCTGCCCACTACAAAACATTAGAAGCTAGGTGAGGAGTTTCTTACCAGCTTGTTGGTGACATTTTTTCCCAAACTGACTGAACAGAAAAGCCAAAACAGCACAAAAAGTAGAAATAGCAATATTAAAGAGCTGACAGTTACCTTAATTTCAGGTTTTTCTATACTCAACAGTACTGCAATACCCAGTTGGGTCATCGCAAAAAAACAAACAAAAAAATCTGTAAAACAGCCTAGAAAGGAGTTAAAAATATGCCTTTTTTTTTTTAACAGGCCTCCTTTTGAGAAGGAAAGAAAAATACTGAAGGAAAACCATTTTCTGAAAATATGACTGTCTCAACGCCCCTAGCAGAGTGGTTACCATTAAGAGAAACCAACAAAGCACAGATTTTTTTTTTTATACAGACTCTCTTTCATCACAGGATTGCAGTACTTCACTGTCAGCTAAGATCTTGTTAACCACACAAACTTCATGACATACCAAAAAAACAAGTTGTCAACATAAATGGCTACCTCTCAGGTATACATAGTCATAGATTAAAACAATTTACCCACTAAGAAAGTATCAGCCACTACAGTACATCGAGTTCAAGTAGCTGTTTTCCCAGCCATGAATTTCTTCCCTAGAATTAATGAACAGGGCTACCTCTGCTCATTAACCCTTCCTGCAGGAGTACTCAAAAAGCCCTTCACAGATTTCTGTGTGTACTTTCGCTCCCCCAGTAAGCTCATGTTACTTACAATATCTAGAATAAAAGTTAGAGCTACTTCCATAACAGACAGGAATCTCCTACATGTTCTACCATAATACATTTCAAAATCTAAGTTTATGTGTAGGTTGTGTAATACTAAAGACATGGTCCTATGAACATTTACCTGCAAGATCATTCTTACATCAATATCAGATCTCAAGAATGTAGTAATCTAAAAATAGTCCAACAAGTTTATTTTATAGAAATAAAAATGAAAGTTTAAAGCAAGCTAAAAGAAGCACAAGACTTGAGGGCTTTCTGGGGAGAGGGAAATTCACTGTTGCCAAAAGGAAAAATTTCTGTTTATATTATGACCTTCAAAACACACAAAAAGAAATGTAAATCACAATGTAAACACTAATATTTTCCACTAAAGGTTTAATGAGACTTCTTATTACTATTTAAGAAAACTCAAAGCAGAACCAGAAAGCACAAATTTTTAGAACAAAACTTAAAACCAGCATCAAAAAAAGTGTAGGAGCAAGGAAAGAATCATGTTTGGAAAGTTTTAAGTACACCATGTTTCTAAAGGGAATAATCTATCAAACCACAGGAGGTGACTAGAACTGCCATCATCACTGCTAACACAAAGGAATGTAGATTGGGGGGAGGCAACAGAGGAAGGGGGAGAGAGAACAGGGAAGGGAAAAGGAGAAGGAACTGAAAAAGGGAGCCACAGTAATGGCTACCAGACTCTGAAGGAATTCCTATAGGAAAGAATAAATCTTTCATGCCTTTTTAAAATAAAGCAATCCATGCAATAAATTGCTGCCATCTCAGTAACCTTAAGCTTTCAGTTTATCTGCCCACCATATTTTCATAAATACAGCTTTATGCTATATACTAAACTTCCAAAGCTTAACACAATGGTTGCAAACACAAATAATATTTCTTCTTTCAGTCTTGTCATTCTTCTGAATCACAGTACCCTGCAGAAAAACAGCTTTTCAAGAGGAAGTAGGGAAGTTTAACTACACCAAATTTAAAATATCCATTTACAATTATTTAATCAACTTTAATTCTCAACTTAGACAATAACTATGGGTTACACACTGGCAGGTAAAGGCTGCGAGAGGACAGCCAGATTACCACAGCATGGAACATCCTGGAAGGATCTCATTAGGGGGATGATCTTGCAGATCAGAATTTTAAGTTTACATCTGATAGGCAGCATGTACTTCCATACGATGAAGAGTAGAATCTTGTTACTGACAAAAAAATAGGGCTGATTAAGAGTAACAGTCATATTAATATGAATAGTATTTCCCAGAAGTTCAAAATAAATGAGTAGTAAACCCATTTTCTAGTTAGGAGTTCCACCAGCTTATGCAGAACTACTTGGAATATGTTTTAGCTCCCCACACATACTGATCTCCTGCCTCTGAGTACAATTCTTCCAGGCATTTTCAGAAGCACAATAATTGTAAAGGTGCAAGCTCTTTGGACTTGATCATGTACACTGCACCTCCTATAAAACCAGATCAAGTCACATGCTTCATTAGGAAAGTTTTTGCTATTCAGCGAACATTGCACTCCAGATTTCATAAGCCCGACTTGAAGCAAACAGACTATTCACAATTAAAACACATCCAGAAACATTTCAGCTTGCTACAAGATACACAGACTTACTGGTTCTTGCCAAAAATGGCTTTGATGAAAATATTTTCTAGCAGTCAGGCATATGAATGGGAGGCAATGTAACAGTAAAGGCTGTAATAACTGTTCTCAGGAGCTAATTTTAATGTAAGCACAGTGAACCAGAAAATAGATTTGACCAGCTGGCTCAACTCATCCCGAGGCCTAGAACTCGGCATGCACGTTAAAAGCCAGCGTCTTATCTGGTCTGACCCACCAAGCCACTCTCAACCCTGCAACCTGAAAGTTACAGCGCTGCTGCAAAGCGCTGCTCCTGTACCGGCCGTCTGCTGAACGGTTATGATGGATGTATCATCCACCTCAAGAGAAAACGCCTTAACTTTCAGATCTCTACCAGAAGAGCTCAGATAACTGACGCAACGCCGAAGCAGGGGATCATCTACAACGGCCCGTCTCTCTCACGAGACCTAAAGCGACCTCCTTAAATAGCACCCAAAATTTCAAGAATACATTTGTATTTAGCCTTCACGCAGGCAAGAAGACATTTAATATGCCAAATAATCGGAACAAAGCCATGTTACTGCCCTTAGAAAAGCCGGAATAACACAAAGAGCCGACTCACTCGTTCATCTCGGACTTTTTAACCCAACTGGTCGTTAGACTCGCGAGCTATAAATTAGAAATCAACTTTCTTATTGCTGAGGGAGGGGGAAGAAGAAAATAAGCACCGTTTTCCCCCAGAAATCACTGTGGAAGGCAGCTATCGTGGAAAAACATGCACCTACTCTGACGTAACGCTACCCTCGAGCAACCGAGGGGAATCGCCTCGGAACCCCGCGGTGTGTGCCCGCAGGCAGCCGTCCCGCAGGGCAGCGGCACAAAGGCATGCCCGCGCCCGGCCGAGCCCCGCGGGGGCCGGGGACCGTCCCTTCCCCGCCCCGCACGGCCGAGGCAGGCCGGAGCCCTCGCCTGCAGCAGCACCGCCGCGCAGCCAACCTAATTCCCATCCCGAGCGGCAACTATTAACCCTAATGAGTTGCTTTTGGGGTTTTCTAGGGCTTTTCTTTTTTTTTGCCCCTCTGCCAGGGCTGCGGGCAGCCGCCGTTTCGCTTCCACACGAAGTCTCGAGCTAATGGCAGGGCGAAGGGGGGGCTAACCTTTACCTCCCGCCGTGATGAAGGAGCGCGGCCCCCCGCCTGAATACCAATTATAAAAATATATTATCTATACCTATTTATCTACCTATCTACATAATCAAGGAGAGGAGCAGCCCGCAGCCCTAGGGCAGCAGGAGGCTGCTGCCGCGGGGAAGGGCAGCTTCAGGGTCCCCCCCCCGGGGCGGCGCTCGCCCGCCGAGGGCTGCCCGGTGCCCACAGCCGCCCGGGCGCTGTGAAGGAGCCCGGGCCTGGCCGCCTCGCCTCCGCCTGGCGCTGCCTCCCGCCGCCTCAACGGCTGATACCTGCCGGCTGCGCTCGCGCTCCGCCGGCGGGCGCTGCCCCCGCGGCCTCCCCCAACCCCCTCACCGCAGCGGCGGCCACCGGTACCTGCGCCCGCCGGGGCCGCCTCCCCTGCGCGTATGGACCGGGCTCCGCAACGGCAATTGAACAAAACACAGCCGGCTCCGCCCCCTCCCGGCACCCGCCCGCTCCCATTGGCTGCACCGCCCGCTCGCCGAACTTTGACCCGCTCTGCCATAGGGCGGCGGGGCGCGCTGGCCCGGCCCACAAGGGGCGGGGGGCGGGCCCGTTCCCGGCAGGGACGCACAGCTGTGGTGCCGGGTGGGACGGAGAGGACGCGCCGGACTACAGCCCCCAGGAGGCATTGCGGTGGCGCGGCGCCCTTCTCTCATTGGCTAGCCAGGGAGCGTGCGGAGGGGCTCTTGTGGGAGGGGGTGGGAAGCTGCGCTTCTCGCCTGGAGGGGGGATTACGTCATCGCGTCCCCGGATGGAGCCGCAAGGCGGACGCGAGTGCGCGTGTGGCGCAGCGAGCGGGGCACGGCGGCGCCCAGCCGGCCTGACTGCGCATGCACGCGGCCTGCGGCGTGCGCATGCGCAGTGGCGGACGGAGGGGGTCACCTCAGGAGGGCGGGAATAGGTGGTGGTGGTTCTCCTCAGGGCGGTGGGGTTGAGGCCTGGCCGGGTGGGGGAGGGTGTGGGGGCTGCCCCTCTCCCGGAGCGGGGCCCGAGCACGCCAGTCAAGGCCGCCCTGCGGGGTTTGGGCTTTGTTAGTCTGTGGGCCACCTCTGCCAAGGCCTGGCCTGGCCCGGCCCAGCTGGCTGCACCCAGCCTGGTAGCACTGGCACAGCCTCTCCACAGATCGGCTGAGGTGTGGGCACCCGGCCCTGTGGCAGTCCCGAAGGGAGCAGGAATGGCACCCTGGGCTTCCCCCAGAAGCCAGCGCCATGGCTTGCCCTAACCAGCTCCTGGTGCTTAAGTTGCCTTCCCCGTAGCTGGTTCTTCCCAGCCGCCTCCGCAGGCGTGCTGCTCTGCGCTGTGTAACGGTGAGGTTACACTGCCCTCTGCTTGCCTGCTCCGTGCTTCCCTCAGCTGGCAGTTTCCAGACCAACCTGCTGGAAATATCTCAGCTTCATCTCCCGCAGGGGTCCTGCATGGACCCGAACTGATGCCATCTTCTCTTGACTCTCAAAATGGAGGCCAGAAAAAAAGCCAACATCTGCTGCTTGATCTGCAAGAAATGTTCCTATGGGAGTTTTTCAGAAAGCAGTTATGAGTCAACTGTAGCGAGGAAGTGGGATGTGTTTGGACAACAATTACATTGTACGCTTGTCAGGGCAGGGACTGCTTTGTGTGGATGCATAATCCTTAACATCATGAGAAACCAAAACCTGATTTACTGTTGCCTACAGGCCTAACATTACTGAGGTACAGGTATTTTTTATTAATGGTGACTATTAGCAAGTTCTTCGCATCCTTCTAACAAGCATCTGTTATTTCAACGTTCTGCAACCTGTTCTTCAGTGTTTGCAATGGAGTTGTGTTTCCCTCCCTCACCTTTCCTTTGACCCAGAAGTTTTTCAGTTGACTTTACCTTGTTATCCTGTAAGATTTTGCTGAATTACAAGACAATGCGGCAATAGATACCAGAGTTAATGTTGCCATGCAGAGTCCAAATCAAAACTGTTCTGAGACATCCTTACTTCAGCTTGCTTATTTTCCAGGCTTTCAAATTTTAACCTTAAGAGACCAATAACTTAAAACCAATTTTACTTCAAACCACATTAGCAGATTTTGCTGCTTGTTCTTCATCACGGTCCTCTCATCTTTTACACCCTATACAACTCCTACAGTACTCAGTTTCTGGAAAATTTTGCGTGTTTATCTTGTTTTGATAAACGTTAGGCTGAAATCTTTTCAAGTAGTTTTCCAAGATACCTTTCCCAAATTATACAATGAATATTTAAATTACTGTACTAGTTCTCTGTAAGGTCAACACACCTACCTCTCTTTAGAAAGATCTTGCAAGTGATTAAAGGTACACAGAGAAAAGTACACAGCTTTCTCCCATAGTTCAGTACTGGCTCCTGAAATACTTTCTGGTTGTGCTCATTTTGCTCCTGGCATTATTGTGAATTCTAGTGCATGGGAAATTGTAGTTCATCTGCTTTCATGATCCTACCCCTATCTTTGGCAGGGATTTGGCTCCATCCTGTAATCAGTTTTGTACACAGAATTCCCCACTGAAAACAAGTTATCCCTGAAGCATTTAATTGCTAAATTCTTATCCAAACTTAGAATCAACAATTTAGTTTTTCTAAAAAAATTGAAGTCATAATATTATTTTATCTTACACAACCTATATCTAAGTATTCCACTGGAGTTTAGCAGCTCAGGTGTGAGATTTTTGATGTAAAACTGGTTTTCCCTCACCTACAATTTCCACCATTTTCATAGTTTTCAAATGTCAACGTTCCTCTCAGTTAAGCCACAATACTTTCCTCCAGCCTCCTGCCCCTTTTCTGCTGCAAGTAAGGTAAAACCAGAGGGAACTTTGTGTTTCTGAAACTGAACTGCCTCTGGATCGCAACTGTTTACTTCCAGCCATGGCCGCAGCCATGGGGGAGGCATGCGAAAGGAGCTACAGCCGCATCCCCCAGCAGTTGCTGCTTCTGCTCTCAGCTTCCACAGGCTGCGTATTTCCAACTAGGGTAAAAACTTTGCAGTCATTAAATTATCTTATGGATTAGATAAGTCTTAAATCTTCTTCCTCTTCTTCTGTAATGCTCCCCTGTGATTTCTGGCCTGATATTTTCTTCTGTTGGGGTGGAGCTGCCTTCAGCTGTCTGTAGTCCAAAAACAGGAGGGAAGCTGAGCCCTAAACTAGTGATGTTACAGAGGCGGTACGTCCTATGATCAGCTGGTTGCATCCCAAAATTTATCACATGGGCAAATCACATACAACGGTCAACAAAAACTAAGGGACTGGGATGGGAGATAGGAGTGAGCGATCATAACTGAGACAGGGCAGGTGGTAGCTTTAATCAATGTTATTCAGTATTCAACCATAGTTGTCTTTTATTTTATACCCAAGAGTAACGCTCTGGCAGGGATCCAGTTTATAATTCAGATCTTGGTAAACACAGACCTAAATTTCCCTCATGACAAGGTTCAATAGTAATTGTCTAGCGCTTTAAATATCTAATTACAAACATGCTACCACATGTTAAAGTGGTCGGTGTCTGTTCACTCAACTGTGTGTCTCCAGGAAGGGCCATCTGTTTCCAACAAAACAGTGAGACGTGAATGTAGACAGGTTTCTAAATTAAAAAAAAAAAAAAAAGAGGGGGAAAAAAAACTAAGGGGAGATACAAAACTGTCTTTACAATAAAGCAGAGGCTGAAATAGGTGCAATCAGAATGAACCTCAGGAGAAAGTTTTCACCTAGGGGAATTGATGCATGGCATGATTGCTCTGATATCCTTCTGGGGATTATTTTATGCACCGAAACTACTGGAATAAGCGTATAAAAGTCTTCTCTACATATACGGGTGATAAGTTCAGTTTGGTCCATCTTGACACCTATTTTCCATAAAGGAATAGCAGTTCCTCTTACATCCCATGTCAACATCTAGCTCAAGAAAGGAAATATTTTCCCCTCTTTAGTCAGAACATGGTAGATAGGCATGAGTGACACGCTGGCCTTGCCTCTCACGCAAAACCAATCTTAACACTACGTGTGTTACTACTAAGCAAATTACCACCTAAGATCAAGAAGGGAAACAGAGGAGACTATGCAACTCAGTTCTTTTTTTGTTATTATTTTCATACTGTTTGTAGATAAGGAGCCCAGCAGTTATTTGGTGTAGTTAAAGAAATGAAGTGCAAAAATAGTTCAGACACTGTAACGTGCACAGCTGCTCATAAGATTGAGATGAGCATTTCCAACACTATTTCAAATTGGTTGAAAGGTATTTTGCTGTATACACTGATCACTTTTTAGTTAGCACAGCATTAGTAAGCCAAGGGTTAGTGTATTTATTACATACAGTTGTCCTCTTCCAATGAATTATAGACGCAAGACAAGTAAGTGAGTTGGGATAGCAAGTCTCCGGTAAATTTACCCCAAATAATGGTATTTCTTTTCTTATAGCAATCACTGTTAGTCATTCATCTGTTTCTCCATAAAATAGTATAATGGAAAAGGGGCCTCTGTTTTAAAAGACAAATTTATGAAGGCCTGTCAGAAAGATTCCAGATCCAATAAAATCCTTCACTGATCCTGTTTCCCTCAGGGTCACTTCGCAGTCGCCCTCAGGAGCAAGGGGGCAATGTGGATTCCATCTCCCGGCCCAGGGAGTCCCCACGCAAGGGGGTGAAGAAAGACACTGGACTGACTTTGGAGTCCGACGTAGAGCAGGTACTGGAGACACTGCTTAGGTATTGAGGGGTCCTGTGATATCCTGTATGTTTTGCGGGGATGTTTGGGCATGGCTGAGCCTCATCAAAGATGCTTTTCACACTTCTCCATTCTCTCTGTTTAGCAGTTTCACAGCTGAGCATACAGGTTCTGGGCACAAGAGGAAGTTCTGCCACTAATTATATGTATTGGTGGTTTTAATATAAACCTTGCTCAGACTACTCAAACAGATGAGTTTTCTGTATAATGTACTTTTCTTTACTTACGTTCAAGGCCTTGTTATACATGAGAAAAAGCAATAAGAATGCTAAATAAATAAGCTGGAATTGAGAAGCAAAGCAGTGTTCAGCATCAAAATCTGAAACAAGTAGAGGGCTGACATCCTGGGATATTAGAGTCAGGGGTCTCTCGTATACCACTACAAGTTGGCTAGACATTATGTTCTTTGTGAACTCTTAAAAGGATTTGAAAATGTTGAGTTAATCATGACCAGATCAGGTTTTATTGGATTTCATGGAAGGGTGACTCCATCCCAGGCCCCCTGTACACAACTGACTTTTCCTACACTCAGCCTTTCACCTCCATTACCTGCTATTCCAGCTACACAGTTGCCTGCTTCTTCTTAAATTGAGCCATCTGGCCAGGATAGACTTTGTTTTTCAGGGTACAAATTAGCCACAGGATTTCAAAAAGGGCAAATCAAGCTCCAAGTGCTGAGCCAATACAGCATTGTTCTGCTTTTCACTGCAGTCCCCTAGGAACAG
Organism: Pelecanoides urinatrix; assembly: GCA_013400755.1. Lineage (NCBI taxonomy): Eukaryota > Metazoa > Chordata > Aves > Procellariiformes > Procellariidae > Pelecanoides > Pelecanoides urinatrix. The sequence continues at coordinate 55,551 of VZTQ01012238.1, forward strand.
TCCCACTCATGAGAACTCTAAATTGCTAAGGGTTCAGCCAAAGCATCTTCTGCCTACTCAAGTTTCTAGTCCTTCCTACATATGTTTCCAAGTGCCTTGTTCTTTTTGCAATATACAGCACTTCTTTCCTAGACCTTCCCTACACTCGCCTGCTTTACCAAATGGCTTATTCACCTCCTGAGTGAGCCTTTTCTCAGCCCAGAACTTTTCCCTAACTTGTCTCTCCTTGAAAAAAGCCAGGGACAGCGAAGGCACATCAGTTACCTGCATCCTGGTGCAGCCAGGAGGGCTGCTTCAGTTCTCAGGTTCCCATTTTTTCTGCCAGGACAGGGCTTATGGAACTCTTGCAAACTCCTCTAATGATTTCCAATACAAGGCATAGGGAAGATCACTAACAGATCACTAACAAATAAATTTGATTAATAGACGCTGTTATGTAAAGCATGTTCTGCCAATGTATCACACTTGTTATATTTCACCATCCTTAATACAGAATTTCTGCATGAGCCATTTAATCTGCTTCTCATTTTTTGTGAGTTGGGGTTTTTTGGTTTTGTTTTGGGTTGGTTTTGTTTCATTTTGGTTTGGTTTTTTTGTTTTAAGGAGATAGTAGTTAGCACTGTTATGTACTTTTCTGTTATTACTTATCCAGAAATCTGAGGCAGCAAGAAACAAATTAATTTGCCTGTGGAAACACATTGGATAAGTACTTTCTTAGTGTAGGAATTGTTTATACCTACATAGGTATTATTTTCTTTTATTCTACCTCAAAATCTGCTGAGAAGTGGTAGAAGACGTACAGTGGGCAGTGGCATTGTGTCAGGCCTTAATATCTTTTACCAGTTTCCCAGAAACAAAGATCTTTCAAACGTGAAACTTTACTGGAAAACAAAGTGGTTGCAAACCAGTAATATCTCTATTTCACTTCATCTCATTCCTAAATTGACTGTGGTTAGATAAAGAAGGAACTATTTTAATCATCAAATCAAAACAGGGATTTAAGGATGAATTTTCCTTTGCATTTCAGCCAAGCAGAGTGATATATACCCAAGATTGTAAACATAAATTCTTCACATAGATTTGTGCAGGCTAATCATCAGGTATATTCATGTATTGAAGGGTTTTCTTTTACATCTTGTATTTCTAGATAATTTCCCCTGCAGAAGGCAATTCAAATGCCTTGTTTCTGCTCATGCTCTCAGACCTGCCTCTTCTGCTCAAAGAAATTCTGTCTCTTAGAAATCCCATCCCAGATACGTAACTGACAGATCGAGCCCGTTGTGACTCAGATAGAACTTTTGATTTTCTCTCACTCTTCTCCTCGACTAATACAATCTTATCTCATTCATATCCATTCAAACTGCTGCTGCAATGGTTGTCTAGCCATGTCCTTTAGCCACACTAGCCTTCTCCTTCTAAATCTCCACTGGCTTTATTTTTTTTCTATCAAACACACTCTCGCTGTCTTTCCATTCAAAGCCCTTCATAGCCTATTCCACCCCTATCTACCTTTGACTAAAGCAAAGGCAGCCTCTGCCTCCTGAGCCCCCCAGACACTGTGAACTGCACCGTAAGATCACCTAGTGTGACTTCTACTCACCTCAGGCCTTTACATTTAGCAAAGATACTCATATATTAAACCCAATGGTTTCAATTAAACTAAAGCATTTTAGTTCTCAGGAGACTAACCTGTGTTTCACAAGCAGAAAGCAAGAGCGATCACCATTGCCCGAGGCTTTTACGATGGCCCGAATGATTCAGGAGGTCAACCAGGCCGTTGGCTGTAAAGGAAGGGGATAAAAATAGACAAATGAACCTTCATGTCCCTGCTCCCCTGACTGGGAGGGAAGTGTCTTCCTGACCCCCAGTCAACCCTGTGCAAAGGAGCAAGAGACATCCATCAGTCCTGTAGAAAGAGGGGTTTCCTCATCGCTTCAAAGCACCCACTTAACTGTTCTGTGTTTCGAGCTACGAGACATCTAGGATGCTTCTGAAGAAGGGAGGAGATAATAGTTAAGCTAATAAATTTTAAAAATCTGTTTCAATGAAAGCTGGTGTCTTTTGGATGTGTTTCAAGGCTGACTGACTAAGATGCAAGTCCTGACTGAATCTTTTGCTGCAATTGGGGTAGGTGAAAGCCTCACAAGTTTGTTTTTTATCCTGTGTTTTCTGTTGTCTAAGACTGCAGGAGCTGATTAAGTGGCTTTGCCTTCAGTTGGAACACTTGTAGGGTGTCTTCTATTCAGTTGGCTACGTCCATAAATTGTGTGCCACCTCCAGAAGGCCTCTAAACCTTTACCAAATTCAGTTGAAGTTGTCCAACTGGTTTTAAATGTATTTTGGCATATACAGATATGCATGGACAGGCACAGAGGGCACGCACTGATGGCTATGGGTTGGGAAAAGGAAAGTGGCAGAGCCATGATTTCTCCCTCATCTCTGAAGCTATTGGCTAAAGACAGGAGATTTGATTATAGCTGTTATTTTAACACTGAACTGGGATTGCTACAAGTATTTTGAAGGCTGTGCCCAAAGCCTTACTCCCAGAAAGAAAGAACTGAGCAGGAAGACTATGATACAAGTACTGGGTTCAGGAAGAACCAGTGAGACCCTCCAGCCCCAAACCTAGCACCCACAGAGGCTCCATGGTTTCTTCTGGAAGCTAATGAAGCATCTCCTGGTTTAGTTTGAATCATTGGCAAGCACAGTGCGCTGCTAAGTAAGCAGCAATGCATATTTACAATCACAATTAAGAAAATGTATGTGATTTCAAACTGCAGTATATCTAAGACAATGGGGGCCACCAGAATCCATAATAAAGATCAGCCATGGAACCTCTGTCTTCTTATTAAACTACCGATGGACACCTCTTGGCTTTCTCCTGCGCCAGTCTTCAGACTTCAGAGAAACTCCCTCTAGGTATCTGCAAGGTTATACCGTTATCTCTTCTCATATCCCCTCACAAGCTCTGATTTTGCTCTGAGATCTACAGAAGCTTGACAAAGCCTGCAAGTGGTGTGCTGAAGATGCTGCTAACCAGGCTGATCACCACGCACACACTCTTTTCCTTTAACTCTGGTGGCTGCCTGCTTCTCTCCTCTTGCCTCATCCTTCCTTTGGTATTTCTTCAGGCAAGGACTGTATACTTACTCTGTGTTGGTGCAGTGCCCAGCATAACAGGGACCTGGACCATCACTAGGGTTCCTAGGTACTTTGGGTCGATAAATAGTAATGGTAATCTGCAAGCAAGAAATTGCTTTGAGGATTTGGGGGAGGAGTGTTTTCTGTGAACCAAAAATTGTAGCTTGCCCCCAAAAAATCCGTTAAAATATTCCACATACAGATCTGCAGATCCCAAATGCAGGGAGTCCACTGTAAACAGCTAAAAGAATTTCCCTCCCCCCTGCCCCAAGAGCTATCATCAGATATGTTTTTTGAGGAAGAAGTGCAATGTTTGAGTCTATGTTTCCTGTTTCAGTTCATTTTTAATGTCCTAAAGCCAATGCGTACTTCATTTATAACGAGCATCTCTAACTTTGTCAACAAGATAGCTGTTGTAATTTTTTTTACAAGTGGTGCATTTTTAAACTCATTTTATATATGTATGTCTGTTTGCTAAGGCATTTTGTGAAAAAAATTAAAAGCAAACTTCATAACAGCAATGTAAGGCTCTGCCTGTTTTTCTCCTGGTTACCAACCTTGTACAAATTAAAAGCACATTAGCCACTTTGAAAATAAATCTGACTGCAGTTCAACCTCTTCTCTTTGGAGTTTTAGTTTGAAGATAGCAGTGGCATTCCACTGGCTAAGCCACTTGAGTGAATTTCCTGATTTTGCTTGGTTGCTTAATTTCCTGTTGGGCTCACATTTTGCCTAATTCAAGACAAAAAGACCCCTATAAATGGGATGAATGATTGAAATTGCAGAGCTGGACATAGTAATTTGATTGCAGTTCAGCATGTGCCTCTCTGAACAGAGGTAGAATTTCTGAGACTTGCATATAAGTAACTCTAAAAATGTCTTTAATTCAGCATTTTCTCCCCTTATTGAATTACCCATCTAAGCATCCAAATCTGTTATCAAAGGTCTTCTCCTTGTGTTCAGGCTTTAATGTGTGTCCATGACAAGTTTCCCCCTGTTATGACATCACTCAAGTCTCTAAAACAGGACAAAAATAAAACAATAGGAAGTGCTATGGTCTGTTATTCATAAAGCTCTCTAGCAGTACTTAGGAGTACATTTGAAGCAGATCTGCTTCTTTGCATCATTTTTCCAGTGGTAGGTTTTGCATTCAACTTTCAAATACTCAGGATTGTGAATGGGACTAAATATGCTTTAGCAAAAGCCTATAAATAATGGATACATAATACATACAATTTAAGTCTCTAACCTGATTGTTCCACAGATCTTACCTTTACATATTGCCTATCATGCTGTACAAAATTACTAAACTATAAAAGCTTAAAGTAAAACTTGGCTTTTTTATGATGTTCCTTCCTCAGGGAAGAACACTAGCTGTATGGGTTTATTTATCAGTTAGATCAGCGGAAGACTTTAGGAACTAAAAGATGTGCTTTGCAGTTTTGTCTGGACACCATCAGCCTGGGCTCAGCCTGATCTGTTCTGGAAGAATGCAGTCTTTCCACAGCACTAGCAATGGTCTGGGAGCTACCCAGCATATCACCTGTACGGGGCCGGAAGCTTTAAGGGTTCAAACTCTGCATAGGTTGAAGCTAAACTAAAATCATGATGACAGCCTGTTACAAGGTTATTTCTGGAATATCTGTTATTCAAGTATCTTTTCTGTCAAGAACCTGCTGGGGGAATGGGTACCAAATTATTAAGATAGGTGAGCTGAACACTTGTTAAAATAAAACATTAGCTTGGCTGTGGATGCTTGAGCCTGATGATTCTGAAAGGGCTGCTGTGAACCACATTTCCAGCAGCCTGATTTGCTTCAGATGTGACAGACGGATCCTGCAGGAAATGATAATGCTGTGTCTTCTTTCCTGAAAAATATTATTATTATTCTTAAGCATTACTCTTGTATGTGTCTTTTTTTTCAGATGGTCTGGTAGTGGCAGGGATCTTGCTATGTTGTACATCTGGTTAATGGCCTAGAACATCATCACTGTTTACAGTTATTTCTAACAGGAACTGAGATCAAAGATCAAGTTAATGGAAGAAAGAACAATGAAAGATGAGAGCCAGTTCTCTGTTAGGAGGGACTATATTCTGCCCCTGCAAAGCTTTATCTGATAAGTATTTTTCCATCTCTGACGACTATAAGCCAGATCCTGTGATCTTTATATTGACCAGCTTTGTATTTAAAACTACATCAACAAGACTGCATTTAATTTGGGCACATTTTTAACTCACCGCCCTTTCACTTCTTGAAAAATCCATTTTACCTAGCAAGAGCTATATAATACTGCCTCTAAAAATACTGTTTCCAGGCATCCCTGTGGCATGAAGCAAGCGTACCAGCTTTGTCATGATCATGGACTTGATCTGAAGGTTGCATCATCTTCTGGGTTCTTGCAAATAGAAGAATATAGGTTGAGACAGGGAAAATAATTTTTCAGAAGAGCCAGGTACGCATGGATCCAACAGCCTGTTGAAACCTTACAGACTAGGTAGCTCTGACACCCGGCTTCAGATTTCCATCTGTATAGCAGCAAATTTTAAAATGTGTATGTAATATAAACAGGGCCAAGGTACTGTGACTGACTTGGGTGGTTCTTTTTTTATGTTATTTTATTTTTAAGCTAGCTAGGGACAGCCATGATTTAAATTAAACCCATCACTTCCACATAATTGAAGAGGGATTTACAGAAGATGCAGACGCTTTTCATGCCAAATGTTGTGCATGTACAGAATGAGAACCAACAATTACAATTAATTTCTGAGCCCTTATTCCGTACCCAGGAAGCAGCAATGTGCCTCCTTATCACCACAGAAGCATGGGGGAAGGGGTTTTGTAGGGTTTTTATGCATTTTTTCCAATGCTGTCAGAACCTGGAAGTTGTGAAATGCCTCGGATTTTTTTTGCATGCATTTGTCCAGGCTGGCAAGAAGATGATCTATCTAGCAAGGTCTGCAGGCTGGGACGGCAAAAAGTCCAGCAGCATTTGAGAGCTTTAACTAAAAGTTATGGCAGACAAAAGCGGCAACTGTTGCATTCCACCTGTTATCTATGGGAGTCAGCAGCGCTGCCTTCCCCCTCCAGCTTCCCTGCAAGTCCTGGCAGCACCGAGATAACATTTTGTTCAAGATCTGCTCATGCCAGGTTATCGATAAAGTTAGGAAAATGAATACCTTGAGGGAGCAAGGCTAGATTTTCAGTTTGCTTAATTTATGGGCCAAGTCTAGTCTGGCACATGGAAGTCCAGCTCTCAGTGTTCTTTGTCATTCAGCTTTTAGAGGATGTCATTTTGTTATGGCAGGACATGAAAGGGGGTTTGAAGAACACTTTGCAGTGATGGTGGCTGACTACTACGTTTCTGGTTACAATTAACAGCACATTCTCACCAACTCTCTCAGATTCTGCTTGTTCACAGGCCCGGGGCAACCAGAATATCTTTCTTTTGTCCCACACTCCTTCATCACCAAGGCAACAAATGGGCAAATATTATAAATAATTTTTTTTTTTTTTTTAGCAACTAGACTGGTAAGTTTTCAAGACCACACACACATGCAGAGTACAGGTAGTTCAAACTTGGGGATTAGCACGTTAAAACCGTGGGTTTAACCAGTAGCTTGGGCTGTGGCCCGGCTCCATGCCAATGCCCATGGGAAAACATCCTCACAAAGTCACATAGCTCATTGGTGACTACACAAGTATGTGGGCAATGCCCAATGTCAGCCTGCGGCTGTTGTCACCAGCAATTAAAGGGAGGTTGAAATCCTCTCCGGGACCACCCTGAGCTCATCCTAATTGTGCCACTGGTGGAAACAAAGGTCAGCCCTTGTGCAGGGGTTTAAAAGTTGAACTTGCACTCCCAGGGGGACACTGTAGCCCTTAGGGACACCGCAGTCACTAATCACCGTGGCCTGGGGAGCAAAGTCGCCATCTGATTTAATAAACACTGGCCCCAAATGGAGGGGCAAAAGGAGCAACATCAGTAGCTCATCGTACACTGGGAATTGAGGGGGGGGATTCACCTCTACCTTTGTGCAAGTCAAAACATTTGGGTCACCCGGAGCCCCACCGGGCAATACTCTGCTGCGCAGCACCAATTACAGCGTGGGGGCTATAGACAAACATGGACTTCTGATTTCTGGTTGGGAGTCTGGGAAGAGATCCTTGCCAGCTGCAGCTGCTGGAAGGTACAGTGTCTTGCCATGGTCATTAGACTGATGGATCGTCTGGAATCAGACCCGAGGAAGCTTGAAGGCAGTCATCTGCAGCCTCTGGATCCAGAAGCTAGCCAGAAGGTCCCGAGTCTTTCCTGAACCTGCGATTCGTTAAGCACCCTGCAACATCTGTATCACTAGGGTATTTCATGGGAAAGTTTTCTTTTTGTTGGTTACGTGTTGCTGCTTGCACATGTTTTTTTCCTCTGTATCTAGACCATCTATTCTTTTCAAGTGACAGATACTAAAAGTAGTAAGCTGTAAAAACATGTACCACCAGAGTTATAAAGAAAATCTCTTGGGAGACGGTAAAACAAACCCAGTCCCAAACACCCTCCCCTTGCCCATGTTGCCAAACCACCTCCTTTTATACCGCCCTGCCAACAACTCAGTTCTTCCACAATACCTACAGGGAGGGAGGTGGTAGCAGATTAAAAAGCCAGGTTCCTCCCTCCCCGAGGTTTCCCAGCACGTATTGCTGGCCTGGGGAATACGGGGGAAGGGGAGAGGAAAGGCTGGCTCTGCCCTGCGTAGGGCCAAGCAAGTTTTCAGCTGTATAAAATATATTAAATTCCAACCTCGCTGGAGCTGGTGTTGAAAGATTTCAGCAAGGCCAACACTTGACCTTTAGCAGACAATAGCCCCGGCCCTAATTGGCAACTGCTCATTGTGCGTTTTCATGTGTTCTGAACAGGCGGGTTTCATGCTCATTCCCCTGTAGGCTCAGGTCTGGGGCTGCGAGCGGGAAGCGGCGAAGGTTTGGTGATTTCTGATTGTTCTATAATGCCACCTGCTGACTCGAGGGCGACAGTGGCCAGTGTATCAAAAGTCCTTTCACGGAGCCCTGCTTTTAACTTTAGAGCTATTTATATTAATGGGACCATTCAATGCATTTCACTCATTTTCTGATTTAGAGTCCAAGGACAGACCCGAGTTACAAATCCTAAGTGAACGCTGTAAGATATATTGGACACTAACTATACCAGCTTATTGTTCTTCAGTTGGGTTGCAACTACAAAATATAATGAGGAGGTGATTGAAAAGGTCTTGATACTCAACATATTAAAATGTCGTGTTTATAACGCACTATGTTTTTTCATGATGATGCAAGCTGCAAGCATTTGTGTGCCAGCAATACACTGCATCTTCCCTAAGTAACCAAGACGATAGGAAGGGGGAAATGTAAGTGCCTACTTTACTTCCAAGGGAGGCCCAGATATTTACTCCCCCTGCAAGGATGATTTCATCATCCATAGCATATTCATGCAAAGATGCATAGCATAGTAAAGAGGCCCCCATCCAGAAAAAGGCTCCAAAACATCTACTTTGCAAAGCCTGGGAAAATTCAAACACAGATCTGGAGTGAATGCCACACCACTAATTTAATCTTTTAAAAAACTGAAAAATCATGACCCTTTTGTCTAACAAAATTCTCACTTCCTGGACTCATCCCATTATACCAGTTGGTCCTTGTTCTTCACCACTTTCCAGACTCATCCCATTATACCAGTTGGTCCTTGTTCTTCACCACTTTCCAGACTCATCCCATTATACCAGTTGGTCCTTGTTCCTCACCACTTCCCTGTCTTGACTGAAATCTGTTTTCAACCCCATCTCTGTCTGAACCCTTTATTGAAGTATCTCCCTTGCAGAGCATACGTGCTCCCAGCACATCTCAGCTATTCCTGCTGCTCTGTCCACGCCCTGCTTCTCCCCTCACATCCTCTCATGTTCTCTTTCCCTTAGCTCTGGTTCTGCTTTTGCTCCTGGCACCAACCTTATTTATCAGCTCCACAAATAACTATTCATTCAGGTCTCTACCAGCACCCCCAGCAAATCCCTTACGTCTTGCTTATGAGTTCCAGGTTGATGCTCAGGGTACATTTTCCAGAGGGCTCCTGGCATGGGCAGCTTGACGCTCTGCAGCGCAGTGGAGACAGGCACTGCAAAGCCTTTGCACCACTCTCCTCCTTCTGGCACCTTAATGGGGTCTAATTTTTGTGCTGGCCTCCCACGCACTTAATAAAAGACGCACATTCAAGCAGGCTTTGTGCCCAGAACGCAATTAAGCATCCAACTGTCCGATCTGTGTGGCCAAATCCTCGGCGTTCCCGGGGGTTCTCAGGTGCAGGTTCACACTGGTTCATCAGGTTTCCACAGGGGGGAGGAAATGTAATTTAGCTCTTTCAGTCTTAGTCATTGAAAATAAAAGGGGAGTAAGCGAAGCTTGTCTTTGGCTGTAGGAATGGCAAACAAACCAGGCATGATTCTTTATCTTAAAGTGAAATTTGCAAGCGAACAAGGCATTGTAATTGATGCAGATTTAAAGATATAAGGTGAGGCTATTCTGTATTTAGGTTTAAATGACAAACCTTATCTCACTTTTCCCATCCCCTCCCTTTTTCTTCCCTTGCACAGCAGAATGCTTAACAATAATTTCTTCAGACCCAATCCTCAGAACTGCTGTTCCCCACAGCTCCAGCAATTTTTAGAACAGCTGGAGATATTTAGCAACCCTGAAAAAATCCCCCCCATCAAACCTCTCTTTCCACACACGCTGACCACAGAAATGTCATAATACCTGAGACAAGCAGTTTCGCTATGTGCTCTGGGTCATTTTGTGCCACTAACAAAATTATTACATGTGATGAAAACAACCCAAAGCCACAACACAGAAAATAACTGGTGCATCAGCCCACATAGACATGCGAAGGGACACAAAGTCTGCCTGATGGATGTAAAGCTATATATACTGAAGATATATCAGGTCTGTTTAATTCCAGAGCTGAATCAAACTCAAGCTCTGGACTAGTAATTGTGCACCCTGCTAAACTGGCAATGCCTTTCCTTGTATAGCCGTGGCCTGTGCTCATAAGTGCCTTCCCAGGGAATGCCTGGCATGGCTTGGGGGATAGCAGGCATTCCTAAAAGGCTGAATGGACAATCCAGAGCCAGCTCTGGCTCCCTCTGTGGTCCTCCAGCACCATCTCAACAGGCTTTGCATCCTGAAGGGTGTCTGGCCCTTCCTCGTGCTGCGTACCAGGGCTCACTGAACATACACACCCTCAGTTTCGTATTATGAAAACACCATCTTGATGGGATATAGCACAGCCATTGCATTGCTTTGGACACTTTGAACCTCAAAGTATAATGTCTTAGGCCCACAGGGCCACCACGTGGGCCCAGAGAAGACCACAGCATCATAGACATACTGTATGTAGCCAGGCTGTGCCGCCTTTCTTTGGGCCAGAAAACAACACCTCCTCCTGTTTTATTTAGCAACATAGACGTCACCAAGGGAAGGAACATTTCCACCTCCTAGGACTTACCAGGTGGCAAAGACTTATACTATAAACTCTGTTATGAGTTTAACCCTGACTCTGAGACACTGAAAAACACCATGGAAGACTTGGTCTCTTCTGTTTGTTAGACAGTGAGAACAGGGAGGTTAGAAGAACAGGGAATGACTGATTCCAGAAAAATAGTCTAGGACGAATGGAAAAGTAAAGAAAAAATATTTTATAATGGTGTTGCTAAATGACAGAGAGCCATTAGTATACAAATGCATCGTATACTTACTGTGTGAGGGAGGATCTTCATCCATCCAGAGGTGGATCCATGTAGAGATCGTAACCTTTATCTATCACTAATCACATCAGCTTCCTTTGCATGTAGTTGGGCATTGCCTTGATTTTGCCCCTTGGCTCTGACGAAGGAAAGATAAAGCGTGCAAAGGAATAGAAGCTGCAAAACCACTCTATCTTCAATGCAAAGCAAGATACCACAGGAGCTATAGGTCCTCACATTTTGATTTGCATTTTCTAGCTCTTGCAGAAGACCTTGAAAATGAGCTATCATTTGACTGAAGACAACACTGTCCACTGAAGTATTTGGCTGCACAGAGGCAGGTCACCCTTTGATGAATTAGCTAAGGCTTGAAAGAGGTGCACAAAGAGGAAAACAACACATTGGAGAACAAATGGATGCCAAGCACACCTTGGCATCCTGAGCTCTAGGGTTGGGGTTTTTTTTTGCTTATAACTAGAAATTGTTGAAATTGCTGCAGAATTGTTGCAGTTGTTGCGGGATTTGTTCTGTTGTACCTAATAAAAGGAATACCTCAATAACTGAGTGGGTCAGCCTTACTACAATACATACTCTTAAGAGCAAGAAGAACCCAAGTCAGGTTGGGATAACAGGATTTGAAACAAGGTATCTAAGAAAAGTGCTTATTTTTGATCAGCACCTTCAGTGATCAGTTCCTTTTGCACAAAAGCAGGAGGAGATGGGAGTGAAAGACAGTCCAACAATGAGGAAAGAGTGTTTCAGTATTGCATGGAAGCGTTCATTAGATTAGCATTTCTCTGCAGCCACCTCTGGCTCCATCCTTAATATTGCTAGGTTCATGCAGGGAAAAAAAGGATGTTGCCCTCAGAAGCTGACCTGCAGGAACTGGGATGAGGGGGGAGCAGTGAGGCTGTTGAGCAGGAGTTTTGCTGTAGCAGGTCTGACAGTGACAGAGGGAAGGGATATTTGGAAGGCAGTGCGTGCTGCGGAGATAGGATGGCATGGCTGTCCTCTGCTGGCATCACCAGGCTGGACAGCAGTGACAGGGTGGGCTCCGTGGTATTTTCCCAGATACTAATAGATCACCATTCTCTTTCCAGAGAAGAGGAAACGCTTGGTAAAAGGGGAACCACCACCATTTTCCCATTTTTTTAAAAGGCTGGCAGCCTCTGCAAGGATGCCCAGCAGCTGCAGGCAGCCCCACAGTTTCTCCAGCTTGCAGTTTTCCAAATCACTGTCACCTTTCTCCTTGTCCCACCCTCCGTGGCTGTTGGAAGCCCATTCAATCTCATTTTTCTACCCTCACAAATATCCCTGCTGTCCCACCCTTTCATTTTACCCAGAAATATAATAAACAGATCTTTTCTTCACTCTTCTAAATCCTTAATAATAGTGCCAAATAAACCAAATAAACCAACTTTAGCATCCTCATTGACAGAAGCTAGGAAACACCAAGCCTGGGAGTCTGAAGTGTTATGGGAGAGCTACCCCACATTAGAGTAGAGCAGATACCCCAGGCAGTCGTACATTGTTATGGCAGTAGAAATCTAACTCAGTTTCCATCTTCTCTTGCCCGTTCCCAAGGCAGCCAGTCCTACGGGTCAAACCGGCACTAAGTAGCTGGGCTTTTTGGCCAGTGCATTTTGCCTCCTCACCAACCAGACTGAAGTCACTAAGCTTTATTGCAAGCAGGCAAAAATGACAGGTCCCAGCTTTGTGAGGTGATGTGTGATCCCTGCTGCAAATAATAAATGAGAGTATTTGATATTTTAAAGTGCCCATTAAGACTTCAATCACCTGTGCTAGACTTAACCTGGATACTCATAGGTGAAGTGTTGAACCCTCATTCAATCTTCCTCTTAAATGTCTTGATCTAGCAGATGTTTATTCTGTGTATAACCACTGCAAGAAGCAAAAAAGGAAAGAACAGACTGTAAAGATTTTAAATAATTCATCTTACGTTAAAAACTTATGTTTTTAAACTCACATACACTTTGGCATAGTGTATAATTACCAATCTGTGCGATACATACTATTTAGGTGCATTTGCTTTACTGGGCAGATCTCTTCTGAGCAAACCAGAAGGTTTTAGGTTTAATAAGGAGTTAGTGTTTAATTATATTTTTTATTTTATTAGTAATATATTAATTATGTTTTCAGTGCTTGAAATGAGAGGGAGAGAGAACATGAGAAAAACTTGTTCTGGTTGTTTACTCTGAAGAACCAGAAGTCTGAAAACACACTGTGAACAAACAAAATTGCAGAAGTTCTGCCCATTTTTTTTTGCTTCTTTCTAAGATTATTGGTACAAATTAAAGCAATGCTGATATTTTCATTCCAGTTTGGAAATAAAGGCTGGATGAGGAATCGCATTGGAGACCAAAAGTAACTACCTACTATTTGCAGCTAGATGGGATATTTTTCAGACAAAAGGGGAAGCACCAGTAAGGGACAGCCTGCTTACTTGCCTGGTTTAGAGCAATCTTAAGCCTTTGCACTTCGGTAATCTTCCCAACCCAACTCCAGATGTTAAGTCTGGCTGGCTGGAGGGAGGAAGGGAAGATATGCAGAAGAAAATGCACCAGATATCCAAGATTAGAAGTTATGCGGTCTCAGGCATTCGTAAAAGATGGGAGCTCGCCAGCTCTTCCACATATGGGACAGAGGTTTGAAAGTGGAAAACAGCTGCCATTGTCCTGTGCTACCTCTCCCAGGCCACGGAGGTTATGCCACTGGCCCACTACAGCTGGAGATGGAGAAGGATCCTCAACAGGGAAACCCAGCTACAGTTAGAGGTGACATAGGACGATCTCATCATCTCATCCAGGAGAAATATCACTGACTACCGGACTACAGCTGACCTGTGATAATGACATCTGGGCTCCTATTACACCCACATCTTTCACCTGGGGCAAAGAGCAAGTCATGTAGCTGGAAACTTTGGGAAACAGCCTTGAAAACAGTCAGCAGTGATCGACGAGGCGTCACTGTGACTTACACAGAACCAGTGCCAGAGAGGTTGTGCTCCCCATCAAACATTGGTGAGGTCCCAGTGCTGTGCCCGAAGCCTGATGAGAAGCAAACTCTAGGTACTGAGAAACTTTGCAGGGCTTCTCTCTCTGTAGGGGAAACTGGACTGCCTGCCTTGGAGGCTCACTTACACTTCTTCCATAGTGCACTGTTGAATTCAGTGCCCCAAACCAAAGAAATAACCATTAACACTAAATTTTCAGGTCCTTGTGCAAAGCTTCTGCTAATTTTCCCTTGCAATTTATGTAATATAAATGTTACTATGGGAAAGGGAAGAAATGTAGGGTGGAAATTAGTGGCATAATTTATACCTATGGGAATGAAATGCTAGGATGGGAGAAAGAGGACCTTGCATTTAAGACTTCCAGTGCCTTTCAGAGACCTGGGGTTACCAAAATCACCGAGTTTCACCTCTTGAATAACACAGGACACAGGATTTCGTGTAGCTGTTGTCACAGAAGCCCAAGAGAAAGACACCTTATATTCATTTAGAGACTGCAAAGGATTTAGCACGTATCTTGGTAAGCTACGGTCAGGGGTAGCCACCACTGCCACCAGTCTGTGCCTTAATTTTAATTAGTTAATTCAGGCTTCATATCACCCAGCTATAGATACCAATATATGATTGGGGAAGCTCTAAAAGAAACACCTTTACAGGGCATTGTGGATCATAGGAAGGAGGTGCTGCAGAAAGGCAACTTACAGTTAAAGTCAAGTCAGGAGGATCTCTGGGCTGAACAGAGAGAGGGGCATTTCTGCAGCCGCTGGTCTTCGGTATCATTTTTGCAAATGCCTTAGTTGTATCCTATTTCAGTTATAATTCACGTTACACAAGACAGAGGGAAAACTGAAAAAGGTGTTTGTAGTTTGGATAGGTCAGCCAGAAGACTGATGGATTCAACACTTTCTTGGACGACTGACGAAGAGCTCAGGAGATGTAACAGGAAAGGAAGCATATTCTTATGTCAAACAATGGAGACGTTGAGAGGCTTTGAATATTTTGACTCCGCTGACAAAAAATTGCTGGCATTTGTCAATAAAATTGGGAAAATATTCCCTGAAGAGCAAAACACCTGTCTTTCAAGCCCTGTCTTAATACTGAATGGTGCATTATTTGTTGATAGGAATAATTAATACAGGATTTGCCTGAAAGAAGAGCAGCTTATAAGGCTGGAGAAGGTAAGATAGGATCTCCTGTCTGCAGCCTCACCAGGTAGTCAGTTCAGTTGATGTGGACATCGCCATGCCTTGGCATGGATGTTGACTTGCAGACTGAAGAGCCATGCTGACTTTGTCTCCTGGATCATCCCCTAATAGCTGCAAGCATTAGGTGCTTCAGAACATCAGGCGAGAAAACAAGGAGGATCAGCGTAACACAACCACAAGAAATGTTTGTTCATTTACAAACATGAGATTTATATCTCCTTTAAATTAAGGATATAAGCCACTGAGAGCAGCAAAACGAGACACTATTAACCTCCCCAGAGTGTTCATAACCAGCCCTGCCTGATTTCCTTTTTTTTTTGAGAAGAGTTTCAGTTGCATTACTGGCTAGAGCTCAAGTCAGCTTTAAAAAACCCCCTTATATCCTGATATTATTTAACAGGGCTATGGACAACTGATACTTCATCTTCAGTTTCTTCAACTGTCTTTAAAAGAAATGTTATCTGAAATGCTTCCCAGATATTGGATTCATGAAAACAGATGTATTAGGAAGAGTCATTATAAATGCCCCATTGCAGCATGAACAGCAAGGAAAAAACCAGTGCTCCAGCCACACCAGAACCATGTTGTTTACAACTGGCAGAAAAAAAAAAACAACAACTTGGTCTGTGGTACAAGTTAAAATTCTTTTTTATTTATATTGTGGTATTAAAAAGAAGCATCTGCATTAGTTAAATATTTACTGCCTAAAGCAGAGGTCATTTTTGTCTGATAGGTAAAGTACAAGGCAGAAGTGCAACAAGGGAAGCAGTCCCTGCCATGTCCCTAACCTCCCGTGTAACATCGGGCAAGTCGTTTCTCTTCTGTGCTTCAGATTCCCCATCTGTAATTTGGGTTGATGTTAACCATCTTCTTGCGGAAGCACCGGTATGTAAAACCCATGTATGACTGTCACATGCATTTTCTCTGTACGGTAAGAGTTTCCTGAACCATTCTGTATGACTGATGAGATTTTACATTTCCCCAAACATCTTCAAAAGGAATGTGAGCCTTTCTCTGGCTGCGGTCCCATGTCCCAGTTCATTTCACAGGCAGCTCAGGCTGTTACTGTCTGCTACCCTGGGATGCTGAAATCTTGCAGCACACACTGCACTTTGATGTGGCATTGGCACAAGGAGGATGCTCCCCTCCAGCAACGCACAGAATGAAACCATGCAGTGAAATGCCGAGTCCAGGCAGGGTCAGGACAGATTCCAGGGCTCTTGTGCTGCTGCCGCTGCCTGCTCTTCACTTTTCCCTTCCTGTGGCAATTACTGCTCATCAGCACAGATTAACGATTGCACAAGCAAACCCTCAGAACAAATGAATTCAGGGCCAAGGGCCAACTTCAGTCAGTGGAGCTGTGCCACCAACTTTAAATGGGATTGGGATTTAGCCCTGCAGCCTTCCCCTGTGTTTCCTCTTTTCACCCATTCATGTGCTGCACATGTGTAGCTCGCTGGCAGCTCCCCCGGCTTTGGGATGAGGCACTCCCAGGTATGAGCTCCAAAAGTTGCACCCGTAACCTCCTGGCGTTCTTCTCCACCCACTCCCTGGCCCTGTCTTTCTGCTAAGAGTTGTTCCAGCCATTTTATGGTTTCTTTTAAAAGGTAGGAGAATAAAGGCAAAAATAGATCTCAATTCATTCATACAGGTTTCTGTTGGGCTGTGAAGAATTTAAAGGTCCTCTCGCCTCATCTCTTGTTTATCTGGTAGCCTCAGGTCTCATCTACATGAAAGGGTTGCACCCATTCAACTAGATGTTCATTTAAACCAATTCATTAAACTAATACAAACCCCGGAGCAAGCGGAGGGATGGGTGCTCCTGCACCGTATTAAAACCAGACTTCTATCGGTTTGCTTTAATCTGGTGAGAAACTAAACCAAAGTAAGGAGTGCCCATGGACAGGTTTGCTCTGGTTTTACTGAACATATGGAAAAGAGCAATGTAAATCACGCCAGGGAGTTCTCACTCAGCAGAGCTCTGCTGCTCATTCGCCTGCAGCGACCAAGTCATGACTTGAAATGAATGCCTTCTACTCCAACCCAGCTGTCTCTGGTGCAAGACTTTGCTTTCCTTTCTTGCAGAAGAGAAGCAATCTGTCTCCATCTTAATGCTTTAGAGAGGATTCTTCGAGGTGTTCGGATAAACCCGCTTCAGCAGACAAGCTCCAGCAGGTCTGAGAGGTGCTGCTGCTGCCCGCTGCCCGCTCCAGCCGCTCCTGGCAGGCAGCTCCGGAGAGCGGGCAGGGGGCAAAACGCGTTCTGGGCTGCTGGGGACACACAAACTGCCAAGGACAGGGGGGAACTGCGGCAGCAGGTTTTTCAGGAGGTTGGTTGGAAAGTCGGCACACAAACTTTGCTGGAAGTGCCACGACTTTCCACACAACAAGCAGAGAAGCTTCTCGTGCCACCCCAGCAAAGTTCACCAGAGCTGATCTATCCGTGCCCTCGATCCTGGCCTCAAGCTAGCCATTCGACCAAGATCTGGAACCACCGAAAAAATGGCTGGGAGCCTTCAACATACACCCGGCTGCCGTGAAGATTTCTCTTGCACTGGAGTGCATTGTGGAGGTCTCATACCTCTTACCCAACCCAGGGGCTCCGTTTCAGGTCTTTACTTCATGGCCAGTGTCCCTGCATGTGGTAATAAAGTCATAACAGTGTTTCCATACCATGGTAATGGGGGCTGAAAAAACTGTGATGTCAATGGGAGCCAAAAAAAAAGGGAAGAAGTGCAAGAAACACCACCCCAAGGTCCCAAGCAAAGTCACTATTCAAAGAAAACAATCCCAAAAAGGAAAGAGGGGAGGGATGGGACTGGAGCATTTCTGCTATACAGCTCTGCCCTCTTTGCAGTGGTTGGAAGGGACTGAATTGCCTGTTGTCAATATCTAATGAGGATTATAGAGAACATGAAACCAGACTGCTCTCACAGGTGCCTAGTGAGAGGATGAGAGGCAATAGATCCAAGCTGCATCAATGAAATTCCAACGGATATTGAGAAAAAAATACTTCATGATGAGAGTGGTTAAACACGAGGCCACAGGGATGGTGGTATCTCCATCCATGGAGATACTCTAAACCGCACGAGGCCTTGAGCAACCTGATCTAATATTGAAGCTTTTGCGTGAGGAGGAGGTTTTACCTGATGGTTTTCTTAAGTCCCTGCTGACCTAAATTATTCTGTTTTATTCAGAGAAAATAAGGCAGAAATTGTTTATCTGAAGTCACCTTCCCCCACGTTCTAAAGACCAGGGCTGCCACACAGCTAGTAAATTCACCTGGCTATTACTCAGGTGTTTACTCTTCCTGAAGAGGGAAGGCAAAAAGAAAATTAAAGAGAGCCAAGTGTCTGCAAAATGGTGGCAATCACTGCAGTGCAATTCCACAGAGTAACACAGAAGATTTTCCATCAG
This sequence comes from Pelecanoides urinatrix, assembly GCA_013400755.1. Classification (NCBI taxonomy): domain Eukaryota; kingdom Metazoa; phylum Chordata; class Aves; order Procellariiformes; family Procellariidae; genus Pelecanoides; species Pelecanoides urinatrix. Next base: position 74,126 of record VZTQ01012238.1, read on the forward strand.
GAAGGTGCAAGTGGCAAAGTGGAAGCCTACAGTGAAAGCTCCTCAGCAGCCACCTACCTGCTGAGATGTCTCGGCTCTGGGGGCCCCATCCAGGCTAGGGAAGATGCTAAAATGTTTGCTGATGTTGATGATATGAGTTGGCTTTCCCCCGCCTTGGTAGGCACGGGGAGTCTGGGTGTAGGTGGCTGCAGGGTTGTTCTGGCACTTCAAAGCTACGTCAGTGAGACATGCCCTGAGCAGCACTGCACCATGGTGCGTAGACCTCTATAGCGGCCACGACTCCTAAATTTCCATCATTGCGGGTATTCAAGGCAGGAAGAGAAACACTGTTGGGCAAAACCCCTTAGCATGCGTAGGTAGGGGTGGTGTAAATATAATGAGGTTCTCATTATTTAAGGGGACGAAGAGAAAAAGGGAGGAATGGTTTTGCAAAAGGTATGCAGATTTTACCAATATTTGAATATTTTGGGGTTTGTTTTGATTTTTATATGTATATATTCTAGGAAAAACATTTGAAACTGTTGTTTACATAAAATTTTCATCATACTGGAGAAATCCTGGTGTTTTCTACTAGATCTGTTTTTATATTACTATGGTTCTTTTCATCCAAGGATCTCAAATTATTATGCCAAAGTTTTCATGGATTCAAAGACACGATTAAATAAATTTGCAGGAGGAAGGCATGCCGAGGGCCATGAAACACAAAAGCATGATCTCTTAACTCAGGAAGCCTTTAAGCCGCAGATAGCTGGAAGCTAGGAGAGCGTACCAGAGAACTCTCAGAATATACTTCTGTCCTTACCTTCTTTTCTAGCATCCAACAGAGACAGGATACTGGCTACCTGCTATCTTCATGTTCTTAACCAGCTCCTTACACCTTTGGTCAGAGGAAAGGGATGATGAATACTCCCTTGACTGCATTCATCCATTCATCCGAGGGATTGACTCTTGCAGTTTGTCCATCCTGCAGCACCTTCAACTCGCACAGAGGGTACAACCTCCCCTTTCTCCCCACCCCTCCCTCACATTGACCCTTTGCTGCATTGATTCAGATCCCTTCGAGATGCAAACTCTTCTTTTATTCCTTGTGCGGTTTTCTGCCTGCTTAACAAGTTGATTCAACGTGTGCCAGAGCTGGCCCAAGGGAGAGGAAGGGAAAGCACAGCTGGAAGCAGAAGGAAGAAGAGCAAGATTTTCCATCCCCATGACAAGCTGTTAAATTTGCTTTTGCCATAACAGAACTTCTGCCTTCGGGCACAGCTCCACCCAACCTGAAGATCTCCGGTGCATCTCCAGTGCGCTCTCTCAGCCTCCTGGTCCTTCTCCATTTTTGTACTGGCTCTGGCTCTTTTTGTGACCTTCACTGAGCCAAATCAGCTGGCTGATTTACCAGTTATTTGGCTTACAAAGGGGCCTGGCAACTACAAGAGATAGTACAAAATAAGTAGCAGGACCAGTGGTTGGATGGAGATAAAAGGAGAGAGGAAAGAGTAGGAGAAAACAAGGTCCTCCCTTTCAGCAGCAGTGAATTGTTAAACTGCTCATACATAACTTCATCTCCATCTGTCTTTTGAGTATTTTCCCCTTTACAAGGGCCAGGATCTTAGCATGAGCCCCAAAATCACTTGCTATTATCAAAGCAGCACCAGTCTTCACACAAAACTGCATCAGATCTTCCAGGCTCGAAGATTTCTCACACAAGTTGGAGAAGAAAGGCCACATGTACTTCCTCCAGGCACAAGGCAGGTTTGAGTACCATTTAATACCTCCTCATTTGGTCAGGATGGGGGAAGCTGTCCCACAAAAGAGATGAGATGCACCAGGGACGGGCTGGTGCATCACAAATGGACATTAAATCACAGCAGCATTGCCAACTGTAATACTTTTGAACTGCTACGCTTTGCAAGAACCTAAACCATGGCTCTGGCAAGAAAAGAAGAAAAACATTTCCATGTATAATATTTACTGCACAGAGATTCCAAGGGGCAAAGCACCAGAAATAGGTTATTAATAAACAGGTTGCAGACTGAACGTGCAAAGTCACCTGTTTGGTGCCTCTGTTAGATGAGTTGGTGGTCTCAGTACAACTCCCACGCAATAAGGTGCTTACAGTGTTTTCCAATATTCCATGCCCATGGTGGACTGAAGGAGAAGTAATTGGTTTAAAGTACCACAAGAAAGAAGAGCATCGTTAGGAAGAGTTTTCTTGATAGTAAAGATACTGAAGCACTGGAAAGATACCCTGGAGAGGTTTCAGAACCTCAGTCATGCATCTGGGGTTAGGAAGAGGTCTGGCAATGTGATGGGTGAAGCTGATCCTACCTTGGTCAGGGGCATCGTCTTGAGGTCTCTTCCAGTCTTAAATGATGTTGGGCATTTCCTAGACCTTGTTTCAGCTGTTGAATTTGACTCACCTCTTCCACCCCACTCCACAGAACAGATGTGGTTATAAATTATAGACAGATTAGAAGAATCAATAAAGAGTGTAAGTACACAAGAGCAACCAACAGATTTTAAACTCTGTTGGGTTGTGATTTATGTAAACAATTTTCAAGTGGCTGTGACCTTCAGCACAGCACAGTCCTAAGTGGTTGTGCAACAGGAACAGAAAATGAGTCTGCTCTGCTGCATTTCTTTGACAATACAATATAACTGCAAAGGATGAAGGAGCAAGTTCCCAGAGACCTCACAGAGCTTTCCAAAAGTCTTTTGATAATTGCTGTGAGATGCCTCACAGACACCCTAAACTTGCCCCTAGCTGTTCGGGGAGGATGCTAAAGACAATCAAATTACAATTGTAGATGCAAGAATTCAAATCTGACCACCCAGATGGGCCGGCTGGGTGCCTGCTGAAGGCCCATATTCAGCAAGTCCACAAGAAGCCCAGCACAATTAACACACTGCTGCAGCCTAGAATAAGAAACCAGATGGAGGCAGAAAACCTGGTATAACACAACTTGAATTACTTCTCTATCACAGGCAGTGTTCGTGGCCTTCCCAAACACCTGATCTGGGAGCCATTGGAAGTCAGTGGGAGGTTTCCATTTACTGCAGCAGACCTTGTATCAGACAAGTTATCTATAAAACATTTATATATGAGTATCTTTCAGCCCCCAAAGTCCGTTGAACTAGCTACCTGGTCACATTTGTACAAGTGCTGAAGTTACTTTCTAGTATGAAGCCCAGGCATAATTGAGGGGAGAGGGTGCTTAGAGAAGGAATCTTATTGAAATTATTTTTAAAAGTATAAAAGTGATCCTCCTATTGCCAGGGAAACGTCATGATTTTTCAGACCACTGGTCTGAAGGCCAGTTTCTGTTTGCTCAGAAAGTGTTGCAGAAAGTTGACAGAGGCTTTAAGAAATTCTACTGAAATGGGTGGCATGGTTGTCACTGGGCTTGTCTTTTGTTCGGTTAAAGAGATTAGGACTCAGGCAGTGGTAAGCTTTTGATGGTGAAGAGACACTTTTCTTCAGATTTCTGCACACAGTAGAAAATCTCAGTATTTTATGTCTGCTCCATTAAATATACCCACCCCAATACAAGAGATTAAATCTTTGGACAGAGAAGATAAAATATATTTCAATTGTATTTAACATATGGGGCAGTTATTGCATACTCACAGCTGTAAAATAAAGAAAAAAAGTGGGAATATAAATAGTTTCTTCCAGTCAGCCTACAAATGCTGACAGAAGAAACAAGAACCTGTATCTCATCGTGTTTGGACAGCATGGGAAAGATGGGGGGGACAGCCAGAGCAGCTGCAAATAACTGTATCTGTTTCAAATTCAGAACAAATCATCTTCTTGCTGTAATTCCTGACAAATAATTTTCTTGTCCAACAATTTTTAGGTTGATCCCGTAGGACTGCTGGGATAATCATCCTGACACTGCAGATAATAGGATTGTCATCATAAATCTTAAGATTCAAGTACATTCACCATGGTTGAGTGACCACCAGCATTTTAAGAGAATGAGAATATTTTTCCCCTGAAAAGACGACAGCACGAAGGGCACATATGAAGAAAGTGAAGCCTCTGAATTACAGAATAATGCATCATTTTTATTTTCAATTTGCCACGCGCTCCTTATAATTTCACCCACATTCTGCCCACTAATCAAGGGAAGAAGGCTTGGCTGGTGCAACTGGTTCTGGATAGATCTATTTGTGGCTGTTGCTATTGCAGCAACAGCAAAAACGCCTTTTTTATAGAAGAATCTAGGCTCTGTCCCAGAATATAAGTGACTTATTCTGAGAACAATTATTTTTGTCTACAGAGTGAAAGACCCTTTACTCCAGACCAGTCTTGTGTGGAGCTGATCCAGCCATGTACGTGTAAATGATGAGGGGAAGCACGGCTGTTCTCATTGTTTGGCCCTGGTTGGTACAATTCTGCCTTCTCCCCATGGAAGAGGAGAAATCAGATATTTAAGCAATATTACAGAAATACGGAGCTGTTGTTTTCTTTAGGCACAGCAAATTTTGCCTTTTGAAGCTGGTTTGCCTTCTGCAGGCAAAATGAGAAAAAATACAAAATAGCTCCGAGTTGTTTATCAATATAAACCACTCATCTGATGAGATGCTCTAATCCACAGCCAAACCCTGATAATGGCCCAGCTGACTCATGTATAAGCCACCACCTTACTACTCCAAGGGTTTTCTATGTGAATGCACTCAAAACCTTGACAATACGTACAATTCGAGCCAATTCTACAGTTAACCACAGTCCTACATATCCATGACGATCAAAAAAATTATCACCTTCCAAAATGTGAGGAATTTGGCATTAATAAAGGCACGCAACACCCTGCTAGGCAATACAAACCTAGCAGATGTGTCGCATCATCTCACTTGCAAACCAGCAGCAACACAGGGCAAGCACATTAATTGAGATACTGCTGTGCAAAGGAGAAGGGGCTGAAGTCTGGATTTACTTTCTACCCCAAGGACCTCTCCAGCAACCAGGATCTTCTCATTAAATAGTTATCACGTACTGCACGTAATTCTCTTTTACTAGAAATACCTGATAGGTCTTCTAATTTCTGTCCTAATGTTGCAGAGTGCTCTCTCCTTCTGCGCTCTGCGTTGTCACATCACTGATTGTCATTCTCAGGCCACACAAGAGACCCTCTTTAAAAGAACACAAACAGCAACGGAGCTAAAACCCAGAAAAAATAGAACAAGGATATATGCTGTACTGCAGTCTTAGCCAACGGGGTCTAACAAGGGGTCCCCTTTGCTTCCATTTTCCCTGTGCTGCAGGCAGCCTGGTAAAGCAGACAGACCTCTGCACACAAAGTACCGCTGCTGCTTCACGGGATGCTCAAGACTTTCTGGAAAAAGTTCGTTAAGTCAATGAGTAAACAGTTTTGTTCAGATTGCAAAGAAAGTGACTTGGAGTACAGTGCAAGCTTCTTACCTTCTTTCTTTGCCATTGCAAAGCTCACGCGACAGGACCCTTATACTCTTGCTGCACGGTTTATATATTCCGCGCGCGTGGGAGTGAGTGCTCAGGGATTTGGGAAGGGAGGGGGAAGGAGGAAGAATCCAAACAAAACATTTAAATGTAATTCCTTTGATGGTGCAGCTGTGAGAGGGCAACTATCTGAGCCTATTCGGCTATGATATCTCAGAGGCTGCACGGTTTTACTGTCCTTTATTAAATATGCTTCAGAAGCAGCTTAGAAATCATGTTTCCACGGCCAGCCTCTCCGCAAGTCATCTCTCTAGTCTGCCGAGCGCACTTCTGTTCTACACGCAACACCAACCGATGCTTCATTTTCCCCCTTTCTTGTGACCCCATCCGTTTCCCACCTTTTCCCCCAAACATCGCACCCAAGAGGTATTTCCTAACCAGTCCAAACAGAAGAGCAAGAATGAGCCCTCTCTGCTTTGTGAGAAAACTGCACAATAGCCCCCAAATGAAAAAAATTAAGTCAGGGCGTTATGCCTGGGAATCGGGCAACCCGCTTCCTGGTTCATTGCTAATTCCTTTACGTGCCTGTACGCTCCTTTACATCATGGCTGACGGGTGCACCCCTGCATCCCGGACTTCACAGCGCAAGGAGCCCAGAGCAGAGACGCCGCAGCCAGGGGCGATCCCGCAGCATCAGGCGTTGGGGTTGCCCAGCCGGATAACGCGGCCGCGCTGCTCCAGACCCCAGCAGTGCTGTGCACGGCGCTGTGCTGAACGACTCCTCCCAGAGCCCAGATCACCGCTACCTTCAACGTGTCCACACCACGCTCTTGCACGGAGTAGGTATCTCCTATCAAATAGGACAGAAATACCTGCCCCGTCAGATGGGAAGGACGGCGCTAAGTGACTTTACGGGGGATGTTTTCAGAACAAAACACGCCGCAAGGCAGTTCTCTGTGCTTCAGTGTTCACTTCTGCCAACCTGCAGCCCCTAGCTCACAAACTGTTCAACCCTTTCCCTCTAACGCTGGTTAAACCGGTAGCTAAGGTATGAACGTTAAGGTTAAATGAGCGGCTAATGCAGAAGCGCTGCAGCACCAGGCGGGTGCCAGTGGACTGCAGTTTCTCAGATAAATGGCCACGGGCAAGGCGAGGAATCGGCTACCTGCAGCGTTGCACTGTTTTATTGCAAGGGAAAGGGGGAGGCAGGGGAGTTTTTTGCAGTTCGCTTTTCAGTTTTACCCTCCGTATTCAGTAACCTACACAAAGGTTTTTCAAGCTGATGCGCAGAAATCGTTCTTCTAGAATAAATACAACAGTTGAGCCTTTCCCGATAGGGCTAAACCGGTCGGAAATGTAGCAAAGAAACGCCAAGACAGCCAGCGCAGAAGAATCTCCTCAACCACTAGCGCCTCGAACAAGCAGCGGTGTGCCACGCCTGACATGACCACAGCGTAAAATTTAAATGCCCTCCCTCCCAAACCATTTTTCTCATCTTCGCAGCCTAGCACCTGGCTCCCTGGCTGAGCTCCCCGCTGCCTCTGCACGCTGGATATTTGCATCGTTCCCATCAGGTTTGAGAAAACAAGAACCTTCTGTCACACTCTAAACTGCATCTAATAGCATCTAGAAGGGGGGGAGGCGCGGGGAGGGACGGTGTTACCTAGGAGCTTCAGGATTTTCTCCGACAGACTTGGTTCATTTTCTCTGAAGCTTCTGTGTTTTCTTTTTTCCCCTTTCGCCCCACTTCTCTCAATGGTCTGGTGCCCTCAGAGAGTCCAGGAGCAGACACCAGCTGGCCCTAGCAAAGGCCACATCCCCCACCGCCTGCGTTGTTCTCTCCAGCTCGGCTATATGGATCCCTTAATTGCATGCATGTCTTTCAGGCTATTCTCCATGCATGAGCTGTCAGCAAAACCTTGCTGGAAACACTGGAATTTCACATTTTTCATGGAGATTTTCCATAGCAAATGGGCAGTTTTACATTTTCCATGAAATTCCTAATGACTGCAAAAAAAAATACGGCCACAGTGTTTGGAAGGACTGGCTCAGCTTGCCTTCAGGCACCATTTCAGTGTTAAATGCATGTGTGTGAATTTACTTAGCATATCATTTCAGGGATGGGGTTGGAATATTTTTTGTTGCAGATGACAGGAGAGAAGCGTGCATTCATCCATTCATTCATAAACCCAACTTGTGGCACTGCACGCTGGGGAAGGGATCTTTCGCATCATTTTTAAAACAGAAAGAGTGCAAAGCCCTGTCAACTGACAATATCCATCCAAGCTGTCATTGCCAATCACTTGAATGGACTGCAGCAGAGAGTATTTTCCACAATGAGATACCAATGGGGGTGACCATTAGGTCAGGAATCTTATTTTCTCAGCTCACCAACCCCTGCAAATAAATTCTCACCAAAAGGAGAGAAAAGCCTCATTGATTTGACAAGCGATCAGACGCTGCAGTTGTCATTTTCCCAGCAGTTGCTAGCATATTTTTTGCCTGGTGTGCGAGATATGAATTTCCCAACTTAACCTATCAAAGCTCTTAAAGGGATCATCCCTTTTTCATCAGCATCCAAGTGAAAAGTAGAACTCACGGCAATAAGACTCTGAAAGCAGAATACCTTTTTATTACCTCTGAAAGCGAAATACTCAGCTTTACTGTATCATTAGCTGATTTACAACAAAGTTCACAGGGGGTCCACTTTGTCAGACATATTCGACCCGCAAGAATGTGTTTTTTCTCCATCAATACCCATCTTAATTTATAAAACACATCTTTACAAAGTTCACTTGTTTTTCTTTATGAATGCATCAAAACCAAACCGAGAGAGGCTAGGGAAGCAAGAAAAACTGCATTCTTTGATGAAAGAAGTCACATTTTCAGGTCTCCGTGTTCTTAGACACATACATTGGGTTTTCATAACTTTTTAAAATACTGCACTAATGTAAAAAAAAAAAAAAACAAAAAAAACAACTTTATGCTGAATTCCAGCAAAGGGCCTAAATTCTACTTGTGGTTCTGCTGACACCAGATCGCTCCTGGAAGACAAAATATATCTTACTCCATGCTACCTAAATCCACTTCACCTCTAAGAATTATAGCGTGAAAATTCGTGTTAGATTTGCTTAGGAGTTTTTTGGAGGGAATATCTTAGCATCCTCCAAAATTAATTTACTGGTGTAAAAACATAGACAGGAAGGTTTTTCGGGTATATTTTGTGACCACAAGAGCCTGGTCCCTCCCTGAAGAAAAGTGAAGAGCCTGCAGGGATGCGAGTCCTTGGTTTAACTGCCCTCTCCATGGCAGGCATGGCAAGGATCTGAACCCGAGTTCCCCAGAGTGACATCTTCGCTTTTCTCATTAAAAACAAAAGTTTGGTATACAGAAATTTTTCAGATCACGAGAAGCCCGTCCCTGCCCAGTTCTAGACACTTTCTGAAGAGCTCACCACCTGCCTGAATACAACTACTTCAACCAGCCCAGATTACGATTTGCAAGACCTGTAATTCCATCCAGCCATCCTTTATTTAGTTCCCAATAATGAAACTGCATTAGGTCTCGCTTAATCTCTGGCATGATTGTTATTCAGAGAAATAATGGTATCCGCTAATACTGAAAGCACTTACATCAACATTTCAATAGATTTTTAAAATATTATATATTAAAAAAATATTTTCAGCCCAATAATTACTGGGTCTATATTTACTGTTGGGAGGACAAACCGACCAAGTCAGAATGCTGCTTCGTACGTGTTCTAAAGAAGGGTCAGAATGCCATTAGAAGTAGATTAAGAATCAGGTAAAGCCTCACCCTTGTGCTTTTACACTTCATGCCATATTTGGTCTAGCATAAAAATTGTCCCTGTGAGAATGAGGGGAAGGAGTTTTATGGTCAAGTGTCAGAGAAAAATTGTAATTGATTATTTTGGTAAATTGGCAGTTTGATAGACTTAGTATTGAATGCATTTAGCATCTTCAGACCATTCTTTGTTAGTCAGTACTTTATATTTTCTTAGTAGTCTTATCTTTGGAGTACACTGTTCCAGAAATTCTAGCAGCATATTGAGGCACAGGTCTGCTTCCAGGGAGGCCTGGCTGGCTTAAAATTTCTTCTTTTTTCACTCCAGATAAGTGCTCGAGGACAGGGGACCAGCAGAATGACACTTTATTCCTTATACATCTATTAATTCTAGCTTTGCCATGTCCTCACATACAATGTCCAGCTACTCAGGCTATGAGCAGTCTCTAGATTGGAGTGACTGTCCTTCAATGACTTCTAGTGTTCTTCCCTCTGTGCACCATATACGATAACCTTACCAACATATTCTTTTCAGCTGCTGCTAATTCCTTGCTTTGATTTCACATCCAACACTCCAACTACAATGTATAATTTTAATTCATACAGCAATGCTTTTAAAGCACTGATGATTTAGTAGGTGTAAGAGACAAACACATTTTAACAAATGCCAAAGAATATGGATTCAACATTCAGGAATATTCTGAAAATAATTAATTATGGAAGAATCCTGAAATTAATTTGTCCTGGGAAATCTCAAACCCTCAGGAAAAAAAAATTAGTTTTCTCTGTTCTTTGCAAAAGGAAAAAAAAGGGTCTTCATCAAGCGATTTAAAAGCATTTTCAGATACTTCCACTGTATAGCGGTAAGGATTTTAAATGCAAGCAGGCTACTACTATCTGTCAGGAGACTTTTTCCCCCCCCAAGTCCATTTTTTTTCTCTGTCTGCTGTTAAGTTACTATTATCTTCCACTCCCTGTAATAATGGGCTTAAGATCAAGTGAAACTGGAAATGGAAAGAACAGTGAAAGATGACAGACTTGAAGGGATTTTATTGGAACTATGGGTTGCTCCTAAGGTCAGAATCAGTAAGTATAATTAGATTCCTGGCATTTACAGCAAATGTAAAGCAACTCTGAGATCGCTTTTGTGCGCATGTAATTAAACACGCACTTTTACTGCCCTCTGCAGTATTGCAAAGTGACTTTGATTCCAGCACATGAAAGCTGATTGAAAGAGCAGGCGCAGATCTTCATCTCTATATTGCACTCATATTTCTGAAAACAAAGCATATTTCAGAAGAAATGGAACAGCCCCTTTCTAAAGAAACACAAAAAGGAACGTTGTTTTTGCTAATAATTAGAGCCATTCCAGTACCTCCCAGCAACTTTCTCAGTAGAAGCTTGAATAGCTAGAAAGCTCCCAGCATAGACAGCTGAACCCCAGTTTAACCCACAAAGTTTTCCACTTAAAACTAAGTTATTTCTCAAGAGCATGAATCAGCACTTTTTTGGAGAAATTAGTTTGCTCTTGTGCTGAAACACAATGCAAGGGAGGTAAGTGGGAAGCTTGAAGAATGAATAGCACTGGTAATCCAGAAGGCCAGAAGTGACAGATGCTAGATCTTGATTCCTGGCGTATTTTGTATTTAGGTACTACCCAGATGCCACAAAATTAAATACTACATGTATAGAATAAACTCTGCTCAGCAATACCGCTTTCTCTCCTAACCAATTTATCATATATGCTACATCCTAACTACATTGTTTTCTTTGAAAATAAAATGGATTTTTGACACTTCCCAAAGTAACTTCAATCTCTCAACTATTTATATAATATTTTGCCAAAATTATCCCTATTTGTCAGGAAGCACTCAAAAAGTTATTCTTAAACAGTTATTAACCAGTTTTCTCACATTTTAAGAAACCATAGAGAAGAAAACACAGAAGAGTAAGAACTTCCAGTAAGTTCAAAATTCTTTCAAAAGGACCCTTTTACCAGTCCAGTTTTGATAAATAAATGCCTGATCCCGCAGCAGGCTTCCACACAGATCCATACTCAAGCATACACGGTTGCTCTGCCTATGCCTTGCCTCTGTACCAGGGGTTTTATCTGCATCAGCAACGTGACAAAGCAGATAATCCTGAAAATAAATTTAGTAAATACACACGTGAACAAAGTGTTGTTTGAATGGTATTTTTGACTTAAAAATGGATTCATGGAACAAAGATGGTTTTAGCTTGGCTTCCTTAAAGAGGTTTAAATCGTTGTACTGTCAAGTTGGTTTTTTTTTTTTGTGTTTTGTTTTGTTTTTTAAAAACATCTGTCCTGCCTCCTCTAATTTTTAAACTAGCTTTCCAGGTATTTAACAGAAGGGTACATATGTTCCTTTAAGCTTTATGTGACAACAGCTAAGTAATGAAGGAGGACCCAATTAATGCCCAAGTGAAGAAAAAGTTGGGACAGCTTAGCTCTTAAAACGTTCTGCTTGCCATCTTATCAGCACATGTATACCAACTATCCCGTTAAAACAGATGGAGCTTTAAATTAGCCATAGCTAAGACTACTGCCAGTTAGCCAGGCCTGGTATGAAGGATGCTGAAAGAGGACAAGACTTGGTGTGAAGGAAGTAAGAGAAACACAAAACAGAAGGCACAAATCTATAAAAAGCAGGGTTGACAGGTTCTGCTGCCTACATAACAACCTGTTCATTTTTATTTTTAAAGGAATTTAACCTAGTAAATGTAAAGTTTGACAGTGGTACTTGCCAATTCTCCATCTGAAGCAAACTCCACTGTATGCAACTATGCGCAACTGAACATATGGATGTTATTTTTCGTAAGATAGTCTATTACCAGAGATAACCTAAATGGATTCGGTTATCCCACATTTAACCACTAGAGGGTTTTATTCAATTGCAAAAAAGTTGTTTTCCAACTCGGTGTTCAGCACTTTTGGAAAAACATCCAAAACACCATGAGCACTCTCTTTAAATGCAATCTATAAAAACTAAGTTCTCCAAGTAGTTGAAGCAAAGGGGAATAATTCATAGGATTAAAGATGCTACTACTGATCCCCAGCTGTTTCAGGATCAATTAAAAAAATCTGAGCCTGTTTCGCAACATAGCTTTGAGAGGTGAAAGGATGGAACATAGATGGAACTGAGTGCAGCACAGCGAAAAGCAACACTAATCTCGATGGGGCGGACAGTTGTGTATGCAAGTGCAACGCTCAGGTGGCATGCAACGCTGAGAGCAGGATGATCGTACCCCAAGGCCTATGCTGAAAATCTTGGCTGAGTAGTAACAGGTTAGTTAGCTTTGTCTCAAACTGTATATAAAGTTTATGGACTAACCACTGAGAAGTTACTCCCCAGAAATTTAAAAGCATCTCAAGACATTTGCCAAAGTAGAAGTATTTGTTGTATGTTCCATTATAACAGAAAAGTGCTAGTCTCAATTGCTTGCCTGATATCTTTCTACCCTGCATAGGTATTATGGTCCTTCAGAATGTTTTCCTCACATTCCCCCATACCTGGATCTTTTAGTCACAGGAAGACTCCTACATTTTCTCCTCCAATACAGATTCCAAAGAACACAAGTCACAAAAGCATAAGGACTGTCACAGAGAACCTAAATTACTCAAAAAGGTCGTTTTTTTGTTGTTGTTGGGGGTTTTTTGTTTTCCTTGGTTTTTTTTGTTTGGGTTTGGTTTTTGGGGGTTTTTTTTGTTTTTTTTTAAATAGTATTTGTTGATGTATTATCAACATTATCAATATCTTACTAAACCATATTAACTGTCTCAGATACCATGCCAAGATGCTTTCTGGAATGAATGTTTTCTGTGAAGTTATGGAAAAAACTTAATAAAAATTGATTTTCAGAGACATGGACATTTTTCAGGCTAGTAGAATAACGAATTATTGTACAATAAGCTCTGAAATGTATGCATCTCCTTTAGCTATCTCAGTAGGTATTTACTGGGTTCAATATTCTTATTAAGAAACCAGGTATAAGTAACCTTACCCTCTGGAAGCCTCCAAACAATCTTCTCAATATTCCACTGATCCAACCTGTTTGGCTAGCTATAGTGGCATAGAAAAACTTCTTTAAAAAAAAAAATCATTCTACTAGGTGTTCTGATACTCAGGTACAGATTAACCCCTGCCCCCCTCCCTCTTAAAAATCTCATCTAATTGTCTCTCTTCTAGCACAGGGACTCCAATATTGCCTCATTCTGGTTCTCCACAAAAAGGATTAGTGTTGCTGATTCACTCCAGGATTATTTAAGGTGGTATTTCACAGCTCGTGTTACTCAGGAGAGCAGATTACATCTGTTAGTACCTCAAGATTTAAGATATCCTCAACAGCCTGGGTGTACCCTTGAAAAGTTCTGCCACTTTATTTGTGCAAAATTTAGATGCACCCTAAGGTTGAGAACAGCATGAATAGAAGCCAATTCACTGATCACCTAATTCACTGCATAGCCATTGCAGTATACCACCACCAAACCAGACAGCTTGAGTATTACTACTGGCTACAGCAAGTGTATAAGCAGCACAAGCCCCTGGTGTCTCCTGATAGATGTGTCACAGTTTGCATGTTAAGTGTCAACTACTAACCTGCACTTCAAGGTTATGAAGATAGAATCAAGTTGACACAAAATACTAGTTTCCAGGTATGCAACATGTAGTTTTCTACAGAAATCTTGCCTTACTCATTTCACACTGGGTAGAAACACATCCTTTAACATTGATACTTTATTCTAGACTGATGTTCAGCTGCGTGAATTATTTGTAGCTTATTTAAGACATGAATGGTTTTGTTCTTGGCTTCATGTTACTCATTACTAAACTTTAAAACATTGAGAAGTAACATACATCTTAACAAAACAACATTCTTATGAAAATAGTTTAGTACCATCAGTTACTAACGGTCAAGTGGCACAGAGACAGAACCGTGTTAAGCTTTAAGTGGCTGACTCAAATTAGATGCATTAACCATTAAAAAACCTAATAGTAAGTAGCATGACTTGAAATAGTGTTCCCAAGTAGCTTCACATGCAATTGTCTGTCAGGCCTATCACCAAAGTTAAAAACAGAGACACTCAGAATAGTTACTGTGCTACCTGGGAAGTCTAGTTTAAACCTCTTTCCGCCATTATGTAGAAGCCTTAAGGCATCAAATGATTCTAGTTAGACATGGAAGAGTTTGGCTTGACCTTAAGACCACCTTTTTTGAAGGGGATATAGGAAAAAAGTTCCAAAGCAAATTGCGGCTCAAGCTACAGTTAGGTATTACACAACAAAACTACTTAAGAACAACCAGGGACAGTGTGGCCAGAAAATGTGCCGTGAGAAAAGCAATCTGGGGAGGGCAGAGAGGGCTCACTCCAGGTAGTACGCAAAACTACCACTTTGCTGCCTTCTCTGGAAAAAATACATGTTAGGAAGGCTGTCTCCTTAACACCAGAGCATAGCTCCATCCTTATCCCTATACCCCTGCTTCCTCTTGGAAGTTTCCCCATCAGATCAATCTATCTTCAGAGTGCCCAACAAATTAGATAGCTAGTAATATTATTGCCTGCAGCTAGGATACTCACTTGCGTTGAAAAGTTTGTCTGCATTGAGCCTGACACTGTTGTAACACCAACACCCAGAAATTCCACTTGAGAGATAAAACCAGGTGAGGTGACTTTTAACAAAAGGTCCTGTATAGTAAACAAGACTGAAGTGTCCACCTAGCTCTTCTAGCAGTTTTTCTACAGAATAGCACTTGGTAACCAGCTAATGGACCTCTACTGAACTAAACTGGTTCTAAGCAGTCTGCAAAAGGTCAACAACAGGCTTACCCATTATAACTAAGTCTTAAATTCAGCCCAGTGGCCTGCACACAAATCAATAGTTTTTAAGGCCTCCCTCAGAGAATGGTGCTAACACACACATATCCTAGCCTAGTATCAATACCAGCCTCAGATACGTGGCTTTCAGTATGTTCCTGTATTTTGTTATCCACAGAACATCACTAGCAGGAAATGAAGTTGAAGAGTCATAAGTAAATGCAATTCCATTTATTTTCCAGCAACATCCCATACAAAAGTAATGGAAACATTAACTGCTTTCAGCAGAAAAATCTGTACAGTCTTATCATTTACAACAGTTTTACATTTAAAATCAGCAAATTAAAAAGAATCAAGAACATTACCTACACATTGTTTTCTTGACTGTATTAACAAATGACTCATGACTATTTACAAATTTCAAATTCAGGCTAGTGCTTCTTAAAGCATTATTGCCTGGGCTTTACCATACTGACCTCCAATTTTTTGAGAGTATTTAATTTCCAATCAGTTAAATTTCTGCAAATAAAAAAGTATCTGCTTTTTTTTTAAAAAAGGTAAAGCAGTTTAATCTTACAGTAAGTAACTGCAGTAGATGAGTTTACAGTACTAATCAGCAGTGTGGTTCAGCTACCACCTGTATTACTTTAAGTCAGATCCTTGTAGTAATGTCAGATGGAAAAGCAAGGTAACATACAGATGCTCAAAAATATCTCCCTACTTTGCTCTTGATCTGCAGGTGGACAACTGAAATTATGGACACAATGAAAAAAAAATCAGTAAGATCTTGCTGAACTATTTATAATTACTTGAGGATAGCATTGCCTTTGGCTATGTTTTTTCTATTGAAAGGTTTTATAAAAAATCTGATATACATAAATTAAGTTAAAAAGAAGTCACACAGCTGTATTTTTACATAAGTTTGGTCCAGAGACTATGCAGACCAACCACAACTTAGAGAACAAGTCTTCAAACTTTGCTTAAACTTTCTTACTATTAACAGCTAACCTCTCAAATTTAAAAGAAACTTCCTCTAAAACAGTGTGCACGAGACTATTTAACTCACAGTATCGAAATCTTTAAGTGGTTCACTCAAACACACTTCCAAGTCAAATTCACCTTCTGCTTGATAGTCAACGTGTCTAACTTTGGTGGGAGTGCCAGAACAGGTATCCTGGAATACAAAGGCAGTTAATAATTAGCAGCTAGGTACAGGTTTAGTTATGAAATAATTAATTTCACTTCTGTAATTTGTTTAGACCAGCCTATAACAGAGGCTTACAAATACTTCACAGGCCATACAAAAACCCAAGGCTAGTCTTAAGATTGAAGAGATTTAAGAGAAGGCTTCTGCCTATTCAACCACATTCTAAAATTTCCTGCAAATGTTTTAAAGATCTATATGCATACATTAAAACATTATACAGATTCAATATTCACCAGAGAAACAAATCCGGTAAGAAAAACATTACTAGATCTTTACTGAAGGTTACTGCTCAGCTGTACTAAATGCTTTCTGGATATAAAAAGAGCCTACTTCAAGAAGTTTGAGTGTGCCAAGAAAATTATGTCCTATTTTAACATTAGATACTGCAATCTAAAGTAGTATTTCCACTATACATCACAGTTCATAACTGACATGCTTTAAACAGATAAATTTTCTTCTGCAGGCTATGAGGAATGAGATACCTATCATTTAAGATAGTCACTTAAGTTCTAACTCTCTAAACTCAGACTACAGACAGATATTGGCTATAGCTGGGAAAATGTCTGAATTTAAAGATAGCTCAACTTTATAAACAGTCCCTAAACACAGCAGATTATGGAATTTCTCATGTATTCAGGCTACTCAGGATCTAATTCCAAGTAATGGACCAATTATTAACAAATATTTATGCAAGTCACAGATATGCTTACATCATTAACTTGACAGCTTGTTTGAGATTCAGTAGAATTGCTTCCAACAGATTCTGTCTCCATCTCACCAAGGTCAACAGGACTACTGTAAAATAATTACAAAGCATACAGCTTAAAACAAATTCATTTTTTTAGTAGGAAGTTGCACTTTGTAGGTGCAGTTCTGAAAACGATGGCCAAACAAAAACAAGGATGGTGGTAGCAAACTGCAGAGAACAAACAGAACAGCAGGTCAACTCAATACAGCCAAAATGGAGGAGGACTAAAGTCTTGAGATTGAATACTGCAACTTGTCAAAGACAAATACCTAACACTCAAACAATGCCTCAATACAAAGGATGACAAATGCTATGGAAGAGCAAGGAATTTTTTTTTTCCAAACAAGGTTTTAATCAATTTGTTTTGCAACATAAGATTTAATATCCACTATACACAGAACTAGACCCCAGCATCTGAAAATAGACTAGTATTTCAACACCAACGTATACAGTAGGCTTCAGGCCAAAATACCAATTCTCCTCACATCGATGACAAGTAAAAGGAAGGTAAAAGCGAGCCTTTGCTTTTAGATCCCATTGCTGTTAGGGAAAAACAGTAGTTTATTACCACAAAACTGTTTCCTGAGGAATTAGTTACATCTGTGTCCCCTTCATTCTATCCCGCAGTTTTATTTTGTATGTTCCCTGATCAGCTTTATTGGTTTCTGTAGAGGAAAATAACTAGCTGTGTTATTCTACATCTTCTAGAGCAGAATACCACAGCAGCCTGGACTGTGAACACTTTTGTCCATGCTTTTAATTTAATGGTACCTTGAGATGATTTTACAAGTACTTCTTTCCTCCCCTATGCTCAAGAAACAAGAATTCATACCACTGTTCTTGAACTAGCCAGTGAGATGGCTATGAGGCAGGTTCTTGTATATTGTATTGGTCCAAGCTCAATATTCATGAGACCTGTTAATTAGTAAGAGCTCTCCAGCACTGCTTCTACCACAGAATAATCTGCAGACTGCTCTGAAAGAATCAGTTTGCCTCGACGGTGTGGTATTTTCTTCTGTAGAGCACTGCAGAATGAGCTCTGATTTCACCCAGTGGACATACATTAAACAAGTGAGGGATATATATGTATACCCTTGCAAGGACACTGGGTAAGTCTAATCCCACCAACTAGGTTCCAGAAAGCTATTAGATATTCTGACTGAGAATGAACTGAATAGCACTAAGTGTGGACAAGTAACTAATGAAAACATTCAGCAATCACTGACTTGTCTCAAAAAGGGCTGTGCTGGGCCTTTTTTTTGTTTGGCTTGGGTTTTTTTGTTTGTTTGGGTTTGGTTTTCTGCAGAGGTTTTTTTTGTATGTTTTTTGTTTTGTTTTTTTTTTTGGGGGGGTTGTTTGTTTTTTTTTTTAAGATGACATTTTATATATTAATTTCTATAAAGGTATCTTGAATACTGTATACATACATTTCTTGCAGATCACATCCTTCTTCAGTAGGTGGATCCCAGGAATGCAGTGCAACTTTCCATAGTTTAATTTGCTGGTCCCATGACCTACGGCTGTACTTCTTAAATTTATTTGGAGTTCTGGGATGAACTCCTGGTATACGATGGCATCTATTCAGTTATTAGACATGAAAAATTCATTAGTGTTTTTTCACATATACATAACATGTATTTTTAAATGTTAAGACTGATTGCCTGCTACACAGACTCATTATAATGCAGCAAGTTCTAAGTTATTGTATTATTTATGAGAAAATAATACTGCGCAATTCCAGCATGGAAGTGAAAAGTTGTCAGCTCCATGTGAACTTTTTAGTTTTTCTGTCTTTGAGTCAAATAAAAAAAAAGATTATCAGCCATAGGTCTGAAAACCTTATTCCAAACTTAAGAGCAACTGTAGTCCATTTTGTCTTTTAGTTTACTAATGAGAAATTGACTGCAAAAAGCAGTTTCATTTCTTCTAGTTGACAAGCAAAACCAAAAGAACTTTCACTTCCGTTTCTGCAGCGTAAGAAGGTTTGAAGGGATATTCCTCATGTACCAACTAGTAAAAAAAAAATCCACATCTCATTTGACTTATCGGTTAAAAAATGTCTTAGAAAGTTTAATTTGTAGATGCCTTCTATTTGAATGTGTCTCAGATACCAAGTTTAGTACATTAATACACTTCTAAAGAACAGGTATGACTTAAAATCGAACATGTAGTTTTCCAGAAACTCAAGCAGCTTACCTAGGAACTTCTTTAATGTATCTATCATATGCAATTGTGTTTTTTCCATAGTTTATCTGTTTTTGTCTTCTCATCAAAACCACTTCATCTGTCTCGAGTTCTACTGTCACAGTGGACTCCTTTGAATCAGAACTAAAGAAAAAACATTGTAGGTTTATGACTACTAGAAAACAAGCGACACTGAAACAAACCTACATGTAGAAGGTTATAAAGAAACATGTTTGTCCTGGTTGAACTTTTCAAATGAATGCTTGGGATGTTACTGAACTATGATGTTAGAGCAGACTTAAGATTAACTATTTCAAACTGAGCATTTTCAGAAGCAACAATGGTATGTGTGAAAATTCAGACATATTGTCAGGATTTTCCTCAGCTAAGCTAGAAATTTAACCTACCTGCCAGAGGAGGACTTCCTTTCTCTTGAAAATTCATTTATCAGGAGTTTTCTTCTATATCTGTAAGAGTTCAAATCCACATTAAGAATATACACAAAGAGAACATGTAAGGCTGCACCATCACAGCTCACAGTTGATTTTACTTCAGTCTTGAAGAAGTCAACCCAGACACTGTAAACACCTTTCCACTATGGAACTGATGTTTCAGTTTTCCCCTAAAAAAAAAGTTTTCCCCTAAAAAACAAAAAAACCTAATCTGAGAACTACTATTTCCTCCCCTTTCCCCACTTCATCTTAAACACCCATGGGTACCTTGCAATTTCTTTGTTAACACTGGTCCTCATTTCATCTTCTTCCACAGCAGTTCCCCAATCTGAACACCGGGAAAGGGGTCCAGGGCCTTCTGGTGTTGTAAAACTAGAAAGAAAAAGGGAAAAGAAAAAGAAGCCTCTACATTACAATTGTATTTTATTGTATTTCCCACCCCACCCCCAGCATCTCCCCCATTGATAGCTATTTAATATATTCATTTATAGTACTCACAGTGGCTGTGAAAATCTTGTATTGTTCTATTAAAATGTCATCATTGTAAAATTAAGCATCAGTTGAGAGATACACCTTGAGGTTGTGTGGTTTGGGTTTTTTTTTCCCCCCCTCTTAAAAAGTTTATGTAGGTATCTATACCACTATAGCATGTAACCTAGCCTACACTTCCAATAACTTTAAGCTGGTGTCCTTCAGAAAACGGTATGTGAAATACCAACTGTACTCATTTACTCAATTATTTTCACTCCACTAAATGAGCTGACAAATATTTATTCTTTCATGATTGCAGACTCATTAGCTATATAAGAGACAAAAGTTAGAACACAGAATTCAATTGTACAGCTAATTAATTAAAATTACATGATACCACCAGGAGTTTCTCCATGTGAAAAAATACCTAGCAGAGAAGGCAAAGGCACAAAAAAAGAGCAGTCAATTTTTAGCTAGTAAACTGAGACTTGCCATGACTTTGCAAATTGGTATTTAACAACTTTATTGTAGCCCATTAGCATCACGAGCAGATTCAGACTGTTGCAGGGGAATAAGCTTATATCCCTTCCCAGCCAAGAACAGTTTTCTACATTCAGATTATTGAATATGCTTTCCAGTTTCTGCCCTCCTGATGACCGATTTTGCTAAAGTACAAACTCAAAACCATATCCTACAGACCAGAGTTTTTTCAGTAGATCTGGAAATGCTCTAGAGACTTACCAGGATTCTGCACAAAGAAGTCCTTGAAGTCAGGGAATTAGATCCACCTGCGCTAAAACCAGTTCAACTCCCTCCCTGCTCCCAGCTCAGAAATCAGCCTGCGCTACTTTGAAGTTTTTGTTAAATTCAAACTAAAAGTTCTTTTTAGATGAAAAACCCAGTTACCAACTCAGAAAAATTAAAAATCCATAGCAAACAGAACAGGTCCCTCTGCAAATACCTGTCCAGCCTCCAATGATTTTTAGCATTTGCTTGTATCGATTTCCAACATCGCAGAAAATGCAGGCCACATTCAATTATTGCTCTCCCATGATAGAGAACAGCCCAATCCCAGAAGTACGCGGTCAGTCCCACCATCTGAGCTTTTTCCTCAACACTATGTCATACCATTTTTATACTTGTTTGATTCTGTACCTGTGCTGTGTATACAGAGAATTAAGGAAAACGTGGGAGGACCTTTTTCTCTCGATTAATTTGCTCTGTGACAGTACTGGTGTCAGGCATACTAAGCTTAGCTGTCTTTCTTCAGACCCTCATCCCCACATGCCATTTCACACTTGGCAAGAAGCTCTGGTGCTGTGAAAGGACTGCAAATGGTGCTCAAACTCTGACAGAGGTGCAGACAAAAGAGGCAGCAGCCCCCCCCAGACTGAATCTGTTGTATGACCCAGCCTCCATCCCAACCCTCTTCCCATTTTAAAATTTTATTTTGGCAATGTTGAATTGGCATAAACAAAAAGTAGTTTCAGCACAGGAAGAGAACCACTTCAAGCAGAGCTGAATCCAAACTAAACCAGAAAGTACACCTGTTCAATACTGGAAAACACACAAAAGCATTGCTTATTTAGGTGGAAACTGATGAAGCAAATCTGTAAAGTTTCATCTTTGTACTCCTATTCAAACACGCTTCCTGAAATTAATTCTGGATATTGTAATTTGAGCCACTGACCAGTGCCTTCCCTGCTTCTTATCAGCAAAGAAAAATGGGTAGTTACAGGGCACAACCCATCTCTTTCTAGATTAGAAGTCTAGATTCAGTCAACCGGGCTGCAGGCCACAACTCCCACCCGCTGCTAAAAGGGGCTAAAGGGACCCTGGGATCAATGGCTCAGATGTAGATAGTGATATAAAGTAAGATACTTGCACTAAACTGAAGTTTACCTGTGCTGGGAAATGGTAAGGAAGGCAGCGAGCAGCAGTATGAACAGAGTGAGTGACCTCAGAAGCGGACCCCACTTGTCAAGGTGGTCTGTGCTGCCCTTGGAAATATCAAGGCAGATGACACTTAATTTTACCACAACAGTACGCACAGCCTATATCCACAAACATAATTGGCTTGTGCAGTTACTGCCTCATGATAAACGGCAGTAAGCAAGCATGAAATAAGGCAGAAGATGATGAAGAACGTAATTCAAGCCATAATTAAAAATGTTTATTCTTAAGAAGTGACTCCAATATAAGAACACTGCACTTGATTCTTTTCCCTCCTTTAAGGCCAACTATTTATGGTCGACGACTGATTTATAAACAGCCAGAGCTTGAAAGACTGAGGGCGACAGTCAGTTCAACAGCTCCTGATGAACAAAAGAGCAGAGAGTTGTTCCCATTGCGAGCACTGCCTACCTGTCCAGCCTGCTGTCAGAAGGCCTGCACTTGTTTTCATCAAAAACGGAAGAATCGGAGTCGTTCTGCTTCCTCCGCTTTCCATCCGCGCCACGTTTCCGTCCCTGGGACCAGCGAGGCGGGGGCTGCGGGCTGGCGGCAGACAAGCCAAGACACGGTGAGCACGCTAGCTGGTTTCAGGTTAACTAACCGCTTTGAAACATCACGCACGCAGACGTCGCAGCCTATTTACTCATTTTACTTCCACACAGCCAGCTGAGCGACACGAGTGGGGGGGGGGCCCTCAGGAGTCCCTCAGAGGGGGCCCTCCCACGCAAGGAAACCCCGCCACCGGCGGCCCCGCAACCTGCCCCTCACCGCCCAGGGGGATCCCTTCCCCCCGCCGGAGCTTCAGCCCCGCTTCCTTCCAAGCGGCCCAGCCCAGCTTCGTCTTCGCTGGGGGACCCGCACCTCAGCGAGGGGCGACCGGCTGCCCCGCGGGCGAACATGGCGGACCGCGGGCGGCGGCCGCGCAACGGCCGCCCTAGGGGCGGGGAGGCCGCGCGCCCGTGCGCGGGGGCCGCGGTTCCCCCTCCCCGGCCCCGCGCGGGGCCCGCCCGGGGGACGGGGAGCGAGAGCGGCTGGCCGCTGCCCGCCGCCCCGCCACCGGGGAGCGGGGAGGAAGGGGACGGATGAGTGCCGGTGCGGGTGCCGCTCGCCTCGGCCCGCGGCGACCCTACCTGCTCTTCGTGCCGCCGTGCGGGCTCCTCTGGCGGAAGGACATGGCGCAGGGTGCCCTCGGAAGGGAGAGCCGGGCGGCCAGGGGACCGGAGCGGGCTGCGAGGGAGAGCAGCGGCCTCCCCTCCCGCTCAGACCTTCGTATCTCCCGCCGGCGCTGACTGACACCAACCGCCCCGCCTCCCCGCGGGGCGCCTGCGCCGGCCCCTCCATGGAGACAGGTACGCGGGGGGGGGAGAGAAGGGGAAAAGCGCAGCCGCCAACCCGCGTCCCCGCGCCGTCGAGCCGTGCCGAGCCGAGCCGAGCCCGCTGGTGGCCGCGAAGCAGGCACGCTGCCCTCCACGGCGGCCCGGAGGACACTTACCACTCCCCCCCAGCCGGTGTAATGGTTTAGCCCGCTCCCGCCGGCCCCTCCCAGCCCCGCCCCGGGGCGTGTTGGCGGGAGAATCGAGCGCGGCGGCGCGCGGTTTTGGCGCGCGCTGGCTGTGGGGCGGGGCCGGCGTGAGCGGCGGGGCCCACACCACGGCGAACCTGCGGCGTGGAAGCGAAGCGTTACCCATGTTAAACAACAAAAACTAGCCAAAACAAACGGAAAAACGCGGATTCCCGTGATTTAAAGATGGAGGATTGCAGTCGTCAGCAGGAGGATTTAGTCCACGAAGAGCACACGGGATTTCAACGGCCAGTTCAAACCCCACATATGTCATTTTAATGACATAAATTTGTATTTTATGAAATGACGTGGCATTAAGTAACATTTCATATCGATATTGAATATGGTTGGGTAATGCCATGAGGTTGCTAGGCTTTAGTTAAGTGGAGTTTTCAGGTGTTTTTAATTGCAAGTGGATGGTGTTTCCACAGACGCGGTGAGATCCCATTCATCTGTGGGACCTGGCACATACTGGCGTTTCACAACAGGAATTTAGAAAGGACCTGGAGAACTCCTGCAGCAGAAGACAAGCGCAGCTTTAAATACAGTACCTGGACTGCAGGCTGGTGGGACTCTTCAGAGAGATGCACGCCAACCAGGCAGCCTTTTCTGCTGCCCTCGGCGCTGCTTCTTGGACACGGGAGGTAGCTATCGCAGTAACAAAGGCACAGGTGGTAAAGTTACCTCTAGGTAAAGTGATTTTATCTCCACAAGCAAGCAAGAATTTAAAAAGGCATTAGATTAGTTTTGGAATGTAGTATAACGGTCAGGTTTCTGCAGGAATGAGCAATGAGAATGGGATGTTTCTCTTGTAGAACCAGATTAGAGTTTTCTTTTTTCAAGAGGCATTTTTCTTGCTTTTCAGACCAGCAAACATATCAACTGTTGTCAGATTAAGGTTAAAATACTCAGCAAAGAGATACAGTATTCTTAATTTAATAAAATTTATTGACATTAGTAAGTGTCCTGGTTCCGGCTGGGACAGGGTTAACTTTCCTTCCCATAGCTTGGGGATCTGCTGTGCTGTGTTTTTCGGTATGAAAGGAGCGTTAATGGCCCGTTGAGCTTTGGCTGTTGCTGGGCACCGAGCGGGGCCGGGCTAGTGGGCCCAGCTGGCCAATGGGGTGTTCTATACCATGTGACATCATGCTCGGTATAAAAACTAGGTGAGTGGGGGGGGCTCGCGTGGTTCAGGACACGCGGTCGGTGAGCAGTTGCGCTGTGCATTGTCAGCTTTGTATATTCTGTTATTATTGTTGTTCCCATTTGCTTATTGCTGTTCTACTTCTGTTTCATTTCAATTATTAAACTGTTCTCAACCCGGGAGCTTTCCTACTTGTATCTTCCCCGATTCTCCCCCTCATTCCACCGGGGGTGGGGGGGGCGGGGCAGGGGGAGACCGGCTGTGTGGTGCCTATTTTCTGCTGGCTGGGGTTAAACTACGGCAGTAAGATATAAAGGAAATAACACTGTTCTCAAAGTAAACTTTTGTTTTGTTCCGTTTCTAAGGTATGCAGTTACCCCTGCGAGTGTTTAATTATGTGTTACATTTCTGCTTGTTCAGATGCAGTCTTCGTGTATTCTGATTCAGCTTTACAGGAGAGAGTCTGTTTTCAGTATACTACAAAAAAAACTGTCATGATGCCTCAACTGGAACCTTAAAAATTATGAAAAAGTGCCTCCTTCTGCTTCAGTTCACAGGAGCAACATGCGAGAGGAGAAAGCCCACAGTCAGGATATTCATCCTTTTTTCCTCTAACAAGAGCCCCAGCCTATTTCATTGAATCAATTTCTTCCCAGCACACTTAGGTAATACCCATTCATCCTATACTTTCTGGTCGTAAGTTTTCTGCTGTCAAAAGCTAAGTTGTCAAGAATTACAGGCTTTGTAAGAGCTATTATCACTTATAGCCATAGTAGCTTTCGCTTGCCATAGAAGCTGGCACAATTTTGCATTAATGCTGATAACCTGTGTGTCATGAACTGAATCATCTGTTGCACTGGCCCAGCTGGCCTCTCCATTACTGGCATTTGGTTACTTTCTGTAGCATGCAATTCATTTCTTTTCACTATCTGTATCTTCATTGCCTGTTCTTAAACAAAAAAAAATTACCACTGTACAATAGCTATGATAATAAAAGTTCAAAAAACCAGAGCAGAATTATTGTCATGCTATCAGGATACAGAAAATAGGATTTTAAACTTAGTTTTAGCAAGCTTTCTTCTGGATCATACATGGTTTGCATGTCGGTCTGCATTTTTACTGGATCACCCTCAACTTTCTCTCACAGGTAGCAGAAAGCCAGCAAACCTTGCCTCTGGTTACTTGACAGAAAGGCAGTTACACATTCATACCTAACCTAGCTCATGCAAGGTAATCACATGGAGTCAGTGAAAGTAAGTTACTGAGCTCTGAAAACAATACAAAAATTCTGCATGTTTCACCAGTAAAGCTTTCTAGTGCAAATGTGGCCATAGTTCAAAATACTTCTGATGATATTTAGAGATATGAGTCTATTTCAAAAGCTGCAATTAGGTATTTTTTTTCCCTTCAACTTGCACATTTGTTTAGTAACGTGGCAATAACCACTGCAGTTCACAAGAATCTGCTTTTTGGCTCATTCAAAGACCAGACACTTAAGCAGCAGTAAGGGAAAAGTTAACTGTCAGCTGAGCAGGTGCAAAGCAGCCCTGGAGTAGGTATTTGACAGATTAAAGAGCATAAACCCAATGAACCTGGGTGAAGTGAACCTAGTATTCATTACTATGACAGGCTGTATTTCATCAGCAATTAAATGTGTTTGATGGATGGCCCAAGTAGCAAACAAAAGGTGGGGGTTTTTTGGGTTTTGTTTGTTTGTTTTTTGTTTTTTACTTTATTTTAATTTTAATTTTGAGCAGCTTAACAAAAAAGCAACTACTAAAGCCCACCAACGATTTTCGGAGAGACATTCTGAGTACATATTGACAGGTGGTGTTTTGTTTTGGTTTTTTTATGAAGATACTTCATGCGTAGCAAGGTTGAAGCATATTTGAGAGGGAGAATTTGCATCTCTACTGTAGAAATGAAGCATGGTTTCACAAACTACAACTTTCTCATGTAATTACTTACAAAAATGAAAGATGCCTGCTACTCCGACTTCTTTCAGGTCATCACTTTACATAGAATTGGAGCTCTTCACAAGTAGAAAGGACATAGTCACTAGGCAGAGTGGGTGGCAGTACACACCTTCATGTGCTAGGAAGAAGGAATTGTCCAAACAGCATAATTGCAGTTGAAACAAGTATGTTGCTTTGGATCCATATTATTTAAAGTAATTAAGACAGTCATCAGAGGAACAGGACCTCCAATATGCAATACATACCTTAGTCTTTCTGCCTCTTCTTCACCACATGCTCCCATTAATTCCAGGTCTCTAAACTCAAATCTTGAGTAGTTCCAGGAACACATTTAGTTTCTTCCTGTTTCCTGATTAATCTTTTTTGGAGAGTTGAATAGAACGGCCTACAGGAACATCCCAGCTGAAGTCTGGTAAATAACCGGGCAGCCCTTCTTACCCCTTTTTCTATTTGCAGATACAAAAAGGGGCTTTCTTCAAGGCTGTGCAAAACCATACAGCACAGTATCTACATCTGCTTTTAACTCTGGGCATAAGAGCAAGGGTAGGAAGGTAGAGGTCAGATAAGGGTCCCAGATCAGCAGAGTAAAAACTGCTGAATTTTCTTCTACCAGAGATCACTGCAGTATTACCTATGTGGTCTGGAAGGCCAAGAGGAAGCACCTGTTCAGTGAAGCTCAGGATCGCTCATATGTGTTGAAGATCCTCTTCATGGTGAATTCACAAAGCTCAATGCACGTTGTCTTGTTAAAAGTGGGAGAAATTCACACTATTTTTTCCAAAAAGGCACAAATACTATTCAACCACTTCGCTGAATTTTTTTTTTTTTTTTTTTTTTTTTTTGCAAAACTGCACCAGGCAACGGATGGATGAATACACACAGACACTCACACTAACTTCCTAGCAAAACTAACAGCTTCAGAAGTGGAAAGACGACTGCTCCCTACCAGCCTGCCTTGGGAGCTGCACCAGGCCAGACCAAGACTCTTCAGACAAAACTTTGGAATGGCTTTTAGAAATTAAACAGTTTGAAAACTCAGCAGCTGTCTTATTTTCTATTGACTTTTTTTTTTTTTGCATTATTTTGCTCAACTTCTCAACAGTTTTACACTTGTTTTCCCATTTGTGAATGCACTGAATTAAAATGTTTCACTTCTACAAAATTCTCATTATATGTATGTACCTCATTATATGTATGTATGTACGTATTTGGAAGTGGTGTTTTAGCTGTTTAATAATGCTTTTTGGGTGGAATGTCTACATATCTAGTGCTCCTGGCTGAAATTAGTAGTATTTTGAGAAGAGGAAAGGGAAAACTGTGTTCACTTTCCATCAATTCATTGGTTTTTCCTCAAAGGTTGTACGCAGGTCCTGTACTTTTCTCCTCAGAGATCTCTGTTGTAGGATGTCTCCAAAATGGCTGCCTTTGGGCAATAACAGTTGGGCTGACTCCATGCTCTGTGAAACACTAAGATCTGAGAATAGTACAATGTAAGGGATTTACCTTGGAAGTTCCTTTCCCTTTGCCTGGCCTTACCGTCATTGTACGAGCTCACACCTGTGTGGCGTATTGTTCAAACTAATCTGCGCAACGTTCCGTGGAAGTAGTAAAAAGATCTCTATTCTTGCCAATCTGCACAGCTTATATACTACTATCTACGTGTTGTCTACGTGCTACAGTACTGTCTACGTGTTAGCCCTTGTCCCAGTTTTTTGCATCTCATGACAAGCAGCCAATCTTTGCATTACTTTGTTTCCAAAACATCAGTCACAGGGGTTTCGGCCACCTGCCTCACTGTTCCCATCTCGGTTTCTGGATCAGCAATATTCACTCCCTTCTTGCTGTTCTCATGGTTTCGGTGCCAGCAAGGCTTCAGCGCTTGCCCAGGGTTTGTTCAAAGTCAAAACCATCCACTGTTGCTCTTATCCCTACTCCCACATCTCCCCCTTTTTTGTTTGCTGCTTGGATTAACATGACACGTTGTAATGAGCAGTTAATCATATTCTGTGCGCAGGATAACAAGTATAGAATAGATATCAATACACAAATAAAAACTCCAACACACAACAGAGCAAGGCACAAAAGACATAAGCCATCCCACAAGGCGCCAGTTGCTTATCCAGTTAAAAAAAAAAAAATCAAAAAACAGATTATTATCACTATGAACAACTAATTGCTTAGTTATGTCTTGCAAATGCTGAATGCTAGCATGAATAGATTCCGAATGATCACTCAAATTCATACAACACATCCCTTCAAAATCTTGGCAGCCATGTCCTTGTGCCAGTAATAAAAAATCAATAGCAGCTCTATTTTGTAAGGTAGTGTGACGTATGGAATCAACATCCGTAAGAAGGTCGTGAAGCGCTTTACTTGTAGCATTTGTTTCTTTTGCTAAGCAGCAACCGAGTTTATTAAGTGATGCTAGGGCATGAGCTGTGCCTACACTTGCAATCAAACTGGTCAAAACGCGTTCAGCAGAATTCCAAAAAACAGCTTTAGAATCACATGTGGAGTCAAAAGAAGTTGTACTCCTTTTAGTGCGTACAAGCACGGAAGCATGATTAAAGGCAAATCGGTATGGATTGAACAATGTCAATTTTCCAAAGGTACAAGGACCTCCAACAGCTCAGCCAGGAATACCCAGCCAGGCTCTTTGCCTGCAAATCAGAAAAATTGAATCAGGAAGTCCTATAGGGGATGTTCCTGATTGAACCTGCGAACCAAGGGTAGAATTACACCACATGGAAGCATTCCGATATATTCCCGTTGGGGATATATCTATGCCAGCGCTGTTTGCATTGTGCCCAGTTGTATAAATTTACAAAAAAGCATAGCGGTGCTTGTACTACCCCTAAAATATCTAACTCTTGCGGCGGTAAAGGCAAGGCAGGAAAATGATTTACATCATTAAGATTCTGATACCATGTGGCATTCTTTCCGTTCAATTTGCGCCAAGACGCTTGGCACCACCAGATACGTTGCCGTGTTCCAGGAGCTGAGCGATCGGGGAGAACCAAATCATTGTATAAATGTCCCCAACGACCCAGTCCTAACGGTACACCCACCAGACACGATCGGAAAGGGCTGGAAGGCGTAGTGAGTGCCAGGCATAGGCTGTCTGTCCCCACGGCGTTGGTAAGAGTCACCCACACGTTCTTGGTTGATGGGAGGAAGGGTGTTCCGTGGACGATTCCGAGGAGAGATATGGTCGTACACAATGCGCAGGGGGGTCCATCTTGGCCCAGCACCTGTTGACACACAAGCATACCCTCGTCCCCATGTTATCAATGGTAATGGTAATCCCCACTTTCCTGTTAGCATGTCTTTCACTTGCACTAAGGGACGAGCTCCCTGCAAGGTATAGCCGTACGGCCGTCAGGACCAATACCAATTAAAACATCACGACTTTGACGCGGAGCGGAGAGCCCCCCAACTCCTGCTAAAGCCACAGAAGTTGCAGTGGTGGGCCAATGGGACGGCCATTGTGCAGCAGCAGTAACAGTCACATCGGCACCACTATCGAGCATGCCCATAAATTGCTTTGTTCCCAAACCGGCACGGTGCAAGGCACAGGAGAGCATAGGTCACTCCTTTAGAGTGAGCTGCTTGGTCCACCAGATTTGCGGCTTCCCGGTAGAACCAAATCCTCCCATTCCCGTAACAACATCTTTTGCATTCCCT